>CAMXCT020005957.1:177500-352500 GCA_947184155.2 Cladocopium goreaui | reverse complement strand
ATATTCATAAATATTGATGGGATATTGATGGATATATCCTCTGGTGTCCTCAAACGTGGCTACATGGGAAATCACCGAACTAGCCATGCAGGTTTCTAGCTGGGAAATCATGAGCCTAGATGGTGGATGTGCTGTCGACATGTTATTGTCGGAGGGCATTTGAAATTTAACACCCCCGAAAAACTGGAATTGAACCATCAAGAATGTGGATGATAAAACGGGATTTCACCAACAATTATTGGTATATACCTTCTGGTAAACGTTTACATAACTATGGAAAATCACCATTTTTAATGGGTAAATCCATTATAAATTGCCATTTTCACTAGCTATGTTAGTTTACCAGAGGGTAATGAAAATATAAGTTTACAACAGAAAAAGGAGTTGGACGGCGGTCCTGTATGGGTTAGGCGCCCCGGTCAATGCCCCAAGTATACAACCGTGGGAATTGATACCCTGTTGCACCCTATCATCCCAGCCATTTGAAGGCATCAGCAATGGAGAATCCACCCTCCAAACTAAGGGGTCATTTGGGTTCCTGGGATGTATGTACATGTTTATATGTAAAATTAAACTAGTTGCCATATCCATCTGCATATATCTGTTCGAAAATCAAAATAGGTAAAAAGAAAAAAAGGATCAAATACAAATATATACAAACCGCGATTTCAAACATATTTATGTAGATCTACCCAGCCCAATCCTCCCCATATAAAAAAAGATCCCATAATGCCTCCATACTCGTTCGATAAACTATCATAAACTCCTGTTTCTGTTACTTCTTGCAGGCTAGTCCACAAAATCCCTTGGGTTTACCAATTGCTGTTGTTAATTCCGACTTCTCAAACGGATAGCATACAGCCAAGGTTGACAATAGTTCTATATATATATATATATGTATGTACGTACGTACGTACGTACGTATGTATGTATGTATACGTATATTATATATATATGCATACACGCATATATATATATATCATATCACTAATTGTAGAATTGCATTAGAAGTAGCAGCCAGAGACTACTTACATAGGCCATGGGATTAGCGATGCCTGGTTAGCAACTGGGTTTAGTAACACCCCTCTAGGGGGAAAAACTCTGATAATCTATTTGCTACTTACTTAAATAACAAACTATGGCCCAAAACGTTCTCAGGCTGATGATGAGTTCCCCATTCTATCCCCATTCATATTCCATGAAAAAATCCCATAAATTTATCCTTATTCAGCCATAGAAAACTAGGATCCCATTATAATTCCATTTATAATCCCATTTATGTAATATATTATAATCCCATTTATAGTATATTATAATTCCATTTATGATTCCATTTATAATCCCATTTAAAATTCCATTTATAATTATAATCCCATTCTAATCCCATTATCATCCCATTGATAACCATTAAATCACCATAAAAATAGTGGTTAAATCACCATTTTCAATGTCAATGGGAATCCCATTTATAATCCCATTGATGTAATATATGATGTACCCTCTGGTAATTTGTTACATAGCTATTGAAAATGACCATAGAAATAGTGGATTTACCAATTGAAAAATGGTGGATCTTTCCATCGTTTTTTGTATGTTTACCAGAGGGTAAACCTTCATTTTCCTATGGTTTTCCCATTAAAACCTCCATTTTCCTATGGTTTTCCTATGGTTTTCCCATTGAAACCTCCATTTTCCTATGGTTTTCCCATTAAAACCTCCATTTTCCTATGGTTTTCCCATTAAAACCTCCATTTTCCTATGGTTTTCCCATTAAAACCTCCATTTTCCTATGGTTTTCCTATGGTTTTCCCATTGAAACCTCCATTTTCCTATAATTTTCCCATTAAAACCTCCATTTTCCTATGGTTTTCCCATTAAAACCTCCATTTTCCTATGGTTTTCCCATTAAAACCTCCATTTTCCTATGGTTTTCCTATGGTTTTCCCATTGAAACCTCCATTTTCCTATAATTTTCCCATTAAAACCTCCATTTTCCTATGGTTTTCCCATTAAAACCTCCATTTTCCTATGGTTTTCCCATTGAAACCTCCATTTTCCTATGGTTTTCCCATTAAAACCTCCATTTTCCTATGGTTTTCCCATTAAAACCTCCATTTTCCTATGGTTTTCCTATGGTTTCTAGCAATTTCCCCATAGATATCCCCAGTCATCACCTCAGATCCGCCACGGAACCGATCCGTGCAGCCGCCCGGCCGCGTGTAGCGCTGGCGCAGCAGCTGCCCCAGCGCCTTCTCCGCGGCGGCGCCCGTGGCGGTGAGCAATGGCCCACCGACAGCGCCCTGGGCATACACAAATGTGTATATGTAAATTTAAATAAGTAAGTTAATTAAATAAATGGATAAATTAAATTTAAAAAAATAGATAAATAAATAAATAGATAAATAAATAAATAAATAAATATTATATATATATATATCTGTGTGTGTAATCTCTCCCTCTCTCTCTCTCTCTCTCTCTCTGTCTCTTCCAAGTGGCTAAGGGGAAAACAATCTGTCTATCGTGTGGGGAAGCTCATGGCTCCTTGGCTCCCCATTGGAATATCGATACCTCCAAAACGCTCCCTCCTAACCGATTGCCCTCTGGTAATTCAATTGCATCGGACAATCACCATTTTTAATAAGGACATCTTTGAACTAAATGGGCGATGGCTTCCATAGCAAACTGTAGCAAATTGCCGGAGTGCAATTAAGGGTACCCAATTTCCAGAGGTTTGGAATATATGTTCGTTATATCCCCATTAAAACGGTGTATAATGTGGGTAACACAATAATAAAACATCCCCCAGTCATCACCATAAATAGGTGGTACGTTTACCATTCCCAGTCATGAGTGGTTTATTATAGTTTATGGCATTGTTTTACCCACATTAGACCCCTATGAATATATCTTCTCAATCCCACGAGGAAGCCCGATTCGTTGGTTTATTCCATATATGAATGGATTCTATATATATATAGGTCTGTCTATCTATCTATCTATCTATCTGTCTGTCTATCTATCTATCTATCTGTCTATCTATCTATCTATCTATCTGTCTATCTATCTATCTGTCTATCTATCTATCTATCTATCTGTCTATCTATCTATCTATCTGTCTATCTATCTATCTATCTGTCTATCTATCTATCTATCTATCTGTCTGTCTATCTATCTATCTATCTATCTACATCTAGTCTACATCTACATCTACATCTGCATCTCCATCTACATATACATCTATATCTATATCTATATCTAATCTATCTATCTATCTCTATATCTATATCTACATCTACATCTATATCTATATCTAATCTATCTATCTATCTCTATATCTATATCTATATCTATATCTACATCTACATCTATATCTAAATCTAATCTATCTATCTATCTATCTATCTCTACATCTGCATCTACATCTACATCTATATCTATATCTATATCTAATCTATCTATCTATCTCTATATCTATATCTACATCTATATCTATATCTATATCTAATCTATCTATCTATATCTATATCTATATCTACATCTACATCTACATCTATATCTATATCTAATCTATCTATCTATATCTATATCTACATCTATATCTATATCTAATCTATCTACCGATCTATCTATCTCTATATCTACATCTACATCTATATCTATATCTATATCTAATCTATCTATCTACATCTATATCTATATCTATATCTACATCTATATCTATATCTGTATCAAATCTATCTATCTATCTATCTATCGATCGATCGATCGATCGATCTATCTATCTCTATATCTACATCTACATCTATATCTATATCTAATCTATCTATCCAATTCTATATCTATATCTATATCTACATCTATATCTATATCTGTATCAAATCTATCTATCTATCTATCTATCTATCGATCGATCGATCGATCGATCGATCGATCTATCTATCTCTATATCTACATCTACATCTATATCTATATCTATATCTACATCTATCTCTATATCTACATCTACATCTATATCTATATCTATATCTGATCTATCTATCTATCTATCTCTATATCTATATCTACATCTATCTCTATCTCTATATCTATATCTATATCAAATCTATCTATTGATTTAATATAACTATAGTAAATCTGATTATCAACCAGCTACAGCTCGTGGAAAATCATCCGCCATGGATTCCATTGAACCTCCTCCTCCTGCGTCAAGGCATCCTTCACCAGCCGCTGCCGTTCGCCGTGTCTGCTGACCAACACCTAGTCCGCGTGTTTCACGCGACGGAATCCGGTCGGGCGATATCCACCCCCTTTAGCCAGCCCTAAAAAACCATGGGAAAACCCAGTAAAATAGTGGTAAATTGTGGTTTTATCCTGTTTTGGATGTGGATTACTGTCACGCGCTTAACCTACCTTTTTAGGCGATTGCCGGGTTGAGAAGGAACTCCACAGTCAGTTGGGAAATTGGGCTAAAGCGTCCCCAAAACGATTTAAAAGGGAAATAATCCTACTATCACTAGAATATACCAAAATGACAGCGGTAAATTATGCTTTTCTATCCTTGCTTGCTTGGGGGTTACTATACTTCATCATAGCCTGATTTGTTTGCAAATACATCATTTTGCTGCAACCCCCAGTGGCTACTAGAGCTGGGAAATATCACACACTGTACCGCTGGGGCATCTGTTGATATCATACTGCGACATGGGATGACAGGGAAATAGGACATCTTCGGAGGAATGCAGAATATTCACAAATGAAAAGACTACACATATATTGTAGGTATATCTATAATTATATGCAACAAAAAAATATATAACTGGGGCTGAGGTGTAGCTAGGAAATGCTAGCGCCCCACTGTGCCAAGTCATGACATATCCATTCTATCCAAGGTATCACGGTATCCCAATGAAATTCCCGTCAACCTGTCAACCTCGTATCAGGATGCTTCAAGTCTGTCCTAGTGAACCTGTTTAACCACTGATATTTTTCATACAAAGATCCATCTGCCAGCTCTGGCAACAAGCTTGCTTAGCTCATACCAGAATGTTCAAGCCAAAGAACTTCAAAAACCATGGTTTTCCATGGTTTTCCATGGTTTTCAAGCTTACTTAAAAATCATGACCCAAAAACTCAAAGTTTTCCTGAAAAAAACCCATGAAAAGTCCATATCTTTTCTCCTGCATCCATCTGCATCCCAGGTGCCACCCGCTCCAGAGCAGAGGCGTAAACCAGAAGTGAAAGCAGCAGCATGGGAACTGGAAGATCACCCAGCATATTGGATGATTTTGGATGGACAAATCACCCAAACATTTGGGGGTGTTACCAGGATTTCATGTGGAAAACTGGAGTGGTTTTAACTCACTGACCACCGTGCGTTGCGTGCTTTGGTTCACCGGAAAATATCGGAAATGGGCGTTTTCGTCACTGCTAAAAAAAGTGGGGTTAGTTTCCCCAAGTGGGCCTAGGAATCGGGGACGAATCCAATCACCGTTGCTAAAAATCACTTGCGATGATGGATGAACCACCGCAAGCGTAGCCCACCATGAATGCCTTGCGAATTTTGCTGATGCTATTTGAAGGGTGGCCGAAATAGAATGTCAGCGTGCACAACTTCTCTGGTATTCACTGCAACTCTGGCATTCAAACCCCGCGTACAGCAATGGTTCTCTGGAATCGTAATACCTCATGAGGCTGGCTTGATATACACCTACCCTCTGGTAAACTAACATAACTATGGAAAATCACCATGTTTAATGGGAAAATCCACTATTAATGGTCATTTTCAATAGCTACGTTAAATTACCAGAGGGTAATTACACCTGAAATTATTCTGTGGTAACAGCTACTGGGGTGGAATCTTCCAGATTGTGGGCTTCCAATTGCTCTTCGATCGTCTCGGGCCCCGGTTCTTCGAGCTACCACAGAGGAGCCAAACGTCAGCGAAGTGGGGCAAGCAACATGCATCAGAAAATCTCAGCTCTCCTGATACTCTCCGGTAATCTAACGTCGCTGTTGTTTCTCGAATTTGGCAATGCTAAAGTAGCTCTCAAAATGAGCTGCCAGACTAGCATTTTGCGTAGACCACTAGCTATTGGACAGAATCAACAATATATAAACAAGTAAGAAAAGTTTGAACAGGAGGCCACTAACATAGCTATCATTTGACAGCACTCAAGGTTTCCAACATAGAAGGAAGCCCACCAACATAAATATCCATTTTGTTCCTGGATATTCCCATTTTACAGCATAGCTAATGTGGCAAATACGTGAAAATTACATTTATATATATATAATTATTATTATTATTGCTATTCTTATTATTATTGTTATTGTTATGTATATAATGCCACATTAGATTACCAAAGTGTATTGTACAGCTGTTGAGGTGGGCAGTTAGGGTGCAACTTTGCCAGCCCAGTGTGATTGTTTCTATTAGGCAAGCCTTCATGAATACAACATGTCTGGCATTTCATTTTTTGCGTGACCACCCGTTTCCAGCTTTGAAACCCATATGAAAGAAACATCGATCGTCTACAACTGGGGAAGTTGAAGCAATCAATGGGAGATCTTCAGGATCCTAAAATGGAGGTACGTTAGTGCCACATGTTTGGCCATATTTTGTGGGGATATTCGAGGTCGAGGTCGAGGTCGAGGTCGGAGGTTTCGATTCGAAAGAATCCCTCGGAGTTCCTGTTTTTTAGCAGGAGATAAAGAAATCACTCCGTAAATGTTATCAGGGAACCAAGGGATTATATTCCCTGAAATTTAGGCCTTATATAGGCCTTATATATGGTAGATACCTCCAATTTAGGTTCCTGAAATTCCCATTGAAGCAAGCCATGCGAGATTACAATTTTGTGGCTATGAGTTCAAAAAGAACATCCCCAGCTTTGGCGCACAAAAACCCTCATTTCCCGAGCTGGCGAAAGCTCCAAGTTGTGGTCGCAGTCCCCATGTTTGCCTCGATTTTTATCCCTTCCATTTTACCAACTGCCCATTTTCTTGGCATTTCTCGGCGACTGGGCCGTATTTTTGCCCCGTTTCTGCCCCATGTCGGATCGTTTCGGTATGAACCCAGGGCGCCTGCAGGGTCTCCTTCCCGAGGTCGTAGCTCAAGGTGTTCACCTGCACGCCAGACATTTTCTGAAGGCAGATCATGGGGATGGCTGCCAAAGTATATTCTCTGGTTGGTGGTTAATAATGGTTTAATAATGGTGAATAGTGGTTAATAATGGTTTAATAATTGTGAATAGTGGTTAATAATGGTTTAATAATGGTTAATAGTGGTTTATAATGGTTAATAATGGTTAATAATTAATAATGGTTTAATAATGGTGAATAGTGGTTAAAAATGGTTTAATAATGGTGAATAGTGGTTAATAATGGTTTAATAATGGTGAATAGTGGTTAATAATGGTCTAATAATGGTTAATAGTGGTTAATAATGGTTAATAATGGTTAATAATGGTTAAAAATGGTTAATAATGGTTAATAATTAATAATGGTTTAATAATGGTGAATAGTGGTTAATAATGGTTAACAATGGTTAATAATGGTTAACAATGGTTAATAATGGTTAATAATGGTTAATAATGGTTAATAATGGTCAATAATGGTTAATAATGGTTAATAATGGTTAATAATGGTTAATAATGGTTAATAATGGTTAATAATGGTTAATAATGGTTAATAATGGTTAATAATGGTTAAGAATTGTTAATAATGGCTAATAATGGTTATAATGGTTAATAATGGTTAATAATGGTTAATAATGGTTCATAATGGCCAATAATGGTTAATAATGGTTAATAATGGTGAATAGTGGTTAATAATGGTTAATGATATTCCAAACCACCAACCAGTTCTTGATTACTAGAGATATACAGTACGTCATTCTAATTTCTCATTAAAATATTCTCTTGAGATACCGGGATAAATCTTGGTCTTGGTTAGCAATGGCCTGACTTAAGTGACTGAACTGTCTAATGATTAGCTAATGGCCTGGTTGAAAACTGGTTCCTGGTTCCAATCTTTCTTCCAAGTCTTGGGAAACGAAAAAAACCAGAAAGCTGGCCATCTTTTGGATGAATCGAAAGGACTCACAAAACGGGATTGAAAGGACTCCCGGACTCCCTTTCGCCAAACATACTTCACCCAGAATGGAGATCTGGGAATTGCCTGGGAAAACTCACCCAGACACGGGGACAGTGGAAGATGATTGTGGTAGGGCGAACCGGGCGAACCTCCGAACCTCGGAGAAATCCAAAGTTCCAGGTGTTGCGATGTTCTACGTGTTCCCGGGGTTTTCGGGGCAAAATGCTGCCATTCTTTCGGACAAGTGATGCGCTGGAAAAATGTCGGTGTTTACGGAACTTTGGTTCATAAGTCCCCAAAACCCAAGTGAGAAAATTCCCAAAATTCAGGGTCATAACCAACAACAATGAAACAATCTTTGAGAAAACCTAACCTTGGCCGGATGTTTTCCAAACTTTTGGGAAAAATCTCCGGCCAAACCCCACCACCATACCGAAACGTTTGGCAGCCGCACGTACGTCCCCAGGCTTCTGCCCGGCAGGTCCGCAGCGTAGACGTGCTCACTGAGCTGGCAAGGCCTGAGCTGTTAAACCACTGTAAACAGACAACTGGGATAATAATGGGATATTAATGGGTTATTGGGATAACATGGGATAACAATAGCTGAACTGTTTTATATGATATTTATTGATATTGATTGGGATAATAATAGGATAATAACAGGATAACAATAGGATACTAATGGGATTTTCCCTCTGGTAACGTGGCAATTGAAAATCCTCTATAAATGAAGGTATTTAATGGGGAAATCAAAATTTGCATTTACCAAATGGGTAGAACTGGAACTATACCCTCCAGTAAACTAACAGTTCGCTATGGAAGCCATGGCCCATTTAGTTCAAAGACTTACCTACTAAAAATTGTGATTTTATAGTGTGTTAAATTACCAGAGGGTAATCAGTTGGATGAAAATAAACTCCCAGAGAAACTGAGATAAACTTGTCCCAGGTATAGTTAAACTACAGTGAAGGTTGCAGAGCAACTATGTAAAGGTTGTTAAGATATATAACTAGATGCACTTCGCATAGTTGTATAGTCAAAGAGTCATGCCATCTCCTCACTTTTGGATGCAACGGGCCTCCAAAACATTCGACAAGTCATTGGCACATGACAATTTGGGGACCAACGAATATTGCCGGCAATGCCTGACATGTTACCGCCACCACCATCGCCATCACCTCCTCATCAAAACAATGAATGCTAATCATAATCGTCGCAATACTACTATAATAAGCATCATACCCTCTGGTAAACTAACAAAAAGCTATTGAAGCCATGGCCCAGTCGAAATAGTTGATTTACCCAGCTACAGAATGGCGGATCTTTCCATCGTTTTTTGTATGTCTACCAGAGGGTACCCTCTGGTAAACTAACATAACTATGGAAAATCACCATTTTTTGTGAGAAAACTCACTATAGATTGCCATTTTCAATAGCTATGTTAGTTTACCAGAGGGTAATAAGGATCATCATGATCATAACCACCATCTCATCCCGTTCGTTGGATCTCCAGGAGATGGTGCCTCCAGTGGTAGGTGGACTGGATCTGTTCCACATCCTCCCGCGGCGGCCCATCGAAACGGAAACGGCGTTGCAGGTGCTGCCGCACCAGGAATACTGGAAATAACTTACTGGTGATGGTTAATAATGGTCAATAGTGGTTAATAGTGGTTAATAGTGGTTAATGATGGTTGATCATTGATTAAGTAATATACTGTTTTTGTTACTGGTGGGTTTTACGTAGGGAATGGATGTGAATGGGGGTTGCTGGCATTATTATTAATGGTTATTGTGGATCATTCCCTCATTCCCTACTGAGCACCAGTAAGATAAATACCAGCTGGTAATTTATTTAACATAGCTGTGGAAGCCATGGCCCATTGATAGATCATTTACCTATAAACAATGGTGATGCTCATGGATTTTACATTGCTATATTAAATCATCAGAGGGCATTCAGGCAAAGCACGTTCAATACGTAGTGTATATGCACATAGACAGATGATGTGTGTATGTGTGTATCTTTGCTTCGACATGTTGTTCCGTCCATTAATTCAGGGGTGCACCATGCCTTTCACCTCACTCTTAGGTTTTACTGGTTTTGAATTAGATCGTCTTTCACCACCTATCCATAGCCTTTCGCCTTCAATAGGTGTGATGTTCCCGATATCCAGCACAGGCAGGACTATGCAAATGTCGGCATGCGCATGAACACTTCCCAAATAACCTAAATAGCCTCCAGTATTCATCAATCTTTTTCCCCAATAAGATTGTAACTTTCAATTTATTTTCAGATATTTTGTGGGATAAACTTTTGGATAGGTTAAGGTAAAATGTGATTTAAGTTTAACAAAAAGTGGGGATATTTCAGGGGATATCCCCAACTTTATGGACATTCCCTGGCGTCACCTCCAAACAGCACAATACCCTGGTGATGCCACATGACCCCACCTTCGCCGGGATCTGCGCGTGCTGCAGGGACTTGGGCAGAGGCGGCAGGTGGGGCTTCTCTCCTCCACCAATCAGCCTAGCCAGGCCGAGACTTGCACGGGTCCGGGGGGTCAAAGGTGACGAAGTTCTGGATATAACCATGGTAACAGATGTGTAGACTCATGTAGATATAGATTCTATAGAGTCTCAGAGATATGGATATATAATAATATATAGCTATATAGCTATGTTATGTGTATTCTAGTTATAGAATGTTATAGATACCTCATCCGTCCTTATCTGTGTATACCAACACTGGGCATTTCCCAAGGCACGTCAGCGGCTTCTCCCGCTGCTGCGCTTGCTTCTCCGCCGCCTTGGCAGCCAGCTGGGCCTGCGTCCAACGAAATGGTGGGCTTTTTCCGGCCATGGAGGTTTTAATGGGAAAACCATGGGAAAACCATGGGAAAACCATAGGAAAACCATAGGAAAATGGAGGTCTACCCTCTGGTTATGTCAACAGTTAGCTATTGAAAATCACCATTGAAATAGTGGATTTTCCCAGCTAGAAAATGGTGGATCTTTCCATAGTTATGTTAAATTACCAGAGGGTATCCATTACTATCCCGTTATTATCCCATTCAAAAATTCCATTATCACCATTCATAGTAATATGATGTAATATGATGTAATATGTCTATTCCAAAACAGCTATAAAATCCCTACTAAAATGGTGATCAAGCACAGATTCTATCGTTGTTATTCCTGAAAGCAATTCCACAATAGATAAAAATTGTATGAAATGATGGGGAAATCATCATTTACAACATCCTGGAAACTCTTCTATCTTTTTGGGGCCCCCTATAGATATTTCCCGTTAGCAACCCCACTGGAACTATTTTTTGTTGGATAGCTATCCTTTTACCAGGTTCAAGATGGTTGAAGGGCAGCAAAGTCGTAAGTTTTGAGCGGTTAAGGGCTAGTCTTCAGGAGCCATATTTGTTGGACAGAAGCATTTGAGGAAACGGAATTTGCATGATTCAACCCAAATGTGAAATTGGTCACACATGTCTGATGCCGTTCGTCCTCACCATCATCATGACGCAGAAGATACCACACGGAGAATAGGTGGAAACACGTGGAAAGCAGCAGTGGGCACAGTTCTTCTCGGAGTGCCATTCCCATCACCTTTCCGTAATCCGTGGCTAGCTTGGAAATCACCTATAAATGAGACTTTGCCCATTGCCTAAACATTCTTCATCTTGCGGCCACATCTTTTCCAGGGTCTCCCAGTCGTCTCCCAGTCACCCATCAAAAATGCGCAAAAACCCAGTCGTCTCCGGGACAGTCGACCTTGATGTTCCTCCAATGTCTTTGTCTTTTGGTCCAGCTGTTCCTCAGGATATGGATCAAGATGCGACCTCCAGAAGCCAATTTAGTGTAGCGTTAGTATCACGAGTGGTGTATCATTGCTGGTTGGTGGTTGAGCCACCTACCCCTCTGAAAAATGATGGACTTCGTCAGTTGGGATCATGACATTCCCAATATATGGGAAAAAATGGAAAAATACAAGTCATGTTCCAAACCACCAACCAGATTGTGTTTGTTGGTTAAATCTATGTTCTTCTCCCGTGGTCCGAAAACACCATGTTTGATGTTTGCAGCTTGCACCATGTTGTTGCTTACAACCACGCGTTTTGTTGGGCGACACTCTTTCCCATTTGTGTTGCTTCAACCCCTTTTTCTACCAGTTGAAGGACCAGATTCTTGGCCTTCCAACCCCCCCATGCCTCCCATCTTTTCGGGTTATCCCACTATCTTTGCAGGTTTCAATCGCCCCTTCGCTGGTTGTCACCGCAAAATTCCTGTTACCCTCTGGTAAACTAACATAACTATGGAAAATCACCAATTTTAATGGGAAAATCCACTATACATGGTCATTTTCAATAGCTACGTTAAATTACCAGAGGGTAATCCACTTTTGGGTTTGGTTTCAAACATTTTTAACCCCAATCTGCGGAGAAAAACCCTTCTTACTTTGGACATGGAGGAGGCCAAAACAAAACGAGAGAAACAATACATGGCTGATGGGAACCTTCCCACAATCTTCCCATCCATCCATACGGTTTTTGGGGTTTCGAACATGGGCGTTTATAGTGGGGTCCTCATGAATCTTACCAAGTGATCTGTATAAATTCCCATTCGAAGTTCCATGAAACTGCCATATATTCTATAGAGTCCATATAAAATCCACATAAATTCCCGGACATTTCCCAAAAACCCATGGAAAAATCCATGAAAAATCCCGGGAGTTTCACCAAGTCTCTCTTCCTCCGTGCCCCGCGAGACTTTCGTCTCCCGCGGCGTGAGCCGCACGTGCCGTGGCGGCACGGGCATGGACGCAAACTGCGGCGGGACGGATGCCCATCGGTTGAGTTTTTGTTGAAAACTTTTTTCGTTACCAAAGCTGGCCCCAAAAACAAAAGATATCTATCATATCTATCTATATATATATATGTGTGTGTGTGTATTATATATCAAAACAAAAGATATCTCACCTTTAATATATGTATTATATATATATATATATCATTATAGATATCATTATAGATATATAATTTATATCTATAGATATATATATAATCTCACCTTTATTATAGATATCACCTTTATAATTTCACATGGATATTATATCTTCTTTGAATCCCATAATTTGATCAGTTAAAAAACCACCGAAAAATCCCATGGGTAAAATCCCTCACGACTCGTCCAGCAGCCACAGCTGGCACCTCCAGCAGCTTCGCCATGCCCCTGGCGAAAGCGGCGAATCATTGGCGATTTTCTCCACGGATCCATAGGTTTTTTATGGGGATTACCCTCTGGTAAACATACAAAAAGCTATGGAAACTCACCATTTATAGTGAGTTTTCCCATTAAAAATGGTGATTTTCCATAGTTATGTTAGTTTACCAGAGGGTACCAATGGGCTAATGATAATTATTGGTTAAGGATTGGCTTATGATGATGATATTTGGCTAAAAAAGGCGAATTATCATTTTTTATGTGGTTAATTCATGTTAATTCAGCCAATTACCAAATTAGCCATATTCATGATATGTTGGCGCATGATATGCTAATGATCATTTATAATCTGACTCCTAAATTATAAGATTATAATGGTCCATTTACCAGCCAGCCTAATGAGTAATGACCATTTAGCTGGTAAGAGTCACTACTCTAATAATCTGTTGGGACCAGCTAGTCGTAAACCAGCCTTTAAGCAGTCCCCATAAACTCACCCGGCTGCTGATTCCTCATCTAAATTGTTGCCTAAAACTTACTTACGCTTTCGCTGCGTTGCCGAAGAGTTTTTGGGTTTTGCAACACAAAAGACACCTTTGTGATTTTTGTAGGTAAATATAGGTAATTCATGGTAATTCATCCATAAATGGACCATTTTCCATAGCAAACTGCTAAATACCCAGAGGGTAGGTTTACCAAAAAAGAACCAGAGTTACCAACAAGAATGGTGATTCTAACGCGACTTTTCGTTTTAAACATGGGGGAGGGGAAAAAAAAGTGGATATCCATGGTCATACCCTCAAGCAATCTTATGGAAAGAAACATCGTTGCTATGCCATGTTCAGTTGCCAAGGGGTATTTTCTGCCAATGTCAACATGACGATCCCTGCATCGTACAAAAACACGGGACCCTCGCCGTTGGTCACAGCTTCCCACATGCCTCCCCACAAACAACCCACAGGCTGCTATTCAACCGGGGCTTTGTGCTTGAGAAAAACAACAACGGCGATGCGCGCAAATGATCCCAAAAGCATTTTGAACTTACTTTTTGTCAATGGCCGAGGTGCCTAATTGATCTAAATTGGAGGTACCTACCATACCCTCTGGTAATGACATAGCTGTTGAAAATGGCACATAGAAATAGTGGATTTACCCATTGAAAATAGTGATTTTCCATAGTTATGTTAGTTTACCAGAGGGTAAACCTCCATGTTCCTATGGTTTTCCTATGGTTTTCCCAGCTATAAACCTCCATTTTCCTATGGCTAAACATGGTACTTGATTTGGACCAGTCCGACTCTTGCAATGGTCCCCATGGCAGTCCGAGGCTATCTGCTGGTGCTTATCCTGGCGATCCAAACATAGCCATCCAAATTGAGGAAGCATAGAATCCCCACGAGTTTTGCTTTATTGATGTCGATGTTTGGACAGTGAACCATACCTTAGGATTCTCTGGAATAGTTCTGATACACCCAAATCCAAAGTAAAACATCCTAGGATTTTCCGGAATCCTTTCAGGACACTTGCAACTGTTCCATCCTTTTCCGTCCGATTTCCTGTGCGTGCGCGTCCTCCGGGGGGCTACACGTCACTTTTGCTCGCCATTGGAAAACTGGGGGCCGCAGGGCTTGCCACTGCTGGTGGGATGTCGTGCCCAAGTTCACATCTGAGGGATGAGAACAAGGCAGTTCTATGAATCCTATCCTCACATGTGTGCTATGCACCTGTTTTTGATTTGGTTCATAGACATCCCCAAAATACACCACCAAAACTGAAGATGGAACCCGAAAGTGCTGTGATTATTACCCTCTGGTAAACATACAAAAAACGATGGAAAGATCCACCATTTTCAATGGCTAAATCCACTATTTCTATGTGCCATGTTCAATAGCTATGTTAAATTACCAGAGGGTACAATGAAAGAAGAAACCTCTGGATGCGTGGCCAAAGTTCAACCCATAAATTTCAGCCGCCAGAGAAACTTGGTGGCCGCTTCATGGCTGTTTGGTGCTTTCCACCGCAAAAAAAAAAACTGTCAGGGGATCATTATCCAAAAAAACTGGTTAACCAATATGAAATATATAATGGTACCATATTATAATATAATATAATAGTATATCATATTATGGGTTGGATTGGAAAACCCACCAGTCCAAGCAGTTCTTGATCTTCTCAGTTCAACTCTTCACCGCTCTGGTCATCCCAAAGCCAGCTAAACTGGCACAGCTTTAGTGCTTCCAAGCGTCCCCGGCCAAATGTCCAAAAGCTTTGGTAAGAGGATGCCCATGGTGGTCTGCTTGGGATGTTCATCCCAATTCATCGAAAAACCCTGGAGCTTGCTTAAACCCCTGGGCTAGTGATCATTGCGGGGGGGCCAATTGCTACTAAAGGTGAATATTAAACAATTTATAATATATATATACTATAATATATATATACAATATAATATATATATATAATTATATATATAATATTGTATATATAATATTATATAATAAAATAAAGTAAAATACAATATGATATGATTTAATTTAGTTTAATATAACATAATAATATATAATATATTATATTATACTGATACACTATGGTGTATATATATATGATATATCCCATGTGGTGAATATTAATCCAGGGTGGACCGTACAACTGACTTTAATCCTCGGTCCTGATGGTTCACACCGACACCTGCGCCTCTCCGAAGCTTCACAGACTTCAACCACAAACTCTGTATCTGGCCTTCGGTTTCAAAAGCACTGCCCCTTGCGCCGCGAAGCACGTGGCACGTTGCACCTTACTGACCTATAATTTCTTGTGCACTGTCAGTGGGTTCCTTTCACTACACTGTTCGGATAAGGGATCATTTGCGTGTGTGCGCGTCACATTTTAAGGCCCTGGGATCGATTTGACTGGTCACTGTGATACTAACCATCCCGTTTTTGGGGTACAAAAAAGGACTTGACCCCGTCTCCCCGGCTTTGGGGTACCCAGGTGCTCAATATTCACCCCACAGGTCCCCAATTTCACCGGAAATAGGTGGTGAATAGCCATCCCGAATTGCAGTTTTATAGCATGAGGTTTACCCTCTGGTAAACTAACATAGCTATGGAATATCACCATTTTTAACAGGAAAACTCACTATAAATGGCCATTTTCAATAGCTATGTTAAAATACCAGAGGGTACCACATATTGCCGCTTTGTATCATATCCTATTGGTATCAATCATTGGGTGAATCCACCATTTCTCCATTGGTTAATCCACCATTTAGGGAATTCCACTGTTAATATTTCATATTTGGAATGGCCCCCTATATATATATATATGTACGTATGTATGTAGATGTGTGTGTGCGTGTATATATATATAGATATATATATATATACACGCAAGTCCATGTTCCATGAATTGGTGCCCTCAGACATCCTCAAGACATGCAACGCTGCGCCAGGGGCAAAAGGCCCGATGACAACTGTACGGCTTGAGGGAAGCCCTGCTCATGCGCGAGCATTGGCACATGTAAGGCCCTGAGAAGCAAAGGACTTTGCAGGTGAAGAATATTCATTCGGAATTGATCACTGACAAGTGGGATATACTCCCTTATGGAAGTACCAGAATATAATATTCATGATATCTTCCCTATCATTTGATATAGTGGGATCATATATGATAATCTATGATAGTATATGATAATATATCATATCATGTGATAATACATGATAACATATGATAAAATATGATACCATATGATAACATATGATAATCTCCCCACCATATAGTGGGATAACATATGACTAATCTCGCATCGTCTCACAATTTCAACGGCGCTATGGTGAACCTTTGCTTTCAACACGGCCCGTCGGGTCACCGGAAAGCTGCCGACGGTCGCAGACTTCTCCGCTCGCACTGAGAGGCATACAGATTAATATAATATATTATATAATATATTATATTATATTATATTATGTTATATTATGTTATATTATATTGTATTGTATAATATATATTATATATATATATTATATATATTATATATATTATATATATTATATATATATTATATATATTATATATATTATATATATTATATATTATATATATATTATATATATTATATATATATATATATATCTTATATATATTATATATATATATTATATATTATATATATATATATTATATATTATATATATATATATTATATATATTATATATATTATATATATTATATATATGTGTGTGTATAACTATAAGATATGTCTCCATTAATCAGGAAATGATCCAAGAAACCAACCAATCTAGGAATTTCCAAGCAGGGAGACCATTCATGACCTGAAACAAGGTCAAAAGTCTTCCTTCGACCGCCGAAATGCCCCGAACTCGCCATCTCCTTACACTTGGATCAAACATGTACAGCTTGGGGGTTGTGGTACTTTTGAAAGTCGTTGAAAGCCAGAGAGCTCTCTGCCCCAAAGTTTAGTAAGTTTCCCCGCTGCTGGATTAACCATGTTGACCTGTTAAGGCATGAGTTTTGGAAGAGGTAGGTACCCTCTGGTAAACGTACAAAACACTATGGAAAGATCCACCATTTTCTAGCTGGGTAAATCCACTATAAATTACCATGTTCAATAGCTATGTTAAATTACCACAGGGTACCTTTGTGGCATGGTACCAGTGGTGCCTCTCAATCCACACAACCAAACCCCTGACACCTTGCGGCCGGCAGCCACCTACGACGCAATGCCCGACTTGCGGAGGGCTCCTCTCAGTGTCACTGGCGCGTCGCCTGCGGCAAGCTGAGCAGGTCAACAGTCCCAAATATCTCACCGATCCGCTGATACCCTCTGGTTATGTCAACATAGCTATTAAAAATTGCCATTTATAGTGGATTTTCCCATTAAAAATTGTGATTTTCAATAGCTATGTTAGTTTACCAGAGGGTACTTTTCTCAAAAATCCAAGTGACTTGGCACCAAAAAAAAACGAAAAAAAAAAACGGCCTTGTCTAGTCCTCGTCATCCGTCACCTCCTGAGGCTGCGGGGACATGCGGCTCAGTAGTGCGCGATCGTTTTTCAATCGCAGTCATTTATAATGTTGGCTAAGATATCATGGTAGATCATGATTTGACAAATGAATCATCTAGTCGAACGTAAAAATGCCCTCCATTTGGACCTCCAAAAACGATCGAAGAAATCCGAAACCAAACAATGGTTTAGAGGGGATAGAGGGGTATGGAAGATTAGGGGAAGGGATTGGGAATTCCTACGGTTCATTTATAGGTATTCAAGGTCTGCCATTGAAAGGTGTTACGACTACCATCTCCTCCGGCTCATGCCCCCGACTTAAAGGGATATACCAAGGATTCCAATGATGTAACGCTATGCCCTGCGTTAATCTGACAGAGAAGCCCAGGAATAGCCACTGACCGTTGCCATTGCTATTTCCACTATTTCTACCATAGTACCTGCCCAAAAAGGTAGAGAACGTGTTCAATTTCTACTTTAGGATTGGATTTTCAAACCCTCCATCCCATGATTATCCCATTAACATCCCTATTAAGCCATATAAAAACCTTATAAAAAGCATCTAATCTTCCACCCATGGCCACTCCATGGAGGCCGCCAAGCCAAAAATGGAGGCCGCCTCCTCGCTCTCTTCCACGCTGTCGGCGCCGTGGCGCGCGTGCGCGGAGCTCTCCTTGGGCACGCTCTCGAAGACAAAGGAGCTACCTGCGGCGAAGGAATAGCTATTACTTATGTTAATGGGTATATGATAAGCTTAGTTTAGGAGTGTTTAGGGATGTTAATGGGTATGTTCATCTTAATGGATTTAATGGTCAATGGCTATGTGAGCAACTTTGTTCTGCTATTTCTTAATATTACTGAAAATATGGGAAATAGCTTAAGCGATTCTGCTGTTGAATGGATGTAAATGGGTATGTGATCAACTGAGGGGACATAGAGTTGATCATTTTTTCGACATGAACCTACCAACGTGCCAACGATCTTGAAAACAAACATTGGTGCACATGGTATTTTTCACTGGGCGATGAAAAACCCTATAAAATCAGCTGGATGTTGAGGTTTTTGTCTTCCTCGCCAGCTGGTTTTTTCGTCAACATCCAGGCACCTGACAGCGACATTTTGTCCTGTCCCCCCCTGGGCTTCGACAGGAAACCACCGTCCCCAAACTCACAAAAAAGGTTCCCACGAAAAATCACGTTTTGTTTGGAAATAAAACTTCAATGGATGGGTTCGTTCGGGAAAATTTCGAGTTGAGCCTGGCTCACCCTTAGTATCAATGGCCATTTCAGGATCCTTAAAATGGAGGTACCTACCATATATAAGGCCTATATAAGGCCTATGTAAGGGAATATACACTCAAATATGGCCTTATATGGTACAGTACCTCTATTTTAGGATCCTGAAATTCCCATTGAACTTAGCAGGCCGTGTTCCCGTCAGTTCTGGGAATTCCATGGAAGTAATGTTATCCCTGGGTTGGTAAACCTCCATCAGTGGCCTATGTAAGGGAATATCCCCACAAAATATAGTCTTATATGGTACAGTACCTCCATTTTAGGATCCTGAAATTCCCATTGACTCCAGATTATTGCTAGGGAGGTGCCAGGTACCAAATTTGTTCGTAATTTATTCGACTACTCTGGGGGGGCAACCCCCAATTCATAGTCCGCGTAAAATAAACCCAGGCAATCATGTATACATGATCGATGGGATATAACTAATGGAATACAGTAGATATATATATATATCATGATATGTTAAATACAGTATATCATGTATATATGGCAATGGCTCCTATACAGTATATACAATATGGTTTATACTACCTATGTATACAATGGGATATGTCATAATAGATTCCTCATACCATAGAAAAACCATGTAGAATTCGGAAACCACCAGCACCTTCGTTGCCCTGCGCATGCTCTAAAGCCTCAGGACCCGAGGCCAAAATTCGGCCTAGTTTTCGGCAAACATGGGCCATGGTTGAGTTATTCCATGCATATGCCATTCATGTGCCATTCATATGACACATTCGTATACCATGAAAATATCCCATTTCAATGGATTGGTTTAAGGGAAAATCTACAGGAAACCATGTTTTTTTACCATCAAATATAGGGGTTTCCTGTAAATTTTCCCATCATCCAATTCTATGACCATTAGTATACCATGATTGACTATCCCCATCAACGCTATAAGAAAAACCATCATCATTAGCGTGCCGGCAGGTCAAGTTGCGTGGGATTTTTATGGGGACCCTAGTGGTCGGGCCATGGTCATCCCGGGCTGGGGAATCCAAACCTGGTGGGTTAATCTGAATCCCTACCCTCTGGTCTGGTTATGTCAAACATAGCTATTGAAGCCATGGTCCAGTCGAAATAGTTGATGTACCCTGCTACAAAATGCTGATTTTCCATAGTTTTTTGTATGTTTACCAGAGGGTAATGGATCTAATGGAAGGATGAGCATATCCCAAGGGGTTAATCCCAGTCCTAACTGAGTTTTGACCTGACCTACCCGACTAACCAGTCTACCGACAAACAGACTGGAAATCTCGACTATCCTCCAGTACTCAAACGTGGCAATTGGATATCTAAAAATGGAGGTTTGAATGGGAAAATCGCGTGTGTGGGATTTCCATTGCCATGTTTGATTGCCATTGCCTGAGGTATCAGAACTTGCCGATTTTCAGGGGCACTGACTTTTCCACCAACAAAAATGGTATAAAAGTTTCCAGCAACAAACTTTTCCACTGACTTTTCCACCAACCTGCCGCAGTTTCAAATGACCCTTGTTGGTTGCGCGAGTTCTGTCCCCTTTTTTTCATGTGGCAGCTTCCGGGATTCCGCCACCCTCTGGTTATGTCAAACAAATAGCTATGGTTTAAAAATGGCCATAGAAATACTGAGTTTTCCCATTAAACATGGTGATTTTCCATAGTTATGTTAGTTTACCAGAGGGTAAGTTGCAGAAAGGAAAATTGAGAATTCAAGCAACCCTTGGGACTCGCATTGGTTTTTAGAATAATTTAACTTGTTGTTTTGAATCCCAATGGGTTTAGGTTTTTGTCTTAAAACAACCCTTCCCCCCGTTGAAGAATTTATCCTATAAATGTTTGTGATCGAATGATTTGGGGCCCATATGGTGGAAGTTGATGTACGGGTCCTCCGCGACCATTCCGTTTTCTCGTTGAAACCCGCCTTTTTCTTCGCCAAATCCCCCTGCGTTTACTTTCTAAATCGCCACATTTGGTGATGAAATCCCTCATTCTCTTTGGTTGGATGAGCCCCCATCCTTGGTGATTGAATCATATTAAATCATGATTTAAATGAGATTAAAACATATTAAATCCCATTTCTTGCTTGGCACCTGCCATTTCTTCATGCCCTTCGTGCCCATCTGGCTTCCCTACGGCTTGTTGGAGTAGCTCGGCTGCCTCGCGAACCTTGGAGTCCTTGGAGTCCTGGAAGGCCAAGGCTAGAGAGATGGCGAAGCCTGGAGAAACCTGGTGAAGGAATGAGTTTTATGATGTGTCTCAACATGGAGATATATCCACCATGTTTAGCCATAGGAAAATGGAGCTTTATGGCTGGGAAAACCATAGGAAAACCATAGGAAAACCATAGGAAAATGGAGGTTTACCCAACCTGGTAAACTAACAGTTTGCTATGGAAAGATCCACCATTTTGTAGCTGGGTAAATCAACTATTTCTATGGCCATGTTCTGCAAATATCTGCTCTGGTTGGTGGTATACCTACCCCTCTGAAAAATATGAAAGTCAATTGGGATCATGACATTCCCAACATGTGGAAAGTCATAAAATTCATGTTCCAAACCACCAGCATAAATCAAAACAGATGTTCATAGAGAAACCATGCCCTCCGTGAAATGAGTGTTTTTGCTATTAACAGTTGATTTTTCCCAGAAGACATGATGGGATAAGAAAGTGGTGTTAGTCAATCAAACCTGTTGTTTTCACCCAAAACCCGAACCACTAAAATGTGGATGATTTGCATGATTTACCCTCTAGTAAACTAACGTAACTATGGAAAATCACCATTTTTAATGGGTAAATCCACTATAAACGGCCATTTTTAATAGCTATGTTAGTTTACCAGAGGGTAATTCAGAAACAAACCTAACCAACCATCATCGAAGATTCCGCACCAAAAATGGCTGACAGACACATCAGTATCAGCGCATGGGCGCACAACTCACCATTCCTGGCCCTTAAAAAAACACCACATGGCTAAACTCAGCTACCCTGCCAGAAGTTTTGCTTTACCCTCTGGTACTCTAAGATAGCTATAGAAAATGGACCGTGCCTTTATCTGGTTTTCCATGGCTATGTGAGATTACGAGGGGGTAATCCATCCAGCCATCCAGCATTGCTTAAAATCCCATTTGTTCTGCTTTCCATGTCTGGATCACATTCTTTTTTTGGAAGTTCCATCCCGATTAACCCCATATTCTGCGAATTGAATCCAAACTAATGTGGCAAACCTGCCATAAACTATCCCATTCACCCACGACTGGGCCACGGTCAGGGTCATCAAACATATCATCCCAAAGAACTTAGGATAGTGACTGATAGTGACCAATGTAATACCTCATCATTTTCCATATCATTGTACTAAAGCAGCCCATAATTATCATAATTCTCCGACCTAACATTGGGTATACCACATTATCAGTAACTATAAATGGAGGTATTAACTGTAAAATCACCTGCAATTTCGGAATTTTCCAGCAAACCACGGCTATGATTGCATACCGGAGGCTAACTCCACTAATTATCCCAGTCATACCTCATGACTATTAAACCATATGTTGTTGCCATATGAAACCATGGTTACCGGGGTCAATCCCCTCCAAAACATCCCCTTAGGTATCCATGATTCCATTATTATCAAGGATTCACCAGTGTTTCACCAGAAATTTACCAGTGTATCCCTGAACAAATCCCAGTAATATCTCTATGAAACCATATTACCCTCTGGTTCCAACTAACATTTTAAGCTATATATTGCCATGGCCATAGAAATAGTGGATTTAGCAAAATGCAAAGGATCTGGATCTTTCCAGTAACCGTTAAACTGTAACAGTTTACCCCAGGTTTTTCCCCAGGTTTTTCCCTGGTTTTTCCCCATTTTCACCATGGATTTTCCTCCAAAAACCCACCGTTTCACCCGCCTCCGAGAACTCCCGGAGTTGGTTCTTCTCGGCCTGTTGGGCCGCCGTTTCGATGAGTCTCCTGAGGCGGCAGTCCCTGGCCGGTGCCCAAAAAAATGAGTGTTGTCAATCTATAAGATGTATAGAAATGTATAGAAATGTAGAGAATCTAATATAGATATATCATGGATATACTAATCTATATACTAATCTACAATCAAATCTATCATATATCTATATTTGCGTGAATCGATTTCCGTTTGATTGATTTAGGGCAAGTCTCTATGATTCCTTTCATCCAAGTCCTGGGTTTTGTAGCTAGTTTGGAGGCTCTAAACCATCGATCTGGGTTTCTCGCGACTATGAATTTAGATGTTTTCCAGGATATTAAAAGTTTTCCAAGGAATGTGGCAACCCCAAAAATCGTCACCATCCCCAATAGAGGTATGATGCAAAATGACCGCCTTCCCAGCTCCTGGCACTTTCAGTGTGAGCCACGTGCGCTGCCACCGCATCCTCTGTAAAAAAAAACAACGATGAATTGAATCATCCAAAAAATCGCATTGGATGATATTAGATTCTTAGATGTTCAATGTGATGATATATAATATTCTATAGATTCTTAGATGTTCCTGATAAAGCAAAAAAGGGCCTATTTTCCCATCGAATCACCAATCAATGTGCGATTTCGCTGCGCCCGAGGAACAGCTTGAGAAAGGCTGGGCGTGCTCTCAAAGACCGAAGCCGACGTGGCCTGGTGGATTCTCATCTCACCGAAGCCCCCGAAGACTGGGAGATTCTGGGAGATTTGGAGGTTACCTTACTGAAAATTACATCAAATTCTAGGTGCACCATATTTTACAGCCCAAGATTCATCATTTTACGGGTTTTGTTGTTGCCTAGAAAAGGTGAATTTCGATGATTTTGGCCCAAAAAAATGACCATGGCCTTTAAAATGCTACGATTCGACATTGTGTCAATGGTAATTTCAGGATCCAACAGATGGAGCTACGAACTACCTACGGTAGTACCATATATATAAGGCTATATTATATAAGGCTATATTTTCTGGAGATATTCCCTTATAAACATAGGCCTTAATTATATCGGCCAAAAATTGATGGTATATAGGTAGCTCCTATCGTTCTCTCCCATGAACCGACCATGGGAAGCCAGCTACAAGCTATGGTGGATCTTTCCATAGTTCTGTGGCTGTTTACCAGGAGGGTAAATTAAAATGCTCTAATTCACAAACCCGAAACAAGTCCATTGGAGCATAGTTGCCCTCACAAACCAATCATATCAAGTGTCGTCGCAGTGAGGTCGTTGTTGCTTATCCGAACAGAATCAGACAAATGAAATACCCTCGAGCTGAACAAAATGAGCATTTGAATCATTGGAATGGAAAAATCATCAAACTTAATGAGGGATTGTCCAGCAAGCCATGTTTGATGACACCATAGGGCCTTAGGGTAACCCATGGTACCCAAATCCGACCCGGCTTCCATGTTGGCGCCTGCACGGCCGAGGCATGGGTCACATGCGCGGAACTCTCCGCCGGCGCGTTCTCGTACCTTCTGGGAATTCCAGCCCAAAAAGGGAACCATGGGCATCCTATTGATCACCATGGATTTTCCGCATTTTGGTCTCACCACCGCATTGAAAAAAAAACCGTTGGCGAATTCGAAGCTCCACATATCAACTGCAGCGATATGTAGCGGCACTTTTTGGTGACCCCCCAGCCCACCCCAAGCGCCACAGCGGGTCACACGATGTCACCTCCGCTGCTCCACTGCTCCGCGGCGCTTTGGATCAACTTCTCCGCATCTGAGGTCTGGGGACCTCGGCCGTGGTGCGGTGTGGCATCAGGACATCGCAGACATCGCACCAGGTGTCAGATTTATGGATGAGATTTACCACCTGGTAAACTAACATAGCTATGGAAAATGGCCATTTATAGTGGATTTTCCCATGAAAAATTGTGATTTTCCATAGCTATGTTAGTTTACCAGAGGGTACGGGATTTTAATGGATTTGATGTCATCAGTTATGGTTCAAGGATGATTATTTTGAATTTGTTTGGGAAGATACAAAAGTATACTCAGGCTCGTGATGGTGCCAACTGGGTTGAGCACTGGGAGGGCCCAACCAGGTTTTATGAACTACCCAGTGACTAGCTCACATCGTCTCTTATTTCTGATCAACTCCTGATGGTCCTGATGCTGATATGTTTGTCATGGTCTTCATACATATCCACTGATAATGGCAGCCAAATGACAAACCCCGTCTAGGTTGGCTACTTATACAACTTTAGAAATGCTGAGTATCCCTTCATTGCGATATGGTTGACCATCGGACCATCATTCCACCTCGCCCAAAAGAAATCGCTCAGCGGCCATTTCTG
Source organism: Cladocopium goreaui (assembly GCA_947184155.2). Classification (NCBI taxonomy): domain Eukaryota; class Dinophyceae; order Suessiales; family Symbiodiniaceae; genus Cladocopium; species Cladocopium goreaui. Next base: position 326,572 of record CAMXCT020005957.1, on the reverse strand, counting down.
TGTAGCACATCTGCCTGGGCTGAGGTTTCATGTTGGATTCGGTTTCTCCTCGGACACTTCAAATATCTTCCAACTTTGCTCAAACAATTTTATGTAACAAAGCAACCATGCATTCATCTAAAGTCTAAAGAAACCCTAACATTTGTTCAGGAGAGCGCCTAATTGTTGCTCTAAAGTTCAACAATTAACCCAGATCTGGATATTTTGACATATAATATATATAGAGAGAGAGAGATATTGATAGACAGATCGATAGGCAAATGCCGATCCACACTCCCAACCTCATCCTCATATTCCCCAAAAAATCTCAACTGTTGGAACGGTTGTTGAGTCATGTTCCGGGGCTCTAAAAACTACCTCAAGTCAAATATCTCAGATCCACTACCTCAAATCCACTACCGGTTGTCTCTTTTCTACTCATCTTTTCAAATCTGCGAAAAAAACAAACAAACTCCAAATCCCATCAAAATCATCAAATCTCCGGCCTTGGAGGCTTCCGGCTGACTTTCCCATGCCATGGACGCCGCATTCACACCGCAGGCCACGGCCACGCTCTCGGCCGCCGAGGCGTCGGCGGAGCGGCGCTGCGGCTGGCTTTCCTCGGGAAAGCATTTCCGGAAACGCTGGAAATTACCCTCTGCATGGTAATTTAACATAGCTATTGAAAAGGGCTATTTATACAGTTGATTTACCCATTGAACATGGTGATTTTCTATAGTTATTTTAGTTTACCAGAGGGTACCCACAAAGACTGGTCGATGGTTTCATAAACCTACTGGTTGATGGTTGAGCCCTACCCCTCTGAAAAATATGACTTCGTCAGTTGGGATGATGACATTCCCAATATATGGAAAGTCATAAAAAAAATGTTCCAAACCACCAAGCAGCTTATAAACCATCATAAACCCAACTGAATTTATAGCCCTTGGGGATCGTGGAACTGGGTCGATGTTGGTCAATAGTTTCAGTTTCCCATGGTTTCCCAACGGGGCTGCTTTGAGGGTCAATCTTGAAACGCACCCTGAGTGATAGAACAAACATGAACGAAGACATATGGCAGTGTGTCAAAACCTTGTACCCCTAGTGAACATCAATATAGCTGGTAAATGGATGTTCATCCCCCTAAAAATGGTATCTATAGGTATTGATCCATACCCATATGATATCAGCATATCATTCATGCAATTGGGCTGTTTAACAGACTTGTCCGCCCTCAGAAACAACACTGAAGAATTGAGAGCATCACCATGAACATCACCATGGTCATCATTATCACCACCGCCATCATTTTTGCGAACGCCGCGGTGTATGCCAAGCCGCAAAAACCGTGGGGGCGGCGGCGGCCGCTTGCTCGATGAGCGCCCTGCACACAACAGTTGGGCATGACGGCGTAACGTATGGGATGCTGCCCCACTCAAGGCATCCGTTTCCGTTGCCAATCTTCAAGATCCTCAATGGGTTGGAGGGGAACATTCTACAGGAAAACGGATGGTTCTTATTCCTCATAGGGGTCCTGCAAAGTTTCCCGTGCCCTTCAAGAAGAAATTAGCTTGGTATGAAATATTCCCCCATGAAAGTTGTGACTAGTTGAGCCACTAGACCCAATAGACCCTCTCGACGCTACCCCAGCAGAGTTCAATCATCTTGACTAAGATGAATGCACCCAGGATCAGGTATCACACGCACCATCGCGTCTGTCGAGCCACATCATTGATTCCATGAAAACAAGATGAAAAGTGACAAAAGTGCACTTCTTCTTTTCTGCATGCGCTCAGTTGCGCCATCGAAGCGCTTCGATGCTGACGCTCTTTGTCGCCTAGCCACTGGTCGTCATTTGGTCGTCATCTGTGATATCTGTCATCACATTAAAACCTGTTTCATCGTCTGTTGTCTGTCCTTCCGCAATGCCTCCTTCTTCCTCAACGGATTCCTCGATGCCGTCCAACTCTTGTTCTCTGGGGCGAGCTATGTGATTTGCATCAAATGATGACCTGGTTGGTGGTATACCTACCCCTCTGAAAAATATTAGTCAGTTGGGATTGCTATTCCCAGGATATATGGAAAAATAAAAAATTGCTGCAAACCACCAACCAGTGACGAATGCATCCGGAAAAAAATCGGCCTCTCTGGGTCGTCCATCACTTGAGGGCAGTGCAAGGTGATATAAGTTTGCCTGGAACACATGTAGCTCCGAGAGGCCCCGGGCACGCGAAAGAGCATTGGATGGCGAAAGTAGCACCGGCGTTCAATTTCGGATGGGGGAAGGTTGATGACATTTTGAATCATTGTTTCAATCCTATCCCAATCGGTCGGCCGGATAAATCTGCGCAGGGTTGGCATGCCTGATTCGATGGTGGGTGCCCATGATTGACGATGGAAGCTTAAACGAACTTCCTTGACATCCAGAAGTCCAGTCTCATTGGTAAACAACAAAGCAATTTCCATGAGCTCTTCACAGGTATCCACAATTTCCGTCTCTGAGCTTCGCGTACAAGAGGGAGCTGTCGAGGCAAAATTTCTTGGAAGTGCTCTGGCTCCGGCTTCTGATGCGTCGGGTGGTGGCTTTTGTTCTGGATCCTCTTTCATGGCCAACAAACCTCCCGGAACCGCAAATGGCCAAATAGCGGAAGAGTCAGCCGAAAAGATATATGTTTCCCCACAGCCATTTTGGAAATAGATAACAGATCACATTAGATAAGCGTGAAACTTCTTCCCAATGATTTAAAGAAAATATACATGATAGCGGCTATATACATGATTACCCTCTGGTAATTTAACGTAGCTATGGAAAATCACCATTTTTGATGGGAAAACTCACTATAAATGGCCATTTTCAATAGCTATGTTAGTTTACCAGAGGGTACAACATACTACAACAAGATGAAATTCATCGATGTGAAACTGGAGACGAGAAGCAATAGTCGGCCGAGTCCTGACTGGGAATCCTGGTGTGGAAGAGATCCAACGAAACGGGACCATCTGCTCCCTGCAGTGAAACCCTCAAGCCTCGTGGTATACCTGGGGTGCTCATCTCAGACGGATCTTGTGCATGTAGGAAATTCAAAAAATTCAAACGGCTTTCCGGATCCAGGAAGAGGTCCAGGAAGTTGCTCTCAGACAGCTTCTTCTTGGACTTCAACAGCCGCTCCAAGCAGCTGGCATCATCCAGGATATAACAGCTGCTTCGATCCAAGAGGAAATCACCATCGCAGACTCCACGCAGGACGTGTCGAAATCCCAACATCAAGGAGGATGCGCTGCCAGAATTTTGTCTGGCTGCGATGTTAGATCGAATGTTGTGGATAACGAGCACAAGAGTTATTGCCACCACAAAGTGACTGGTCAGAGTTGAGAAAATGATGATGGGAGTTAGTTTCTCAAAGCCAATGAGGAACCAGAATCTGAGGGTGAAGACTACAGATTCGCTAATGTACAACGTCAAAATCACCTTCAAATCGATCAGAACAACAGCCAGAAGAAACAGGAACACGACGAGGAGCTTCTCTTGACACAAAAACACCACTAAATTCGTCTCCAAGGCAACGCCCATCGAATACAGGAAATGACAGCAGCCGAATGTGAATGTGACATATCGGAAATGACGATTCGTTGTCACGTTCCCTTCCGTAAAGATATGTCCAAAATATCCAATCAATGAGGCTATCAACTCAGAGAAGGGTTCATAGCTTGGATGCTGCATCAGCCTCCAAAGTGCTGTAACAGCAAACAGGAACGCCAAATGGAGCCCAACTTTGTTGAAAAAGCTGAGCATGCGAAGCCGCGTTTGAAGCAACTGATCATCAAAACGCCTCTGTTGATCAACTTGACGTTGAGGGATCAAAATTTCCTGTGGTGCGATCATCTCCTTGAAATAGTCCAGTGCCACGAAGAGATCGGACATGGTAAAAGCGGCATGCAAAATTGAAAACGAGAGAATTCCTGTCACTGTGACACCGAGGTCAATAGCAGGTTGAAACATCGCTGCAGTCGCCCGGCGAAAAAAATCACTGCCACTGAGCTGCTACTGTACTGCTGCTACTGTACTGGCGCAGGAGCCAAAAAGTGCACTTCTTCCCAAATCCCATTTGTGTTCTTGCCGGTGCTCCATTCGACACTGTGAAGCCTCATTTCGTGAGAGAACAAAACATTACTGGTGCAACCCCAAATGTCACATTTGATAGGCAAAGAGAGGGTTGGAAGACTGTTTTCCCCTAATACTGTGTGACCCCAGTTCTTTGTGGGTTGAGAGCCACGTCATTCCCTCTGATAAACTACCATAGCTACTAGAAATCCTACCATAGCTACTAGAAATCACCATGTTTTGACTGGTAAATCATCAATAAGCCATCTATATCCATCTATACCATAGCTATGTAGCAAATTCGTGGCGGCTCCCAGTCGAATCCCCACATTTTCCGACGCTTCGGCACCAACGGCAACCCCCCGGTGCCACCTGGCTGCCGCCGTCTCTCCAGCATAGCCATAGCCACCGGCGTCCGCGTGGCCGCGCTGCGAGGGACGACTCTCAAAGACTGTCGCAGCCTAGCGGATGGTTACCATGGTTTACCCCTGCTATAAGTATGGTTGGTTAATGGTTACTAATGGTTAATAATGGTTTTCTTGTGGTTAATGATGGTTAATCATTGGTATATAATCAATGGGAGATCTTCAGGATCCAACAGATGGAGGTACGTTAGTACCATATGTTTGGCCATATTTTGTGGGGATATTCCCTTACATAAGCCTTAAAAATAGGCCTTATATATGGTAGGTACCTCCAATTTAGGTTCCTGAAATGGCCATTGACATTACCATTTGGGGATGGTTGGGATAGTTCCGCCCATCAAAATGATGATCTTAAGGGTGGTTTATGGCTGGGTTTTACATGGTTTTACCACATTCACTATCTTGACTCATGTGGGAAAGCTGAGAGTAGTTACCCTCTGGTAAACTGCCACATAACTATGGAAAATCACCAATTTTAATGGGAAAACTCACTATGTCAATGGCCATTTTCAATAGCAAACTGTTGACATAACCAGAGGGTAATACCTATCGTGAAAATCATCCCAAGCAGGGGTATGCCCAAGAAAAAACCGCAATGGGCGATAATTTGTCCCACCTGGTACCAGCTCGATCCTGAGAATTCCACTCTTCAGGGGCATGTCGTCTCCCAACCCGAAAAAACTCATGGCAGGGTCGTCATGTTGGTTGGAGGGAGGGTAGCTATTTCCGCCATGTATATATATATATATGTGTGTGTGTGTACATATATATTTTACATAAGTTTGGGGCTTCCAGGTTGCCGGTAGATATCTATGATAGTAAATAGTGTGCGCAACCTTGGCATATCCTTTTGCAATCAGCTGGGATATGTTGGGATACAGCTTACTGGTTGGTCATAAAAACTATCCTGAAAAATCATCCTAGTGGCGTCCCGTTGTGGTGGTTGCAACTACCAAGAATGAGTCAGAAAAATGGCGCATGTTGCACAGGTTGAACATTGATATGACATGTTGGACACTGAACTGGAAAAAAAAACACTGACATCCATTTTTTGCCAGCTTTTTTAAACATCCAACTTCAAATCGGGAAACTCAATTGTCCAAATCAAGGGACAAGTGATGATGTCCACCCAAAACAGTTCTTGGAGTCAGCTCACCTGACTCGGCCCCCAGCCCCCACCTCGGAAGCCTGCGGCACAGAGGCACACTGCCCCGCCTTGTACTCTGCAGTGCCTTGTTTCGCGAGGCGTCTGCGGAGCTCTGCGGAGGGGGGGGTACATCAGATATTTCGGGGTGGTTTTGACCGGGACGACGACAGATTTTGGTATACCTAGTGATGAGAAAAGATCAGAATGAGAATGACAGTTGTGTCAACATACTGAGGAGAGAAAGAAAAAGAACCAAAATAGTGGTGAAGAATAATGGTAATGGCATTCCATTATCATCATCAAAGCCAATCAAAATGGAAGTGTAACTCGTCCAAATCAAAATGATCAAAATTATCGTCCGATCAAAATGCGAATGGGAATCTCTATCGTCCTATGTTGATAAGCCAGCGAACGATGCGAAGCGCTTTCGAAATAGGTTGGAATGAAGACATCCAATATAATATATATATATAACATTATATTATATTGTGGAATATCCATGTGTTGGATTGCCAACATGAAACAACCATTTAGGATTGCCAAGGCAGCCAGTGTTTTCACACGTTTTCACACAAGCACCAGAGGATCATCACTGATCAATGTTCAGATGTTCAAGTCGACTTGAACCCGTGACGCCGTGAGTTCCCAGGCAACTCAGGCAATGTATCCCAGGACACATCGAAGGATGTTCACTATGTTCACTACAAAAGGTGGTTCAAAACCTCCATAAACCTCCTGTAAACTTTGAAAAATTGTTCAACACCCAAGGATTCCATAGGTGCACAGGTTGCGGCAACGACATTCAAAACCATCTCGCCAAAATCCTCCGCCCTCTTTTCCTTGATTCCGAAACTCGCGCCGTGCCCACGAAGCGTTGCTTAAAGCAACGCTTGACGCGCAACGACTACAGCCGCGTGTCGACCACGTGGGTGAAACATCTACCGTTTCCGGATGGCTATTGGGGGGCCAACCCCCGCGGAACTGCAGAACATTTGGCTAAAAAATGGGACCCCAGGTGCTACAAAATGGCCAAAAATGGCATGATTTCATATGACTTCCCCCTGCTTTGCCGTGACTCAAAAACTCAGTTGATGCCTGCTGGCCATATTGGCACCGCTGCATCTCAGGTGTCAATGTTCTGCCTTTATGCTCGACCTGTGAACCGCGCGTTCGAAAAAAAATCTGGGTGAAGCCGCTTGGAATGTCTCCCAGTTGCTGGCGACTGGTGCCATTTAACATGGATTTAGCCTCTGGTAAATTTAATATAACGTAGCTATGGAGAAAATGGCCATAGAAATACTGAGTTTTCCCAGCTACAAAATGGTGGATCTTTCCATTGTTTTTTGTAACAGTTTACCAGAGGGTAAACCCAAAACATCGGGCCAAACATCCCACGGTTAAGCAGCCAGCCTGCTGGATGATGCGGAACGTTGAGAAAGCGAGAAAGCCCATGAATACAAGATGAATATTTATGGGAAAACCATAGGAAAATGGTGGTTAATAGTGGTTAATAGTGGTTAATGATGGTTAATCATTGGTTAATAATAATACTGGTTGGTGGTTGAGCCCCAATCCCTCTGAAAAATGATGGAGTGAGTTCGTCAGTTGGGATGACATGATGATGACTTATCCCCAATATCATGGGAAAAATCATCCAAATGTTCCAAACCACCAACCAGTTATATATGAATAGTTATATCCATAGGGTTTGTACGTTCGTTATATTACTTATATCCTCCATAAGCCGAAATATTTCACCAAGTTAGGTTTGTGCGTCAACTTGGCTGTTTGGAACCCACAGGATGCCACCATCATAAACCTCCCCTTTCCCACAACAGTATCTACATATATCTACAGTGGAAGAAATCCTAACCTTGGATGGTAACAATGGAATCTAAAAACCACCAATAACTGGTGGTTTCTTCCATGTCCATATCTTCCTGCCACACCTTACCCTCTGGTAAACTAACATAACTATAGAAAATCACCAATTTTAATGGAAAACTCACTATAAATGGCCATTTTCAATAGCTATGTAACAAATTACCAGCCTTACCAGCCCTTGTTTCATCCTGCCTCGCGTGGTTGCTCCTCAGATTGCTCGCTAAGGCCTGATCCACCTTGGGCTTCGGCGGCTGCACGGGCGGCGGCGTGGGGGGCTTCACGTAGAGCCGCCGGTTCAGCTTGCGAATCTGGCAGATCTCCGGCGTGGCCTCGGCAGATCCCCAGGAAAATCATGGTCAATTTGAAGCCATTCCGATGGTTTTGGGGGGTGTTACTGGAAAATCATAGGAAATCATTGGGAAAATGATTTCCTAATGGAAAATCACGGAAAATCAGTTAGAAGTTGAAGTATCGAAGTTTTAGATAACCATGAAAATTATGGGAGTTGAGCTATTTTTGAATTGGATTGAATCATGAAAAAGTTGGATTTTTTTTGTGACAACAAATGGGATTTGATGCGACATTCAGGTATGGGATTCAACCTATCACACTAGTGTGGAAGTCTCTAATGAACAAAAATGTAAAAACCACAAATTTGGGATCTGCAAAACACCTGGAAGGTGCTGATGTCTCCGATCTGAACAAACGTCTTTCTCCCATGTGGAAGAGAGTTTTTCTATCCCAATATCCCAAAACTCACGGTCTTCGGATCAAAATCCCTTAAAGAATCAAACTAAGCCTTCCAAGTCCCTAAGTCCCCAGTGCCCATCCAACATCCACTTTGCTTTCGACATCAACCCCACTACTTTTTGGCCGGTTAAAACATGGTTTCAACATGTCAAAAAAACCCGCCTTTTTGTTGGTGGAAATCCATCCGCCATCCGGCCGACCTTCTCTTTGGCGGCTTCATGGACTAAGATGGGATCGCTCCAGCACTTGTTGGCCTTCTTCATGGCCTGGTGCCACACAAATCTTCCGCAATGGGTGCCATGAATGGGTGCTTTGTGGGTGCCAAAAATTGGGTCACTTTTTATGGCAACCTATATGGCAACCTATGGCAACCATGGGAAGTTAAACCCGCAGAAGTTGAACATATACAACACCTGTAACTACGTAACTACGTACGTTAAAAGATTCCACTTAGAACCGGAACTGCACTTCCTTCAGAAGGGATTTTTTAATGGTGCTAAGTTCGGCGAGCTAAAAAAAACCGAACGAAGTGCGGAGGTTAAAAAAAACTGGGGTGTCTTCATCCATGGTAGATGTTCCATTGCCATGTTGGACTACCGGAGAGTTTTCACCATTTTATAGGGATATACCATCTGGGAAACATACAAAAAACTATAGAAAATCATGGGAAAACCCATGGGAAAACCATGGGAAAATGGGGATTTATATGGAAAGATCCACCATTTTGTAGCTGGGTAAATCCACTATTTCGACTGGGCCATGTTCAATAGCTTTTTGTAAGTTTACCAGAGGCTAATGGGAACATCATAGGGGATCGATCTTGGGGTGCTAAAACCAACAAGATGATTTTTCGGACCGATTTTTCGGCTTGGAAAGCCACAGGGAATCCTATTGTTGCTGAGCTATCCCCTCTTCAAAAAAAACAAAGCTCCGATGTTGGTGTCATTTAGGTCAACCCAGAATATCCCCTTTACATTTCATTATATTCTGAGTAATGGGTATTATTATTATCCCATATTGACAAATCATAATCCCATCTCCATTCATTGTATTAACCACCATTATTGGATAAATAAATAGCTCTTTTTGGGATGGGTCAAAATTGCCAGTTTCGTGGGGCCCTTGGAACATAATCATCACAAATAGCTGGCGGAATACATCATGTGGGAAAATTGTGATAACAAGTGATAATACCACATGTGTCCACGCAGATGTGTATTTATACACATGTCTATACACATATATTTATCCTTGTGAACAAAGAGGACAACTCCTGTAACTCTCGTGAAATAAATACATCATATACCCTCCAGTAAACTAGCATAGCTCTGGAAAATCACCATGTTAAGATAATTTCCTCGGGAAAACAATGGATTTCCAAAGCTATGTTTAATTACCAAAGGGCAATATCATAAATCTTCACTCACTTCACCTGGACACATGGAACTGCAACTTGGTGAAAAGCACCCCAGCAATCCAGCCCAATCCAGCCCAATCCACAACCCCCCTGCCTTCATAAAGACTTGGTGCCCCGTGTTGGTATATCTCTTCTCTTTGAGTTCCTCCAACCCACTGATGGGTTGCTACCGGAGAAAATCATCGGAAACTGCCGAAAACTGAAAAAATCTCAGCCAGGGCAGCGAATCCATGGCTTTTTTGATGTTGGGAAACTGTTCGGAAACCTCAAAATCCATGGCTAAAAATCCTCAGAATCTCGGAAAATCCAGCGGAAACCCATGGCTGCCATCGCTAAAATGACCACTTTTTCCATGTTCATTCGCTGGGTTTCCCATGCGTTTTTCAGAGACCCAGTGGCCCAACTTTCCATGCCCAAAACCATGACCAAAATCGACAAAAAGTGTCGAAGAAAATCAGGTCCAACCAACAAAAAATCGAGCATGGCAAGAAGCAGTTCTAGCCAACAAAACTCACGTTTTGTCTTAAAAAAACAGTAGCATGTCACATCTAAAATGGGATTAGCTCTGTTTATAAATCCATAAGCCCACATGTTTATCCACTAAAATGGGATAAATCCACATCATCCATTATGTGTAATTTAGATCAATGGGATGTGCCACTTTCTTACCCACCCAAAATCCCATGGCATTGACATCATTGACACATTCCAACCCAGCGATGTCGGACATCCTCGTCACCCATGAGGTCTAAGGCCAGCTGAGTGCGACGATGCACTTGACCCAAGCGACGTTTGGCCTGATCTTCCCAGTTGTCCTCGGTTGAGTCGTCGACAACGAAACTTGGGAAATACTTGGGAAATGCTTGGGAAATGCTTGGGAAATGCTTGGGAAATGCTTGGATCTAGAAAGTGATGGTGAAAAAAATGGTGAGATGCATTTTAAACATGTTGGTAGAGATGGTCATGCCTGACTCAGGGAAAATGGCTGGAGAATGGTTGACATCTCGGAGAAAAAGTTGAGAAAACACCACTGCAGAGTTGGAAAAGCTTGGAGAACTCTAGGGCTAAACGGCTAAAGGTCATAGTTCATATTGGCTAATGGTCGGAGGATAATTATCAAATAGGAAAACATTACGATTTTCCCATTTGTCCTCAGAGTTGTTTTTACTGGTGAATGGTTTGAAAAATGGTTGGCTAAGGGCCAATGAGACGCTATTTGGCAGTTGTCTTCCGGATTTTTTGCAGAGTTGAGTGCATGGTAGGTCTTGTAGGTTGACTGCCGAATGGTTAGGTAGTGCTTGGTTGATAATCGGATCATGGCACTGAAAATGGCGTTAGATTCTCCCACTTTGAAGAGTTTCACCCATGGAAACTGGCAATTTCCAACACGCAAAAATGCGGAAAAATGTTTAGATCAGGCAAAAATAAGGGTTCGCGATGGGAAAAATATATTGGTTCGAAGGTCAATGCTTTTGGGCACACCCCATGAGCCCCTGATCCAAAAACTTGGCATGGCATGGATAGTGTTCCATCGTTTACTTCTCAATGGATTCGTCATCAACAACAAAATCAACCACAGTAATGTCAACCCCGGATTAATAAACCATGGTTTATTAATTAGGGGGGTACTCCTCCAATCGTCATAATCCGATACTTTTTTATGGTACCCTCCCAATTAAACAGCCGTAAACGGAATTTATGAATCCAGGGTTGACATTATTGTGTTCCCTAAGTTATTATAGTGGTTTGTAGTGGTTAAATATAACTGGGAACTATGATGATAGTGGTTATATGTTCCCTAGTTATTATAGTTATTATAGCAATGATGATGATATAATGGGAACTTACTTACTAAATTTTATATCATCATCATTGCGTATGCCATACAAAATCCATACGCCGAGCCACGTTCAGGGCGCCGAGCCGCGCCACGCGCTCGGCCTCCACGTTGCGGAGGAACTCCGAGAAGACGTCCGTGCGCTCCTCGGTACACCGGTCGCGGCGTAAGCCGTCGCGGCGAGGAACGCGTCGTCGTTTTTTGGGAAGGGAAAAACCCATGGAAAACCCATGGAAAAACCCAGCAAAATCAAGGAGTGAAGCCACCAAAATCATGGGAAAATCATGGGAAAAATGGTGCTAAAATCTATGCACCAACAATGTGTCAGATGGGGATGTTTTATGAGGATATGAACGGGGATATAAACGAGACACGTACAGTATGAGTTTGTCTCGCGATTGAGGATCTACCCACTAATTTTTGGCAATGGAACATGACTTTTTAACCATGGGAATCCATGGGAGTTGTTGGTTTTCCTATTTTTTGCGACATCTTTGACATCTTCGATTTGGACCCACAAAGATACTTCGGGACTTCAACCAGCCAAAATCGGATTTGAATGGGGAACCTGGCAACTGGTAAAAATCATGCAAGGTGGTGTCCCATGGTTAGCTAACTTGGTGAACACTTCTCCAATTTCATCAGGTTTTACGATACATACATTGCACGGGTTCCCTTTGGGCTTGTAAATCAGGGTTCATCACTGCGGGGCACCACCTTGTGGTGAATTTATGTAAAACTTTCTGGTTGGTGGTTGAGCCCCACCCGTTGGGATGATGACTTATCCCCAATATGATGGGAAAAATCATCCAAATGTTCCAAACCACCAACCAAATGGAAGGGTTGTACCCTCTGGTAATTTAACATACCTATTGAAAATGGTGATTTATAGTGGATTTACCCATTCAAAATGGTGGATCTTTCCATAGTTATGGGACAGTTTACCAGAGGGTAACGTATCTTACCATCCAAAAACACCATTTTTCGTGGTAAACCCATGGTCAAACGCCACAAAAAATCGCCATCGCCGCGCCTCCACGACCCGCGGCCGGAGGTTCACCTTCACCGGTGCAGGGCGTTGCGACTCAGCGGGTCCTGGAAGGACTTGAAAAAATCGACCAAGTGGGATCTTAACCTCCGGTTATGTCAAAATAGCTATTGAAAATGGCCCATTTATAGTTGATTTACCTATTAAAGATGGTGATTTTCCATAGCTATGTTAGTTTACCAGAGGGTAACAAGTGAAGAAAATGTATAAACACTGGAAAAGGGATAAGTCAACGTACCACTAGAATATAAAAATCAACTAGAAATTGGGATCTCAACGAACCAAAAATAGAAATAGAATTATATATATAATTAAATACTTGGGAACTTAACACATGAGAAATATGGACATCAACCGAAAATGTAATGACCCACTAAAAAATGTCCTGGTCACAACAAAAATGTTAATCAGCAAATGGGAAAATTTGTTGGGAACTTAACAAATAAAGAAACATGTTGCTGTCATTGCAATGAAAATAAGAATCATTGGTTAAATGATGTTGAATCCAATTCGTTGTCGGATAAAAATCGCAATGGTTTGCCAGGAACATCAATAAAAATTGGAATCTTCACCAGCAAGAAGTGCAGCAATGGTTTGAAAAAAAAACGAGGTAAATCAATAGATGGCATGGCATTCATTAGGACCAACTGGTGAATCGTATGATGGTCAACAAACAATTCGGTCAGCAACAAATCCAAACAAACTATTGGTGTCAATTTTTTGGATGGGACAAAAATTTGGGTACCAGCCATTTTTCTGTCATGAATCTAGGTTTTTTCACAACTTTTTCCACGTCAAGCCGGCTTTGTTACCCTCTGGTAATTTAACATAGCTATTGAAAATGACCATAGAAATAGTGGATTTTCCCATTAATCGACCATTTATAGTGGATTTTCCCATTAATCATGGTGATTTTCCATAGCTATGTTAAATTACCAGAGGGTAAACCTCCATTTTCCTATGGTTTTCCCATGGTTTTCCCATTAAAACCTCCATTCATCCCATGAGATCTCCAGAATCCCAAGATCGCGATCCGATGATTTCATCTCCCATGGGATCAATCCATGGGAGAAATGTCTTTTTTTTCGGCCGCCGGTAAACTTACAACAAAACGATTGAAAATGGTGATGTTCTAGTTGATTTACCCATTAAAAATGGTGATGTTCTAGTTGATTTACCCATTAAAAATGGTGATGTTCTAGTTGATTTACCCATTAAAAATGGTGATGTTCTAGTTGATTTACCCATTAAAAATGGTGATGTTCTAGTTGATTTACCCATTAAAGATGGTGATGTTCTAGTTGATTTACCCATTAAAAATGGTGATGTTCTAGTTGATTTACCCATTAAAGATGGTGATGTTCTATGGTTATGTGGCAGTTTACCAAAGGGTAACTATACCGATGACAAAATAGGATGTGGTTGCTCTCCTTTTCTGCCCCCTGTGAAAATTTTGTTGGGTTGGAATCATCCCCATTTTGACTTTGGTTACGGTAAGCTAACATAGCGAAAAAGAAACGCTTATTTTCCCAGTGTTATCTTAGTTTACCAAAGGGTAAATCCCCAGAAAAAAAAAATATTTCAGGCTTAGATTTTCCCATTAAAACCTCCTGGTTGGTGGTATACACACCCCTTTGAAAAATATGAGCTCGTCAGTTGGGATTATGACATTCCCAACTGAATGGATCACCTTTTCAAAATGTTCATAACCACCAACCAGCCTCCTGATATGAAATGGGGATGGGTCAAAACCCTATCCCCCTGGTGAACATCAAAATAGCTGGTAAATGGATGTTCATCCCACTAAAAATGTATCTATAGGTATTGACCCATCCCCAAATCCCCAACAAGATCCCCACATTTTCTCCCGGTCTCCTGCCCTTCTGGCTCTTCCCTGCTCCGCCCCGGTGCCCGCGCCCGTGGGAACCGCCGCCGCGCCCGCGGGCGGCTTCTTCTCGCGCTTGATCTGCGGCAGGACCTGGAGATCGGCCACGGGGGAGACCATCCCAATGGGAAAATCTCAACCTGAAATATGGGTTTAATAGGGAGAGATATATATATGTGTGTGTGTGTGATATACATATATATATATATATTTTAAATGGAGCTTTTCTGGTTATATATATATAATATATCTTCTGGTCAACTGACAGTTTGTGGAAAATCACTACTTTTCAGGGGTAACTCATGTTCCTACACATGGGCCATGTTCAATGGCAAACTGTGAGTTGAATCTTTGGGAAATATGGGTTTAATGGGAACATTATTCGGACAATAATAGGACAACAAAATATAGATGGATATAGAATCTGGCAATCAAGTGTGGCTGGCTGGGAAATCCCGCTCTCTAAATCAAGGTTTCTAGCTGGGAAGATCAACGAGAAACTGGAGGATCTTACTGCTGGTCAGTCATCGGAAAGTGGTTTCTGAAATCCTGATATCCATCCAGGCGTGAAATCCTCAGATTTTCATGCTTAGACCTTCCCGGATTGTCACGTCTTCCAGTTTTATATGTTTCTGGCTTCATCATGTTCCAAGTACACACCAAATTTCCATGGTGAAATCCAAAATGGTCTAGACATGGCGCGAATTTTCCCTTTGACACTTACTTTCCATGGAATACAACTACAAATCCATGAAATCACAATTGTCATCAATTTCGAGCTACCTTTTCCACTCCGCAAACTGGGAAATCGTTGACCTCTCTTTTTTAGCCATAGACTTGATTTTCCCAGCTATAAACCTCCATTTTCATGGGCATGTCCCATGAAATCACACTAAATTCCCACTAAAATCCGCCTATTTTTCGAAATCCCCAGGAACTCCCGCAGTCCACCTGGCTCTGACTGGGCGACAACGGCGCCAGTTGGGCATCGTAGCCACCCGAGACGACGTCCACAGTGGGGCCTGGAAATTCAGGAGATTTCCATGGGAATCTGGGGAATTCATGGTGATTTAGTGGGAAATCAAGGGAAATATTGGATACCCTCCGGTAAACTAACATAACTATGAAAAATCACCATTGTTTATGGGAAAATCCACTATAAATGGCAATTTTCAATAGCTATGTTAGTTTACCAGAGGGTATTTTGGGCGTTTGACTTGGGAATTCATGGTGATTTAGTGGGCTTCATTATGGTTTCATTGGGATTTAGTCGGGAATTCAAGGGGAACTAATTGATTTAAGCAGGTAGGTGAATTCAAATATTCTTTTGCCGGGGCTTCAAATATCCAATACCAAGTGCTATGACAATGACCCCACACCCTATTTGGACTAAATTGGATTAGTGTACCGCAATCAAAATATTCTAGATATCCATGGAATTTATAGAAACCATTTCATCCCATTAAAACCCCACTTAAATCTCAATTATATTTTCAAACAGAAGGAAACTTATCCCCATTATATTCCCACTATATCCCCATTAAACCACCTTTTTTTGGTTGGTTAAATGCTCAACCTTCCCCAACTGTCCATTCCAAACAGCACGAAATTGCTGGTAGTTAACCCTAATGAAGCATATAAAAACCGTATATAATCTCACACACACAGAGATATATACATATATATATTCCCATTTACCATCTAAAAACCATACATAAATCCGATAAATCCCATGGAAAAATCCCATTTAAAGATGATGAAAACCCAAAAAACCTACCGCCTGGGCAGAGCTCCATCTGAATGGATTCCGCCACCAGCGCCGCGCAGCGCAGCGTGCGCGCCTCCTCGCCGATGCTGCGCACCTCACGGCTGTGTTAGATAGATAGATAGATAGATAGATAGATAGACAGATAGATAGATAGATAGATAGATAGGTAGGTAGGTAGGTAGATAGATAATGTATGGGTATATGAATGTAGCGGTTTTAGATCATAAACTTTCAAAACTTTAGAAACTATAAATATACACCAAAATAAATATGACATCTAGATGTGGCCACGGTCACCGAGGCACCGCCGGATCCTCACGGCCTTCGCAGTCGTCGGCCCAAGTGAGGACGCGCTGCAGGGTGCCCTGGGCCTTTTTGATGGCCATCAAGGCGGCTCGATGCCTCTTCGCCTGCAACATCTGCAACAAACCAACATGTTAAACATATAGTTCAACCAACGATAGATAGGTATACTATGTAACTAATAGTAGTACATAGCTATAGAAAATCACCATTGCGAAATGGCTTCGATTTTCCAAAGATATGTTAACACTACTGGATGGGATATATATATATATGTGTGTGTGTGCATTCGATAATTGGGCCATACTTTGGGGTGCATCCTCCCAGTTAGGAAATGCTGAACAACCCACTCATCTTACTAGGGTATCCCACCCCCAGGTATGCAACTGGGGTTCTATAGCTGGGGATGCACATCCAAGTATGGCTACAGTGGCTACAGGCTGGATGGGGGGCACCGGATGGGAACTGTGGGCGGCTTATGGGGCGGTTTATGGGGATGGATACAATGATGGAATCTCTTTGCGGTGAAACCCCTGGTGAACTAGCCATTGAAGTGGCAAATCACCCCTTTTTTTCGACCAAAATCCAGATGGTAATTCTCATGAGACACTATTAAAAAATCATCATTTCTCTCCAGAAATCTCCACTCTTCACCATTTATCTCCACTAATGTGGTTAAAACAATGTCATAAACGCACCATCCCCCAGGAAAATCACCATTTTGATGGCTGCTATGGTCACCATTCCCAAGTCATGAGTGGTAAAAATGGCAGTGTTTTACCCACATTATTCAATAATAACTATTAACTGTATCATATCCCATTCATATACCATAACTATACCATAACTATATTCATTAACCATTCGTATACCATTCATATCAGGAACATATCAGGGTTTTATGGCCTTGTTTTACCCACATGAATCCATTCGAATCCCCATGAATCAGCGCCTCGGACAGCGTGGCAGCCAGGTTAATGCGTGCCCGAGCCGTCTCGACAGCCATGGCGGGGTGGTGGTACTCCTAGTGCCGATCAGGTGGGGCTGAGGAGTTCGGGAAGTGGGGAGGACATCATCTCGAAATATCATCTGGTCATGACTGTTACATAGCCATGGTATAGATGGCCCATAGAAATAGATGGTTTACCTATTAAAAAGTGTGATTTTCCATGGCAAACTGTTAGTCATAACCAGAGGGTATCTTGAAAGTGTCGAAAGTGTCGAACGGGGAGCGAAATCATCTTTTTGTGGGAAAAAAAAATGAAAAATCCATATCTCAAGGTTTTTTTTGTGCCAAGATCTAGCTGACAGGATGTTCCTCACCAAAAAAGCGAATCACAAAGCGATTCACAGGCGATTCTGAACGTCCCGGATCTTGGGGGTCAATTGCCTAACCTGGCACCGGATTTGCCTTGGAAAATTGAGAATGGAAAACCACAATTACACAAGGTGAATTTCAGAGAGAATGGAAACAGAAGTTGGAGAAAATCACTCATTCGGATTGGCTTTGGGAACCTTGGGGGTGCGCATATTAACATATATTAACCATCTCACTCACAATTGTGACTATGAGAGGATGCAGTAAGAAGTTATTTCGTCATACTTATTCACATCATAGGTCTTTGAAAAGTTTCCCCGACCAAATCCCAGCGTCGCTTCAGCCAGATCAGTCTGTGTAAAAGGCAGGAAATCCATCAAATACACCCCGAAACCTAACATGGAATTTTACATATATCATATATCAGATAGTCATGTTATGTCATGTTATAGTCATGCTATGTCATATATGAATTGCAATAAAATCTCTGGGCAAAGCCAGAAATGCCATGGTCGCCCAAGATGCCCAGAATTGAAAAATGTGGCGTATGTCACACCGAAAAATTCATCCCATAAGGGAAACCAAATCTCCATCGACCATGGAGCACTTTTTTGGGAAATGGGAAACGCTAAAAAAATAGGTAGGACTATAGATACTAACCATCAATGTATAGTATAGAATGACTGATTGGTGGTTAAAGAAAGCATCTTGAAAAATGTGAAAGTCAATGGGAAGGATTATCCCATATATATTATGGAAAATAAAACATGTTTGAAACCACCAACCAGATGATATGATATTAACATATATCCACCATAGTCCATGTTTTTCTCGGTAGCATCCTCAAAATAGATGCTGAAAAGCTGGCTACCAAAAAAAATGGTTTTTATATCATCGAACTACCATCCCGGTTGGACACTTCTCAGCTGTCCACAAGGGCAGCTCTATGAAATATCTATGGAACATGACTTAAACAAAACTGCCAGCCATTGTGGATTTGAATAGGATATTTCTATAGATTCAATATGGCTTGAAATATTTATTTTCTTAAACCCAGCCTTTTTTTTTGAACAAAAAACTGCCAGCTTTCCCCAGTTACGACTGTCAAGGGCTTTCCGAATCGCGACTCCGTCAAACGGAGTCGCGTCGCGTCGCGTTGCGTCCAAGGCACCGCTTTGGTGCACATCCCGACGGCACGTTCCATGGTGCGAATGGCTCGGTCCAGCTCGTTCTTCTGTCGCAAGCTGCTGGCCATCTCGGTGTACCTGTCGGAAACATTTGGAAACTGGAGTTGTTTTGGTGCTGATTAGTCAGCAAGCCACCCCCAAAAAAAAAAACATGGAGAATTGCATAGTTTTTGATGTCAATATGGCTCAATATAATGGAGCTTAACGGAGTCCAACTGGTTTTAATATGGATGTTACCATCCCTCCTTCACTACGAACTACGCCCGATAACAACAGCCAATTCTATCGAGTAAAGTAGTCTTCCAACCCCCAACTCATGGCAGGGACTAACCCTTCTGGTGATCATTGGGTCTTTGCAACAAATATCCAAAAAATCATCATGCTGTTGTATCATGTGTTTTTCCGGGATGCCCCAGGCTGGAGCACCAGCCAAAGGTCCCATCTGATTTGGTGATCCCCTGAGGGTTTTCTATGATACATCCACTTCCTCAGGGTTGCTCCCAACGCTGAAATACAGTGGTCATGTCCCCCTGGTGGGCATCAGTTTGTCAAAATAAAGGTTGGAGCAACCCAGTTGACCCAGTTGCTGGGTAAATACGTAGCCATTTACTATCATTTACGACAGCTTCCAGGATGAACAAACCTCCACTTCTTCATGCTCAAACCTCATGTGTCTTGATGAATCCTTCGATTTGGTTCCTTCATTTCTGGTGACTTTCCCAGCCACATTTGATTACCGGGTGTTTCCAAAAACCTCCCATGATTCTCCATGAAGTTCCCATGATTCTCCAAGTAAAAAAACACATCAAGACCATCAAAAAAAAAAATTGGACCCATGATTTTCCCACGTTTTTCCCATGATTTTCCCATGATTTTCCCACGTTTTTCCCATGATTTTCCTATGATTTTCCTATGATTTTCCCATGATTTTCCCATGTTTTTCCCATGATTTTCCCATGATTTTCCCATGTTTTTCCCATGATTTTCCCATGATTTTCCCATGATTTTCCCATGATTTTCCCATGGTTTTCCCATGGTTTTTCCCACGTTTTTCCCATGATTTTCCTATGATTTTTCCCACGTTTTTCCCATGATTTTCCCATGTTTTTCCCATGATTTTCCCATGATTTTCCCATGTTTTTCCCATGATTTTCCCATGATTTTCCCATGATTTTCCCATGATTTTCCCATGATTTTCCCATGATTTTCCCATGATTTTCCTATGATTTTCCCATGATTTTCCCATGATTTTCCCATGATTTTCCCATGATTTTCCCATGATTTTCCCATGATTTTCCCATGATTTTCCCATGATTTTCCCATGTTTTTCCCATGATTTTCCCATGTTTTTCCCATGATTTTCCCATGATTGTTCGTTTTTCCCATGATTTTCCTATGATTTTCCTATGATTTTCCCATGATTTTCCCATGATGATTTTCCCATGATTTTCCCATGATTTTCCCATGATTTTCCCATGATTTTCCCATGATTTTCCCATGTTTTCCCCATGATTTTCCCATGTTTTTCCCATGATTTTCCCATGATTTTCCCATGTTTTTCCCATGATTTTCCCATGATTTTCCCATGATGATTTTCCTATGGTTTTCCCATGATTTTCCCATGTTTTTCCCATGATTTTCCCATGATTTTCCCATGATTTTCCAATGTTTTTCCCATGTTTTTCCCATGTTTTTCCCATGATTTTTCCCATGATTTTCCCATGATTTTCCCATTCCCATGATTTTCCCATGATTTTCCCATGTTTTTCCCATGATTTTCCCATGTTTTTCCCATGATTTTCCCATGTTTTTCCCATGTTTTTCCCATGTTTTTCCCATGATTTTCCCATGATTTTCCCATGATTTTCCCATGATTTTTCCCATGATTTTTCCCATGTTTTTCCCATGATTTTTCCCATGTTTTTCCCATGATTTTCCCATGATTTTCCCATGATTTTCCCATGATTTTCCCATGATTTTCCCATGATTTTCCCATGATTTTCCCATGATATTCCCATGATTTTCCCATGATTTTCCCATGATTTTCCCATGATTTTCCCATGATTTTCCCATGTTTTTCCCATGATTTTCCCATGATTTTCCCATGATTTTCCCATGATTTTCCCATGATTTTCCCATGATTTTCCCATGATTTTCCCATGATTTTCCCATGATTTTCCTATGATTTTCCCATGATTTTCCCATGATTTTCCCATGATTTTCCCATGATTTTCCCATGATTTTCCCATGTTTTTCCCATGTTTTTCCCATGATTTTCCCATGATTTTCCCATGATTTTCCCATGTTTTTCCCATGATTTTCCCATGATTTTCCCATGATTTTCCCATGTTTTTTCCCATGTTTTTCCCATGATTTTCCCATGATTTTCCCATGTTTTTCCCATGATTTTCCCATGATTTTCCCATGATTTTCCCATGATTTTCCCATGATTTTCCCATGTTTTTCCCATGATTTTCCCATGATTTTCCCATGATTTTCCCATGATTCTTTTGTTTCCTGAAAACTCCGGTCCCGTCCGTGGCACTGCGCCGCCGCCAGCATCAGCTCCTGGATCTCCGGCCCCGGCACCGGCACCAGCCGCGGCGGCGCAGACGCGGCGCCACCGGGGAAGGCCATGGCCGAAAGCCGGGCCGCCGGGCCCGGAACTGGAAAGGGGTCTGCGGCGCCTGCGGATGGGGAAATCCATGGGGAAATCCATGGGGAAATCCATGAGGGAATTTTGGGGATTTTTTTTTTCTGGATTTTTTCGGAGGGAATTGTTCGGAAGGAATCCCAATCCGGTTCCGGAATGTGATGGGCATCTGAACAGGAAATCGTTGTTTTTTTTTCACCTTGTGACATGTCCGTTTTGCCTAGTCCACCTCAGAACGGGGATGATTTCGCTTGCAAAAATGATATGATTTGACCATGGGGAAACTGAAAATTTCAGGGGAGATCGACCCATTTCAATCCAAAAACTTGGAAATTCCACCAATAAAACGTTCAAAACTTGGGAGATGTGGAAGTGAACTCATAAAATGTCGAGAATTTCCACACTTTCCACCGGATCCTCCAGTTGACTACGCTGGGTGTCCGTGACTTTCCTCTGGAGCGCTTTCAAAAACCGAGGAGGCCGCACGTTCCGCGGCACGCCTTGGGCAAAAAAAAACGGGGCAGTTCTGATCATCCAAAGGTACCTGGTAACCCATGGAAAAATGACGCTTTTTCGGCTGTTACAGGTGGTTGTTTTTTAATGAAAGGTCAATAAACCATTGAAATAATCCATGAAAAACTCGGGGGTATTCCATGTATAAATGAGTCTTAATTCAGGTGGTTCTTACCCACTTACAATGCCTCAGATGCACAACCAAGTACAATAAGGTCTTGTCCAATCGGATGCCCTTTTGGCAAGAATATTTCAGGCTAGTTTGGCATACCATTTCTCATCATTTACCATTGCAACCAGTAGGAATTCTACAGGAAGCTGTGGATTTTGCCTGGTCTTGTCGTCTTTTACAAGTCCTGCCCACTTTCAATACCCTCCATAATCAAACATTGCAATAGAAAATCCCATGTTTATAGATGATTTTCCCATTAAAACCATTTTTCTTATACTAGCAGCGGATTTCCATTGCCACGTTTGATCACCAGAGGGTATCATGATGTTTTCTCATGTGCCATCTATTTTCAAACCAACCCACAGGGCATCCAACCACCAACGACAGCAAGGCGTCTTGAACAAGGGATGAGCGAGCGCTCCACCCTCTGCACTCCGCACGGCTTTCTTCAGGTCTCCAACGGTCCTAGGTGACCGGTCTCCAACGGGGAATCACAGATGGGGAAAAATCACCACCCAGCAGTTGCCATGGTTTTGTGCTCTATGGGCTTTTGGGTAAGCGTGGCCCCTCAGCTC
Organism: Cladocopium goreaui; assembly: GCA_947184155.2. NCBI lineage: Eukaryota > Dinophyceae > Suessiales > Symbiodiniaceae > Cladocopium > Cladocopium goreaui. The sequence continues at coordinate 303,609 of CAMXCT020005957.1, read as the reverse complement.
CACCATCCATGAATCCATGATCCATAACGTGGGCATCCGAATCGAATGATCCAAGTCCACCGGCGATGCCAGCATCACGGACTGAAAATCAAAGATATCAATGAGACGGATCTGTACCAAGAATGGCGTTCTCCTCATCATCATCATCATCATCATCATCATCATCATCATCATCATGATGCAACAATTGGGAGCCATTTGGAGCAATTTTGCAGGCATTTCAGGCCTCAACCATTTTTTTGGAGGCACACATGCTGTTTGTATGATATATGATATTATATATATGTATATATGACATATATGATATATATATATATATATGATATATATATATATATGACATATATGATATATGTGTGTGTGTGTGCGGCTTACCCTTGCATCCTTTGCTCATCAAAAAACAACTGATACCCAGCCATCAATCATTCCCCGCCAGGCATCGACCGATGTGCAGCCGCTTCCTAACCGGCTGGGGCTGCCAACAGGTACAAGGTGAGGCCCGTGGGTTTGTGGGTGATACAACTAGGGTTAGTACCCTCTGGTAATTTAACATAGCTATTAAAAATGGCCATAGAAATAATGGATTTTCCCATTGAAAATGGTGATTTTCCATAGCTATGTTAGTTTACCAGAGGGTAAAGTTTATAAACCAACTTACGACGGGCCTCACCTGGTATGTGGACTAAATATAGGGAATGTCACAGTGGTGGGGAAATGTCAAAGCTGCAACATCATAAACAGATTTGGTGAATATCCAAGATGGTTTCCAGAATCACCCATATGCCCAGGGTGATATACACACCAACATACCAGGACAACCCAGGCAAGACCGTCCACTTTATGACTAACAATCCAGCCTTCACTTGGCTCTCAACACCAGTTCCCACAGCCATAGCTGCACCAAATCTGCGGTGAATGTTGGTGGATGTAGTGAGGTCCATTCAGTTCCAGGTCTCTGAATTTTGGGAGGCGATTCAGTCAACTGATGATCGCTGATGGTGGCAACTGCACAGCTAAAGTATGGTGTGTGGCAGGATCAAGGTTGCCAAGCGCCAACTACAACATGGAAACGGAGCCGAGAATGGCCACAATTCCACGTGAGTTGGTGAAAAAACGCTCAACGCGTAAAAGCCCGAGATTTGCTCAACGAATGATGTTGCTATGGGTGGCTCTCCATGGAAGTGTTTTTCTTCGTGGTTGTCCTGGTTGTCTTCCTAAAAGGTCACGATTTGTAGTGAAATCTCAGGTGCTAGGCCTGTTATGCCAACTTCGGCTACAAACTATGCACTATTCAAAGTTGTACGCCCCTCGGTCTGTCTGAAAAAAAGGGTATGGCCCCCAAATTGCCGTTTCATTCGCCGTTTTTTGAATGAGAAAATGATGATCGACCAATGGATCTAGTACTTACACCAACAAACCCATGGCTGATCAGGCCCAATCGCTCATGCTCCCAATCTTCAGCACAAAAACAGGATTTCCCACGGTCATCTTTTTCCGCAGGAAGACCTACCGTTTGGAACGGCGTCTCGGAATCACGCACCTGCCGGGCTGGCGATATTTGTTGCTGCTGGGCTTCTCCCGCAACATGACCGAGACAACATCTGTAGGAACTTGGGAACTTGCAAAATTCAGCCAAAAAAAAGCATTGCAGGGACTTCGTACTTCGTCAAATCATATCAAATGACGGGCCCAACAAAAAACGGGCCCAAGCATACCTGTCAAAGCTCAAGGCTTCAGAACTTCAACGCCGACTGATAAACCCAACAGGTAATTCACTGGAGATTGGTGGAGTGGGGATCATCATCCCAGTCGCTGATCTTTTCCAGATGAAAACCAGGCTGGTAAAACCACCTTTAAAAATCAAGAAGTAAAATCACCAGCCTTAGTATCATTTGGTCATCATGTAATTGTCCGAAATGTGTGAAACGATGTTTTTATAGATGAATACCCTTAATCCACAATGCCATCAACATCCACCATATCCATTATATTTTGGGGGGGCTGGAGCTTCCAAACGGTTGGCCCGCCAGACATTCACAGCCAACTATCCATTATTCATGGCTTAAACTTCGGTTACCATCTGGTTATTTAACATAGCCATGGAAAATCCCAACCATAAATGGAGGTTTCTAGCTGGGAAAATCATCTATTTCTGTGGGCCATCTATACCAGTTCGCTATGTTAGTCATAACCAGAGGGCAACTATTAACCATTAACCATAGATTGTCCATATATTAACCCTTTAACTATTATCCATAGGTCAAGTGGATTAACCATTTTGACATACCCTCTGGTAAACTAACATAGCTATGGAAAATCACCATCCTTTAATAGGTAAATCAACTATAAATGGTCCATTTTCAATAGCTATTTTGATATAACCAGAGGGTAAGCACCATTTTGACTTAACGATTTTTTGGATGGTTCAAGGTGGTGCCCCATTCATCGCTGCTGAACGCTCATCGACTCATCGCAGAAATTTCCGCCTGTGACGGTGCCCAAGTTCGTCTCGCCCACCTTGGGCATCTCCTGAAAGTTGAGATGGAAAAGATAGGATGAACAAGGCATATCATGATATTATATATATATATTATCTTCCAGATTTCTATGTAACAATATTATATATATAATACATGATGATTATATATATATACATATGGTATAATCGACATCATGTATTGTAAATATTTATCATGATACGGAAAACCTTAGGCAGAACAAGTATGGGGTGAGATACAATAGTACCATGATAATATATGTAAAATGGTGGAATATGTTTTCATGAACCATCTCCCATGGATTGTTTTTGATGACCCCCAGTCATGAAGGGTTAACCGGGTGGTGTATAGTTGGGTTTACCACATTAAATGGTTCAGATGTGCCAATAGTTTCTATTCAGTTGTAACCCTGATAAGGTGAATTGTACATCGTTCATAGCTAATGTATGGTTTGGAATCCTAATATAATACTGATGAACATGGTGTGTCTTTTTGTGTATGTGTATGTGTATGTGTATTCACGTGGCTTTTCCCAGGAATGGAGTGGATTTGGGTGATATCCTGTTTTCATACACGCCCACTTGGTGAATAAATTGATTCTTGGTCTATAGATAAAATCCTGATGATATGGTTCTTAGGTGTATGTGTGTGCACCTAAAGGGTTGATCTAAGGAGAAAACCAGGGAAAAACCTGCCCTTTTACCAATGAAATATGGGGTTCCTATAAGTTTTCCTTTTAAACCAAAAGCCAAAAGCCATCTCCGTTGGCAATATGTCAATCGTCTACGAAGAGGTCCGCTTCGGCGTTTCGACAGGAAGACAATGATGGTCGTTTTTCGGGGAGCGATATGGGAAGCGAATGGGAATGGGTTCCTATCATTAGCCCCTGGAAAGATGATAAAAGATTGGAGGCAAAACTGGGCATTGCACTAAGGAGTCTTGTGCCCAAGAGTACAGCAGGATGAGCATTAAAGTCTGCGTTTCATCAACAAATGAGTCCAACACGCGAGGGAAACCTTGTTTTCAATGAACATATATCAGCAGCTATTGGAAAATTCGCCAAATGTTGTTGGCTTTCATGGGCAAAGTATAACGCCAAAAATGAGCATCAACCAATTGTTGTTTGTCAATTATCTCAGATTATCTCCCCATATTGCTCCAGATTAATGAGCGGAATATGAAATCCAAATGTTTATCATCATATTTTTGAATTTGAATGTTACCCTCTAGTAAACTAACATGACGATGGAAAAATCACCATGTTTAATGGGTAAATCCACTATAAATTGCCATTTTCAATAGCTATTTTGATATAACCAGAGGGTAAGCCACCTCTTCTCATAGTGGTGGTATTTTTGTTGGCCTCCCAGTCCTCCCAAAATGGTCCACGCTTTGGGAACTCCGCCATGGCCTCTTCAGAAAAGCCCCAGGTCGGTTTATCACTACCGGGTTTACGGATGTTTACGGTAGATATCCCGAACTACTAGCAGTAGCTCATGAATGCTGATGGCTGTTCATGGCTTCATTTTTGACGACTTACAACTGGGCAGCACCTTGAACAAGCCAAACAAAACTCAATGATTTTTGGGTGATCAGTGAAGAATCCAAAGTCTATACAAAACACTTAGTAAAATGGAGCAACTCAAACGAGGCCGACCCAGGAGCGCGTTGGTTGCGCATGAATTATTATGAGTGAACCCATTAGAAATGTCTCGAATCCCAGGCCATTCTGAATCCGAGAAGCCTCTATTTTACAACATATTCCAAGCAAATTCGCCAATTTCGAATGATTTTTACCCTGATCCACCCTCCAGCTGTTTTTGGTGCCTCCAAGTTCTTCTGCCGCAGCCTCCGACAGGACTCGATCAGCGAGCTCAGGGAGTCCCAAGCATACTGCGCCTGCAAGGGGTTCACCTGGCCGGCCGCTGGCGGCTGCGATGGCGCTGTTGATGAAAAAATCTGCCCCCTATGGTTACTCAGCTGCTTTTACATAATTCCAAAATGGAACCATAGAATATGTTCATGACTTAGCTATGGTTACTTAGCAGTTTTTTTTTGTTATGTAAAATTGACCACCTATACGGTCTATATGTCTATATGTGATGTATAGTGATTTACTAATTTACCTATTAAAAATTGCGTTTTTTCATAAGGTAATCCCACAAGGTGCCATAGTTAGCTAAGTTGGTGAACATAACTCCAACAGTTCGGCGTGATGATGACCTAGGCACCACCTTCCAGTCCCCCCCGTAAATGGTACTGACATGGTTTCAGGATCCTGGGAGATAGGATTTTAACCATCAACACGATAGCATTCTGATAGGGATATGGCGGATATGGGTGGTAATCCCATCACCATAAGATAAAAACCCGAGTTTTGCTGCGAAAATTCAGGAGTCAACGGAGTCGAGTCAACAAGACTTGGGTGATTCCCAGGTCATCCCAGGTCCACTTCAAGTATGTGTTTATAGGAAATCGTATCGATGATGAAAACAAACAGATCCCAACCCCAGATCGAATGAAATCCTTCATGACTCAAGGATCCAATTTTCACCAGGGCTCCGTATCGGAAAAAAATCGGCAAAACATGGGGGCAAAATACTTTAAAAATTGGAATCAAGGCACGAAAACCAATTTAAAAAAAGGACATTGTTTAAACATGGCAATGCGAAAACTCGATGTTTGTTTCTGATCCATGACCTCGTAACCATCGGATAGAATTTAATTTCATAGCAATTCCCAATGTTTTTCGCCGCTGCCACCGGGATTCCGCACCACGCAGTCTGCCACCTCCGGTGCTAAAGTTTTGCCTAACAAATGGGGCAACTGGTGGCAGGTGATATGGAAAAAAATGCTCAACCCCAAAAAGTATAATTATCTGGAGAATTTATGAAAATTTTGCATTGGCTCATGTTGTTTGGAGCAGGATCACCTCGAAAAATATAATTTACATAAATTGTTTCTAAATGTGTTGAAGTGAAAAAAACTAACAGCAAGTCGGACTTTGCAGTTCTGCTCGCGTCTTACTAAGTGACACTATCGACACCTGACACAAAAACTTCAAAGAACTGGGAATTTAGAATTTCCCTGTCGAATAGAACAATGACATCCCAAAGTCCAAAAAATGCCCGCCAACAGAACTCATTATACCCAACTATCCATTCCATTGTTGGCTTTACCCTACTAGATTCTCATTGAGGTTCTGATTTTTTTTTGATCATGTCATTATTTCCCATATTTTCCCATATTTCCCCATATTTTTCCTATATTTTCAACCATATTAAGCCACCATTTTCCCATATTTTCCCCACCAATCCCGTTATCGCTGCCGATTTTTTTTCGCCAAGCGACTGGGCGGTTCGCTGGGCACCAGCGCCTCCGAGGGAACTTTCAAGCTGGCCACCAGCGTGCCTTGGTGGATCAACTTCTCGGGGGGTCAGAAAAAACTTTTGTCATTGATATTGATAGGATAGGATGAGAATTGATGATATTAGATATATTATATGTGTGATGATCATTGATATAATTTGATATTGTAGTGATTTGGTAAATGTGATGATCATTGATATAATTATCATACGTAAATATATGATATGATGAACATATATATTTTTTGGAGTTTTCACCCTAATAAAATTTCAAAACACGAGTAGAGAACATATAGCACGCACATACAAAAGTGTTGACCGAATCCCCTGTGGCAAGAATGTGCGTCCATCTTGCAACAAGAGAAACAAAAGCGGCTTCGAGCAAAACATGTCGTTGGGGGTGTCCAATCGGCCAAGGATTTCCCCAGCATGGTATTTTGCTCATAGTCATCCATTCCATCATGGGGAGGCCGTTTCCCAATACTTGGTGCAAGTGCAAGCTTTGACGATGGCACATTTGAATTCACCATGTCCGAAGGTTAAAACACACACATTGAACTGATGTAGTGACCCATGGGACGGACATCGAAACAATCCTGCTTTGTGAGCAATAAATGAAATTCGGATCTTTATGTGTATCAATATGTTTTGGTCTCAGACGGGCTCAAGCGGTCTTTTTCCATCCACACATTTACTAATCATTCCGTCTTGGATTACACTTGTTTCGAAAATATTAAATCCAGGGTCCATTTTTGGTGCCCTAGGCCCCACAAGCTCAATTTTGTATGAAGTCCGGTGCCAACCCCTGTCGTTTCATTAACGTTATATAAGGTAGCTGGGTTTCAACCAAAGCTGCTTGGATGCTGAGCCCTCATCCCCTTAATGTCACCCACCTATTCTCCCAACACCCCGCCTCCGTAACCACCCATTTCTGCCACTGCTTCCGCCATCGAATTTGCAGGGATCGAGGCTCGCCGAAATGCAAGTTGATTCTGTTAGGTTTTTTTTGGACATACCAAATGACTATCAATCACGAACTTCGCGCTGATCATATATCATATATGATCCGCATCGCATGCTGAATATACTTTTCGGCTCCCATTTTTTAATGGTCATCCAGTGCCTGGGACTGGTGCCCTTGAGCCCTGGCCCCTGGCCACTCGAATTTAATTTGACCACGTTCCTTTCAGAGAAAGTGTCCTGCAACACCATTCTTGCCGGATGTGTAGCAAGGGTTCCCGTTTCACTCCGGGGGTCTGGGCTGGGGGTTCAGGGTGTGTTCGCTGGACGTTGCATCTGCGTCCGCAACCGTCTGCGACCGTCCGCAACCGCTCGCAACTGTTCACAACTGTCCGCGTGAGGGCCCTATAAGGCCGAAAAGTTGTCACTTTTAGAAATTTCGAATGTCCCGTCGCTTCGGTTGGCATGGCAGGCGTCGTTGTTTGTGACATTCCAACATGTTTCACAGCGTATCGAAAATCGTTTTGTCTGACAAGCGCGATACTTTTGCGTCGCTTTCAACCAATGAGTCACGTTTCTCGTTGCAGGTGCCGCATTTTGGAAACCTACCTCAAAATGTTGCGCGGCACGCGCAGCACGCTTCATCAGACGAGACATCGATTTTGATGTCACAAATCTTGAGGTTCATGGGAAAATTTGTATGAAAAAAAATGATTTTGTAGAAACCGCCTCTCGTTTGAGACATTTTTCAAACAGGTTTCAATGTCCGTTTGCGTGCCAGGCGTGGGGTTTCGTGACATTCTTACGGGTTTGATATGGTGTCGAAGGACGTTGCGTGTAACCGGCGCAAAACTTTCGCGTGGTGAACACGTGTGCCATTTGGCGTGGCAGGGGCAGTATTCGGTTCAGATCCTTTTTGTGTAGCAAGCGCAGTATTTCCGACAGTCCACTGCAAATTCCACACTCTACACTTGACACTCCGCACTGAACACTCCACACTTTTACACTTTAGACTCCGCAATCCACTTTTTTTTGCTCTTACGCCCCACCCCACTCCGCATTCCACTTTGCAGGGCAGTGGTATGGCAACAGGGAAAATTCATAATTAACCCGCCAGCGGCCGGACACATCACGTCCCTGACGTCCCTGACGTCCCTCACGTCCCTCACGTCCCTCACGTCCCTCACGTCCCTCACGTCCCTCACGTCCCTCACGTCCCTCACGTCCCTGACGTCCCTGACGTCCCTGACGTTCCCGACGTCCCTCACGTCCCTCGCGTCCCGCACGTCCCCCACGTCCCCGACGTCCCTCACGTCGGTCGGGAGTTCGCTTCGAGCGCCGAAAAGTGAATCGCTTAGAGCGCCCGGAAAGTGGAACGCTTGGAACGCCGAAAAGTGAGATAAGATTGCAAATTACTTGAAGAAGAAGATGTTACAACATACCAGGAACGTCTTGCAAGTTACTTCAAGAAGATGTTACAACGTAGCAGGAACGTCTTTCATGTTACCTGACGAAGATGTCACAACGTACCAGGAACCTCTTGCAGCTAATTGAAGAAGATGTTACAACGTATCACGTATCAGGAACGTCTTGCAAGTTACTTGAAGAAACGTTTACAAATTTGCAACGTATCAAGAACATCTGGCCAGCTACTTGGAACAAGATCTGGCAAGGTAGCTGGATCGTCTTGCATGTTACTTGAAGAAGTTGTTCCAACGTATCACGTATCAAGAACGCCTGGCAAGTTACTGGAAGAAGATGTTACAACGTATCACGTATCAGGAACGTCTTGCAAATTACTTGACGAAGATGTTACAACGTATCAGGAACGTCTCGCAAGTTATTTTCAGAAGATGTTACGACGTACGTTCTGGGGTGGGCCGTTTCGTTCCAGACCCTGTTCCATACCCGTTCCAGATCCAGACCACTCATGGCTACCGGTTGCGTCCTAGCTAGTTCCAGAAAGGTGCACGAATAAAGGTCTCGTTCCCTGGTGCTCTAATGTAATCCACCATGCTGGTCCCCTAAACCCAGCCCCGTGTCCCCACTTGTGCCCTTGTCGCAGCTCCGTGTCCCCGCTGGTCCCCTAAACCCACCCCATGTCCCAGCCCCGTGTCCCGACGTCTCATACGTCTCTGCCGTCCCTGTCTCACGTCCCTGACGTCCCCGACGTCCCTCACGTTCCCGACGTCCCTCACGTCCCCGACGTCTCACGCGTCCCCGTCTCACCTCGCTGACGTCCCTGCCCCATGTCTCTGACGTCCCTGCCCCATGTCTCTGACGTCCCTCACGTCACTCACGCCCCCGAGATTGCCCACGTCCTCCACGTCCCTCACGTCCCTCACGTCCCTCACGTCCCTCACGTCCTGTCCCTGACGTCCCTGACGTCCCTGACGTCCTCGACATCCTTCATCTCTCCACGTTTGCGTCCCCGAAGTCCCGCCGTCTGACTTTCATGTACCTGACATCCCCGATGTGAGTTGTGTGCTGTCGACCTGTGACACATAAGCAATTGCTATTGACAAACCGTGAATTTGTAAGCTGTTGAACCTGGACAAGGAAGTTTAATCCCACTTATGTTACTGCAGAGCCGTAAGTTTGTGAGTTGTCGAACTGTGACACATAAATAGGTTTTTTCCCAATCACTACTGACAAGCCGGGACTTTGCAAGCTGAAAAGTAAGATATGAAACGTCGAACGTTTTTGAGTGCCAAGTCTGCAGGATGTCAGTTCTAGCTGCTTGCGGCAGGGTCAAAACCAGGACCACCCATACACAATGACAAATTAACAATTGCCGTTTCCCAATAGTCATTTCTCAATAGTCGTTTCCCGATTCCTGACGTCCTCCACGTCCCTCGCCCTCACCTCCCTCACGTCCCTCACGTCCCTCACGTCCTCCACGTCCCTCGCCCTCACGACGTCGGAGTCCCCGACGTCCCCGGCCACAGGAGAGTTAATAGTCTGAAAATTCACCACACTCTTCAAACTATTTTTCTCGCAAAAGTATCCGGAGTGTTCACCGTGACTGCATTCGGGTTCGTGGGTTGCATTTCGTCTCATGAAAGTGGGCAATTTAGTAACATTCCCGATCACACGGCACCTTCAAGCGGATGCGTGCATGGAACCTTCCGTTCCATTTTTGTACTGCAACATTTCCCATCCCACCCCTCCCCACGGTCCCCGCCTCACTTTGGTCGCCTCATGGCGCATCACCTTGGCACACTCCTCATACTTTGGCCGTTCACTTTTGGCGCCCGATGACGCGGCATCATTCGTGGGGATATGTGATATTATTGTAATTTGGATTGGTTTGGATTGGATTGGGGGGCAAGGATTGGGGGGTTCATGGGTCACATGCTGCTGCAAAACTGTACATACACTTGTTCGAAGAATTGCCATTCTGGCCGAATCCGTGCAGCTGTGACTCATGACATCCGAAAATAGTTCATCGCAATTTTTTCTAAATTGTCATCCCATCGTTTGGATGGACGACCTTGCCTACGTTTGGGTTCAGTGGAAAAAAATTTGCTGCCACTCATTGCTTGGAGTCCACGTGCTTGTTGCTGCAGCCCAGGAATTTTGTTGATCGAAAATTTTTGTTGCGACACGAAACTGCTTGCTGAATATCTGCCAGGACCATGGTTTGCATTCCCAAATAGTCATTGCAAAAGCGATTTTCCTATTCATCCGGGACATGGTATCGGACCAATCTTCACCGTCATGTCGTATCCAACCAACAATCAATCGAAACATTTTCCGTTGTAGTTTGTCCACGGTGTGATGGTCAGATTTTGTCAAAGGCAGGGTAGCCAAACCAAATAGGATTGTGGGAGAGACAACGGCATCAAACAGTTGCAAACGCAATTTGAAAGCAATGTGTTTGTTTGTGAGAATACATTTGTATTTGTGAAAAGTCATCCAGCCAATTTGGATTCTGTGTTGCAGTTCGACCAGGCCGCGACGCTTCAAATGTCCGGAGATGGTACGACGAAGATATTTGTGTTTCTCCTCGCCCCACAACACGGCCAACAAAACCACAACCATCGATGTATAATGGATGTTGCAAATACGAAGTCGTGAACTATTTGGTTTTCGAGGTATTCAGCTGCAAACCCACGCGGTTGAGTTCCACAACCAGTAATTCCATTATCTCCACCAGTTCTTTCCACGACTTCGCAAATAACAAAAGATCGTCCGCGTACCGGATATTTGTGAGTCTGTCAACAGCACCAACGTGTAGACCGTGTGATTTCAAAGATTGTTTCCAATTTCGCATGGCATGTTCCAGTCCAGAATTGAACAACATAGGGCTCAAAACATCACCTTGCTTCACTCCACGTGCGATGTCGAAAACACAATTGCTGCCGTGAACAATTCCGGATTGTCCAGTGTACAGCCGGCGCAACACTTGAAGGTACGTGTCTGGAACTCCTTGTGCTTGCACTGCTTGAAACAAAGAATCATGTTCTATGCGGTCGAAAGCTTTCTGTAGATCAAGGCTTGCAAACCAGATGTCAGACTCCCAGGCCAAACATTTGCCACAAACGTTTTCTAAAACCACCATCGCATCATCAATCCCAAGACCACGTCGAAAGCCAAGTTGGTCTGCTGGATGCTCGTGTTCCAAGAAAGGTGCCAAACGATTCAATAACAACATAGCAAAAATCTTGTAGGTAATTTTCAATACTGCTATTGGTCGCCAATTACTTGGTTTCGAGGAATCCCCCGTTTTTGGCAACATTGTGCTGCGGTACCAAACTGTGTCGAATGAATTGTTCATGATCATCGTGTTGAAGATATCCAGTAGGCATTGCAGTAAATCTTCTCCGGCATAAATGAACATCTCGGCCACAATGCCGTCTACATCGGCACACCGTCCAAATTTCAGTGATGAGACCACCGTCTTCAATTCAAGGAGGGAAAAAATTGGAATAGTTTCCGTGGATCCGCCTGCTGAACCGTCTAGCCCGGTTCCATGATCAGAAGAAAAAATGTTTCCCAACCAATGTGCGAATTCCTGTTGTGTCGGTGCCTTGTCATCAAGACTGCCATTCACCCGTGTCCAATTCAGACTGTGCCCATGAAGCCGGTTTAAGTCCCTGAATTCTGTCAAAATTTGTTCAGTGCGTTGATTCCGTTTCCGTCGCAAAAATTGGCGAGTTTTCTTCTGCATTTTTTTTGAAATTGTTTTCCTTTCCTCGTTTGTGCTTGCAATTTTCCGTTGTTGGATCAACAACTGTATTTCAGGGTGCTGCCACGGCTGTTTGGTTTCACTTTGTGTTTGTTGTTGTTGGTCATCGTCATCGCACTTTTTTTTCGTTTGCACTATCGCCTTCTCCAAGTCACAGAGGTTTGTCGGGTTTCTACTGCGCAGCTCGCCAGTCAAGACTTGATTGTACAATGATGGACTGCCATCATTTGATTCCAATGGTTTCCACCGTTTCTTTGTTTGTTTTCGGTGTCTTTTGCCCCTCACCCTTGCCGCTAACGTGAACCCAGCGTAGACTGCACGATGGTCGGATCCTAAATCCAAATCACTTGCCGCAATGAGGACCTTTAAAACCAATCACTCGCGGCAGTGAAACAATACATTAGGGGAACCTAGACGTAGGGGAGGATGAAATAGGTTGATGGCAGCACACCTTGGGCGGTTGGGGTCGGGCTAGGGAAGAAAAGGGTAGGATCTACCAGCCACACCCGTTGCGTAACTTCATTATAAGGACACGACCGCTACTCCATTTCCTGAGTTTTACCATCCCACTTCAACCTTGAGGGGTGGGGTGGGGCTACGGAAGCGAGGGTGGGATCTACCAGCCACACCCGTTGCTGAACTTCATTATAGGGGCCCAAAACCGCTACTGCACTGAGACATACCATCCCACTTCAAGCGTGGGGGGTGGGGAAAAGCTGGGGAAGAGCAGGAATGGATCTACCAGACACACGTTACACAATGACAAAATTTCGATTTAGGAATACAATATATGAGCAACTTTTAGTTGCTAACACAAAAAAATCCCACACGTAACGTCAAACGCGTGCGAATGCAGCAAAGTTTCCTAGCATACCATCCAGCACGCGTCCCCCCACATGCATGCAATCACTTTTTCACTGACATGTAGCACCGTAGGAAATCAAACATTGCCCTGCTGCGCCGGCCCCATTGCTGCTGCAGTCACCCACAAATCAATTGTAGCAGCGAAGTCTCCGTATAACATAGCTAACACCCGCAAATTTAGCAGCAGTTCCTCCTCAAAATCCTCATGTCTGCATAGCAGGGTCTGACATTTTAATTCGAAAACACACACGCATCATCCGAATCTGAGCCACTATACGTGCAAGAGCGCGCAGCCCACGGCACCACAGAATTCACGCTTGCAACAGCAGCCGCAAAGTCACATGAAAAGCATCAAAACTTGTCACGTGCACAATGTCGTTTCCTTCCTCATACCACCTGCCCTGCATCCGAGAACGCGTCCGTCGCAGGAGCGTACTGCAAAAAAAAATCTGGCATCAAAGACACCCACATACCGCCACAAACGATAATTTTGTTACCGCCACGAGCCATTGTAAACAGACACGCATGAGTACGGCCACAAGCGATAAGGCCTTGAAATGCTGCAACTGCCACGCAGAAACGTAGGAGCCTTCGGGGAGGACGTCAACCTACCCCTCACTGTAGTGAAGTACTTAGACGCCCTAATTGCCAGCGTTGAAAACCGGGGCTCGTCGGCTCCCCTGAACAAAACAAATCGAAGAACGAGTTAAAAAAATTGTCGCAACCAATCGCAACCATGCAGCTGCTCAAATCAGGGGATGTTAACAGGCTTTCACACTCGCATAGGTTGATCAGACATACGGCGCCCGTTTCTGGTTCATAGGGGTAGTGGCAGGGTGGGGGATGTTAACATTCCTGCCCACGCGTGCAGAATGATCACACATTGGGCCCCCCGGTCAAGTTCGTGGAAGTATGGGGGCGATGTTAACGTTCAATCACACGCGCCGCGGATGATAACACATTGGGCGCCCGTGTGTGTGTCTCATTCATGGAGGGTAGTCAAACAAATGCAGCGTTTATGCAATTAGCATCGCACGGCATTACGCAGCAGTATGTTGTCCGAGCTAGTCATACATAACAAATCCTGTCACCACATGGTAATACAGCGGCACATAAAACATCCTAACACATGGAGGGATCACTGCAACGCGCAATAATGCGAGGAAGCGCCTGCTATTACTTCCTTCGCTAGTGATAAATAAAGAAGGCACCCGATGCGATGCATGAGTGGGTTCCCGAAGCGACGCAGTAGCAGGCTCCAGAATGAAGACAATGTACCGCGCGCCACCCCGAGTGCAACACAACATCACGTGTTTTGTTCGCGAAATTCAATACGTGTCCCCCATCCCAGCCTATGCGCAATCCAATTTTATCTGCGGCGTTTTTTCGAAAAATATCATATCACACCATTCGAACCGTAATATCATTCATTTTCCCCGCATCTGCACCTGTTAACCTCAATGGCAACATTTTCAAGTACATGCTGTGACTATTTCACAGGTGGGTTGACGATCTGAAAAGCGCTATGTATATATGATTTTCCGCAATTTGTTTCCCGACGGATCAGTGATCTTGGTGACGTGCCTACGACTGTTTTTACCAAGTCAGGACATAAGTCCACATTTTTTCAGGACGCTTCATACCGCTCTCCGCAAGACATGATTGGCGCAAATGCCGCGTTCGTAGCTTTACAAGTTTAGTTGGCTGGCAAGACCTACAGTGGGTGGCCCTACGAAAAATCAATCGCCATAATTCTCCGCAGTGGACGCGGCAGATTCAGTTGCGTTACGTTTATACAGGCAGGCGTCCTGATAAGTTCTGGAAGCAAAACGCCACTGCCCAACTAGGACGGCCCTTGCGACTTAGAAAACAATAACCGAATAATGAGTACCATCACATAATTTCGAGTTTGATTTTTCAATTGGTTAACTGGTTACAACGATTCTACGTTGCAATATGTTTTAATAGGGACGTTTCATTCTGATAGATCTTGTTTGGCCCGGCGTTGTGATTTTTTTGGCCTGGAGTTAACTAAAAATTACGTTCGAGAACAGGTGACCTTTGCCCCAGTTTCTTTTGTAATTAAAAAATTGTTGGTTCGCTTTCATGACTTGCGTGGGCATAATTTTTTCCAACCTGTCATAACAAACGTTAGTTTGAACCCGGAAAGGTGAAATAAGGTAGATGATGCCAAGGTGATTTCAATGTCATTCCAACACATATCAAAATGTTTATCAAACATGGTCGGTAACACCTTCGTGCGCGTGCGCGTGCGCGTGCGCGTGCGCGTGCGGGTGCGGGTGTGCGTGCGTTGGCGGGACGAGCATGGGCGTGCCCCAGCGAAACTGTTAACACCCGAAGTGCTCTGGCCCCAAGTCCTTGAGTCAAGTTTTCAACGTTTTTAATTTAGAAACGTAGTAGGCCCAAAATCAAAACAACTGGCCCTAGAAGCAAGTCCTTTTGATTTCGTGCCACGTAGAGCGTTAAACTCGGGCCTCGCCCACGCATGTTTGGCTGCATGCGCCTTTGAATATGTTCGAAAAAATTGATATTTATATCGTATCATATTGTCTGCCCCATGTGTACGACATCTAAAGTTCATGTTGCATCTGCCTATGTGATGTTCGTCAAGACTTTGGATTCGGGTTTTCAACATTTCTCGTGTTAAACATCAGGACATGATGCAGCCAACTCATGCCCCCATGAACCTTCGACGTGGATCTGGTTGGAATGAAAAAACAACGATGCAGAACATGGAAAGGTGATTACGATTCACAACTGCATGGATGTGTCAGACAGAACGGAAACTTACACCAATGTTCTTGCCCGGGTCTCAACAGAGGTTTTCTCCAAGTGGCACCGCGTTCTCGCCACATTGTATCCATTGAGTCCCGTGTTCCCGGTCTTGCCCACCAGGTGTGAGTGGACGCTCGCGCGCGCATGTGTTTGAATGAAGATAACTATTTTCCCAAGTAAACGACGGTGTCAGCATAAAAGTGAACGTTACCGCAACCAAAGCCACAATATACGACCCCAAACAACATGGAGGTCCACGTGTGCATGAATGTTAACCATCCCACCCACTCCACACCTTCCTGGTATGAATCAACGTTACCACCCAATCAACATGTTACCATTTGAACGTACATCAAAAACATGTGGGTGAACGTTCCATCCCACCCTACCCCACCCATCCCGCCCCAAAAACAATTGTTAAAAAAACACCGCAAACACAAGCAAACTTGTTGCGCAGGGCATGAGCGATCAGCCTGCTCCGCATCTCGACATGCAGCAGCCGGTAGCAATCAAACAGGACCACGTATGCAGCACATTGATCATTAATCGGCGCCTTGGCGGACGCGTCCACGTGTTCAATGGAAAAAGGGTATACGCACTCGATAAGCCGGATTCGATCGGTTTCCAACGCTACAAAATTTGGCCATGAAGTTTGCGCCCACACCCGCCCCGCCAAAGCAAAAATTGACCGCGCATCTTCTTTGGGACAATTTTTTGCCAAAATTTGTTGCTGATCATCGTCTTTGAGGACTGTTCGCCAACAATCTATTGGTTTCTTGTCGTCACCGCTTTCAAATCGTTTTTTCGTTTAATTTAATTTCAATCCACCAACGGCTTCCCAAATGGATTGCATGCGACGCAAGATCAATCAATCACTGACACATTCACGCACTCCATTCCCGCTGCTGTTCCCCCGAACCCAAAAAACAAAGGGAACAATCTTCGGTGGTCCCAACGTCGGGTATCTATGAGTTTCCTGTTGGGTTCCACACCGCACTGACTTGAAGGTCCTAAAGGCGAAACCTGGCCGCCATGGTACGAAGCAAGCAAAGTGTGCTTTGAAAGAGCACAGGGAACGTCTTAACCAATACCTGCGTTGCTCGCCGTATGTTCAAACACAGGTGAAGCACTTCAAGATGAAACTGCTGATCGTTTGCAAATTGAGCGGAGCAGTTTCGTTGGATTTTTCTGAGGGTCGCTATCCCAAAAAATTCAACAAGAAATTGGGTCCGGCGAGACAATTCCAAATATTCGCTCCCAAAATGCCGATGCTGGTGGCAAAGGTTCAAAGTTTCCCTTTTTACACCAAATACATCCACGTGGCATAATGTAGGCCCTCCGGAGGCTCTTCGGCAACCAATACGTGCACGGATCCGTGCGCCACATTTTTTGTCGACCAATGAGGACTTTTTCCACAAATTCTAGGTCTTAATGCGTCAAGATCTGAACGGCCAAAGGTTTCAAGCTTGAGTTCTGGCACAGGAACAATGCCGCAATAGTTTGGGAAGTGGGTAGGCACAAACAAGGAACAGAAAATGTGCGTCTGGGTGTGGAACAAATCTGGCGATACGTCGTACAAACATTTTTTTAATTTGTTGCATCCCATTTTTGGTTTTTGACATAGGATTGTTGCAAGGTACGCTAAATCAAAATATGGTAAACTTGCGCAAATATGAATTTCCAAGGCATGGTTAGGAGGTTGAAATTGCAATGTGGGACAAGCTCTACAATCTCAACTACTCAAGTTGGAAGAGGCCTTTGAGGAGGCAAAGCGTGCTGGTATTGCAATCCAGGAGGAAGTCAAGGTAGGAGTTGTCTTGCGTTGTCTTTCAGGTGCACTGCACACTCATTTTAGTTTGCAGCTCTCGGAGGGCATGACGTACCAGGAGCTGAGAGAATGCTTGGTGAAATGGGACCGTGCACAACAGAGATGGTCTCGTCTTGTTTCTTCTGATGATTCTGCAACGGAGGTTGACAGGATCGAGAAAGGCAAGAGCAAGAAAGGCGTGGAAAAGATGCAAAAGGAAAGAATGGTTTGAAAGGCGAAGGTAGCAATTCCTACAGCAAGTCCAAGGGCAAAGGCAACTCTCAGAACTCTTCCTACGGCAAAAGCAAGAAATCCGATGAAAAGGGCAAGAGCGCACCTTCATGGAGTTCATGGTCTTCAGATGGCAAGGGCAAAGGCAAGCAGTTTCATGGAAGTGATGTCAGATGTTGGAAATAAAAAGCCCAACAAAAAAATACAATAGTGGAACCCCCAAACATTTTGACAGATCCAGAATCATTTTTGAAAAATTTTCCACACTTGTGTATCCGTGCACTAATCAGCATACCACATTACTCCACAGAACATGTCTGTCTCCATCCTCTTTGTCTGCACTGCTACACATATGTCGTGACGCAGGGTACAATAAGCTTATTTAGTGGGAATTGCCAAGTCCTCTGCTCAGCTTGGTCATTACTCCACATAACATGTCTGTCTCCATCCTCTTTGTCTGCACTGCTGCTACACATGTGCCCTGACGCAGGATACGAAAAGCTTATTTAGTGGGAATTGCCAAGTCATCTGCTGATTTTTGCACCTGCTTCATCTTGGTCATTGCTCCACATAACATGTCTGTCTCCATCCTCTTTGTCTGGATACTGGGTTCAAACACAATTGGGTTAACCAACGCATCTTCTTCAGGTGCAACTGGAACTTCAAACATCTCTGGCTCCTCCACCTCAGCTTAAAGTCCATTGCCGGCCTCAATCTGCAACTCGCCTTCCAAAGTGAACACGCTCACGCAAGCACAAACACGATTGCCATGAACATCTGGAAGAAAAATCTCAACATCACGACGGCCTTTGGTGGGAATCACATTGCCTTGAGCATCTTGAAGACGTCGGCTTTGACGACCTGCAAGAACACCAGCTTCAAGCCAGCTAGATGGGAAAACTGCCGTGTCAGCCTTTGAGTCAATCAGGATCTGGGTCAATCCATTGGAGCTTTCATGCAAGGGGACTTCATCACAGTCCTCAGTCACCACACGCGCTTCATCACACTCATCACCTTCATCTCCAATGAAAAACTGCATGACTCTAGTGACACCTTCTTCACTGCTGTGCTGCAGAGTCCTCAGTACTGCTCATGCATGTAAAAAATTGGAATGTCAGTTCTGGAAGAACATGTGGGTTCCTCTTCTATTATGCGTGCAACTCGAAACGGAGCTCCCTGGGCAGGTATTGCAGGCGTAAAAGTTGATGGAGTTCTAGTCAAAAGGACCTGGGCAGAAAGAGACTATTCAGCTTAACCTTGATCTTCCTGAACCATCCTAACTTTGCACTCACGTGCCAAATATCCCTTTCTATCGCATCTCATGTTTTTCAAAATATTTTTTTCCCAGATTCTTCTAAGGAAGTAGTCCATGAGCAATATTGATCCTCAATAGTATGTTTGCTGTGGGGGTTCACTATTGTGTCCAGCTGCTGCCTGAGGTCACAAATTTTCAAACATTTTTACCCTTTCCTTTATTAAAGTTTTTTCATTTACATCCGTACACAATCGGAAAATTATTGTTTCAAAAACAAATTGACAGTAGAGGACCCCCACAACAAATATACTATTGAGGATCAGAGTTGCTTATGGACTACCCCCTTGAAAAATTGTTTGAGTGCTGTTTTTAAATTGGGTTTTAATAAGTCATATATTTTGGAAATTAGACATTTGAAGAATGCCAGAAGAATGGAGCTAAGAAAGTAAAAAGAGAAAAGTATTAGCAAAGGAAAGGAAAAGGAAAGGAGAAAATGATTTTGGGAAAAAGTACTTCAAAAGGACGCTTGACACAATAGTGGACCGCCACAACAAGCATACTATTGAGGATCAGGGTTGCTCATGGACTACCCCCTTGGAAAAATTGTTTGGCTACGTTTTTTTGGTTTTAATAAGGCATCATATATCTTGGGAAATTTGAAGTTCTTGAGAATTTTCTTTTTCACTCCCTAGTTTGCAGCTCTCCCATTTTTTTTCGACTTCCGCCATGCTCCTGGTAGTGATCCGGTAGTGCCGGTTCCTGGTCGCACTGACCGTGTTGTGCCTCTAGGGCTTTTGGTTCTGCTGCCGTATCTGCCAGTGCGCCCGCGCAACAACAAAGATTAAATGGTCTGTGATTGGCTATTAAAAAATGCAGATGGGGACAATCGTAGTTTTGTGTTCCGTAGGGGTGACACATGGCCTTACAATTTTTACAACATTTTCAAAAGTGGTTCAAAGTTGAAAATGCTACAGACGTTTAATTAACTACTTAGAGCTTGAAGCTGCTAGCGCAAACCAAACCAAATCAAATTAATGTTGGTTCCTGATTAGTGTGAAGCCCCCCCTAAACAATAGCTGTACTCTCTTTAAAGTGGAAAAATCAAATATTTTCTTCCCAGGGAAAAAATCTCACTTAAGTAAGGATTTCAATTGGTTACAATTGAAATCTAATTAAAACTGTTTTTTTGCCGATGAAGTTGTGGTATTTGTAGTACTTGTAGTACCTGTTGTACCTTTAGTAGTTGTAGTATTTAGAGTAATTACAGGCTGTTTTTTTTTCAAAAAAAAATAGTCTCCCAAACTTTCTTGCCACAATAGTGAGACAGTGAGACCCTAAAAACAATACATGGGAGTTCAAAATAATATGGGGAAATTTCCCACAATACCGAGCCTAGCCAGACCAAACAGGGCAAAACTAAGAGCAAGCAAGGCAATCAATCAGCAAGAATAAAAGCAACGAAACAAGCAAAACAGAGGAAAGATTCTTTGTGATTGGTCGACATTACATGTGAATAATGCGCGTGCAAACGTGCACGTTTCACATATTGCCAGCATAACTGAAAACAACGCGTAGATTCACGCCTTGAACCACCGCGCCACAACGCCAGCCTACTTTGCGCCCAAACGTCAGACTGCAACGGAGACCACATTCGAGCACCACAAGGGGACACCACGTTACGATCAAAATGGCCACCGCGCCACAACGCCCAGTCCACTTTGCGCCCTTCGCACAGCAGCACAACAAGACATCGCGTTACGATCCAAAATTGCCACTGTACCACAATGCCAGCCACTTTGCGACCAAAATTCGCCCCGCACCACTTTTTCATCCTCGGAATGCGGCCGATATGCTCTATGGCACTGTCCTTGCACAGTCAAAAAAGCGAAAGCGAATTATACCACCTTGACGAAAACAAATGGAAGTGTGAACAGATATTTTTTTCAAACGGATTTGTCAGTGGACTCTCAAATTTCCAGATTCCCGGAGAGACCCGCAACTCCCCCCTGCCAGAACTGCGTTTCGCTGCTTGAAGATAACAGCACACAAAGAGGCTGGTTTAGGCCACAAAACAAACCATCCAGACTAAACCGTGCTAAGCAATCAAGATACTCGCATGAGCTCATCACCTAGCCCCACTGTGAAGCAATTGGTCAAAATAAACTGACTACTTTCAGTTGTCACGACGAGCAGCAGACTCTTGCTATGCCATACATTTATTTTGGACCCAAAGTCAGCGCCAACAGCACCTGCTTTGCACTGCCAGATGCTTCTAGAAGTCCTCTCAGTGGTGCTTTGGCAGATCATCAGTAATAGCTGCATGTCACATTGAAGCCGCAATCCAGAAAAGAACCCACACGCCCACCTTATGCATGAATTACATGTCAACAATCACAGGTTGCAACCGCTATGTGTTTTGTGGCAGGGCAGTCTCTGTGCTGGGCATACTGCAGAGGCTCTGAAGTGGCGGCACCGATTTCAACAAAACTACGGACCCAAAACTTGGTCCGCGAAGCATTGATTCTTTATTCTCGTAGAACACCCCGCCCCCATTTCAATGTTGGCCTACAGCCGGGCGATGCAAACACAAGAATTTTGCTCCACAAAAAATCAAAGAATACCTGCTAAGCCCTCGCAGCAAAGAAATGTGACTACAAAGCCACGAAAGCAACCTGGCGAAAGCCAAGCTTTTTTCCGTCTAACGCCTTCATGGCTTCCGCCAGGTCGTTCAACATGTTTGAGAGCATGTTGCAATTGGGATTCTTTGATTAATTAAGTTATGCGAGGCCGTTCCTGAGAGTGGCCGCAAAAGTAAACTGGTGGAGGACCGATACACAGTCCTGTATGCTATCACGATCATCCAGAACACAAAACGAAACAAAGCAAGCCAAAACACAAACAAAAAAACACCCCAAAAAAACAAACAGAAACACAAAAACAAACAAAACCAAAACCAAAGCGAAGGCGAAAGCCAAGAGGCGTTGGACGGAAAAATAAAAACCCACAAAGCAACCACGTGTAGCAATTACCACACAACGTCGAACTGTGGAGGGGTGCGGGGAGGCAGGTACAACCCCCCGCCAACAAGTAAACAACAAATGTGGCTTTTCTTCCGTTAATTTTTTGCTTACATCCCCACCGAAAACTACTGTACAAGCAACAAGTTGGGACGGACAGGGAGAAAAAGGCATGTGTTAAGCCAACACTCATGCTCATGCTCATGCTAGAGCGTCGCAAATCTGCTTGCAAAACTTCCGCGGTCAGCAACAAAATTCTCCGATGGCTGACCCCACTTTTGGGTCCAAATCTGGACCCCAAAACGGGGCCCAAGCGAAGACTCATGAGAAGAAACTAAAATAGGATCCAATTCTGGACCCCATTTTGGGGTCCAGATTTGGGCCCAAAAATGGGGTCAGCCATCGGAGAATTTTGCTGCTGCCCGCAAATGTTTTGCAAGCGGGTTTGCGAACCAGCAGCATGAACATGAATGTCAACACAAACCGTTTTCTTCTTATGCGTCCCAAGTTCTAGTTGCTACTGTCGAGGTCCCTTTATGGCCGCCATGTTTGTACCACTTTTTTAGACCCTGTTTAGGGGCCATGAGAAAGTCTGTTTAATTTGTTGGCAGGCGTACTTCCTTCGAGGCGCTCCGAGGCTCACCGAGGCCTGCCCGAGGCCAGACCTCGGACGCAAAACGTATTGGCACGAGGACAAAGCGAGGCTCACGGAGACTCGAATCTATATAATACTATTGTTAGAGTCCCATGGAAATGGTGATGGTGTGGCAGTGGGAAATTGTGGTGCCTTGTAGAATTTTAGGCCGCAGCTGGCGCAAAGGGACGGCCTCATGGAAGCCTCGAAGCAACGAAAATATATGTGTTTATCAGCATCAAGCAAGCTTCCAGGCAGGCTTCGAGGCAGCCCTCGAGGCAGGCCTCCAAGGCTTCGAGGATTGGTTATAGCATGATGCAAGCCTCCAGACAGGCTTCGAGGCAGGCCTCGAGGCAGGCCTCGAGGCAGGCTTCCAGACCCTCGAGAATATGTTTTTAAGCATGAAGCAAGCCTCGAGGCAGGCTTCGAGGCAGGCCTCCAAGCCTCGAGGATGTGCTTTTAAGCATGAAGCAAGCCTCGAAGCAGGCTTCAAAGCAGGCCTTGAGGCAGGCCTCGAGGCAGGTTTCCAGGGCCTCAAAGATATATTTAGCATGAAGCAAGCCTTGAGGCCCTACCAAATGCAAGCAACCAAAACAAATCCATGCAGGCAGAAGTCGAGAGAGTCAGTAGCCCCAAACGAACGCCAAAAAGACATTCAGCAGCCAAAGACTTTAGTGTCTGGCGACAAACCTGCTTCATCATGGCCCCCAAAACAAGATCCAAAAAACTAGTAGAAACAGGGAAGCCATAAAGGGACCTCGACTGTACAAGCAACAAGTTGGGACGGACAGGGAGAAAAAGGCATGTGTTGAGCCAACACTCATGCTCATGCTAGAGCGTCGCAAATCTGCTTGCAAAACTTCCGCGGTCAGCAACAAAATTCTCCGATGGCTGACCCCACTTTTGGGTCCAAATCTGGACCCCAAAACGGGGCCCAAGCGAAGACTCATGAGAAGAAACTAAAATAGGATCCAATTCTGGACCCCATTTTGGGGTCCAGATTTGGGCCCAAAAATGGGGTCAGCCATCGGAGAATTTTGCTGCTGCCCGCAAATGTTTTGCAAGCGGGTTTGCGAACCAGCAGCATGAACATGAATGTCAACACAAACCGTTTTCTTCTTATGCGTCCCAAGTTCTAGTTGCTACTGTCGGGGTCCCTTTATGGCCGCCATGTTTGTACCACTTTTTTAGACCCTGTTTAGGGGCCATGAGAAAGCATGTTTAATTTGTTGGCAGGCGTACTTCCTTCGAGGCGTACTTCCTTCGAGGCGCTCCGAGGCTCACCGAGGCCTGCCCGAGGCCAGACCTCGGACGCAAAACGTATTGGCACGAGGACAAAGCGAGGCTCACGGGGACTCGAATCTATATAATACTATTGTTAGAGTCCCATGGAAATGGTGATGGTGTGGCAGTGCAATTGTGGTGCCTTGTAAATTTTAGGCCGCAGCTGGCGCAAAGAGACGGCCTCATGGAAGCCTCGAAGCAACGAAAATATATGTGTTTATCAGCATCAAGCAAGCTTCCAGGCAGACTTCGAGGCAGCCCTCAAGGCAGGCCTCCAAGGCTTCGAGGATTCGTTATAGCATGATGCAAGCCTCCAGACAGGCTTCGAGGCAGGCCTCGAGGCAGGCCTCGAGGCAGGCTTCCAGACCCTCGAGAATATGTTTTTATTTTTTTCCGTCCAACGCGTCCGAGGCTTTCGCCAGGTCGTTACACAAGCTTTTACTTGCCGGAAAGTGAATTGACATGCATGAAAAGCCGCAAAAGAGAGCTGGTGTGGACCTTTACATAGTCCATAAAGCTATCCGATTGCCAAGAGCGAGCACAAACCAACAAAAAAGCAAACGAAACAAAAACCACAAAAAGCAAAACACACAAAAAACAACCAAACAAACAAGACAGAACAGAACAAAACAAAAAACAGGGCAAAAGGACAGCAATGTGCTCTTGAGATGAATTCCGATAGCAACTTGTGTGCCATCCTTCGCGCAGGCCATCATACATCTCGACGCATGCACATGACAACTTCTGTGCCATGTCAACGCAGGCCCTTAAACAAGAAAACAACCAAAAAAACAACCAAAAATCACCCAGGGCCACAATCACAGGGTGCTGAAGCAACACAGCTCAATGCGGAAACCAGGGATCCCCCCAGCCAGGATCCCCGAGATCTCAAAGAGCAGCCATCATGGCATAATATAGCAGCAAAACACTTTGAAGCAAACACCGTCAACGCCGGGTCACAAGAGAGAGAAAGAGAATAGAGAGAAAAGAGAGAATAGAGAATATCTCGAGAATATGTTTTTAAGCATGAAGCAAGCCTCGAGGCAGGCTTCGAGGCAGGCCTCCAAGCCTCGAGGATGTGCTTTTAAGGATGAAGCAAGCCTCGAAGCAGGCTTCAAAGCAGGCCTTGAGGCAGGCCTCGAGGCAGGCTTCCAGGGCCTCAAAGATATATTTTTTAGCATGAAGCAAGCCTTGAAGCCCTACCAAATGCAAGCAACCAAAACAAATCCATGCAGGCAGAAGTCGAGAGAGTCAGTAGCCCCAAACGAACGCCAAAAAGACATTCAGCAGCCAAAGACTTTAGTGTCTGGCGACAAACCTGCTTCATCATGGCCCCCAAAACAAGATCCAAAAAACTAGTAGAAACAGGGAAGCCATGAAGGGACCTCGACTGTAGTGTAGGGATAGGAGATCCTACCGGGGAGGCCCTGCTTGGGGGCTTCAGAATTGTGAGTCCAAAATGGGCTCCATTTTGGGGTCCGCATTACCGGCCAGGAAGTCTTGAAAGATGAGTTGCAAAAACTCAAGGGCCAGCAGGCTGACCTGCGCAAAGCCATGCAGCAGAATCGCAAAGAAGCAAGGAATGCAACCAAGCGCAAGAACCGTTTGGTCAAGGCGCTGCGCAAACTTCTGAAGGTGAAAGCTTTCAGTTCACGGCGAGAGCGATCTTTTGTGCAAACAGTGCAACGTTTAACCCTATATTGCTTATTGTCAGGTTCTTCGTGTCCCCCCTTGGTGTGTGTACACTGATGTATCAAGTTTGAGATACGTAGTTTGGTTGTCTGATGTGTTGTTGTTCCATTTTTTGGAGTTGCGCTGTTTCAGAATTTGCTTCTAAGATTCCAAGGTATCTGGTGTCAGGTAACTCGTCCAAGGCTGATGGGTTGGTGGTATGTGAGGCAGCCAAGATGCTGTCAAAAGAAGATTTGAAGTTGTTGATCGAAGCGAAAGAGGCCAGAGAAGCTCAGAAGCCTTGCTATGCATTGTGCCGTCTGTGCTGACTCAGGCGGCTCCTCCGGTGCCTGTGCCAGACCAGGCTGGGTAGATTCACGTATTGCGGAGGGAAAGCTTCAGATGATCACATGTAACTTTGATTACCTTTGTTGCTGTAGGTGCGGGAAGGCCAAGACGTGCGTGGACTTGCAGGCCAGGTGGTTGACCGGCTGTCTTTTAGGACTGGTTGCGGCTAATGCATTACTGGAAGATGAAGTAGAAGCCTCGGTCTTGTTTCATTTTGAATTCCCCGCTGACAGCCCTTCCATTCTGCATTTTCACCCACGTTCTTGCTTTTCATATCGTGGCCTTGCAGGTCAAGGCCCTGGGGAAAAGGCCGAGTGAGGAACATCTGGCTCAGGTTGAATGGCTTTGGTGGTTGATCTCTGTTGTTTCAAGATTCATTTCTGACAAGTGGATAGCGTAGAGGTCGTCCAGGTAAGCCAGTGATATAGTCTGCAGCAGATAGGAAGCTACAGTTGCGGTGGCACAGATTGCAAGCTGCCCTTGGCATGCTCGCGGTCTTGGAACCGCGTTCTTGTTTGCTGAGCTGTGCAGAGGCAGTGGTGTAAACAGCAAAAGAAGGGCTGTGTGTGAGTAGGTGAGCGAAGACAGCAGAGTTTGTGATGTTTTACAACATGTCTTTCAAACCAACAATGGACAAAAGCTGGTTTGGAATCGGCCAGCCGTTTTTTTGACCACCTTTCTACCAGCTTTTTGAGGAATTTGCGCTGAAGAGCAGGGCCAGTGTGCATGTCTTGTTTGGTGTACTCGGAACGGTGGACGAGCGTCATCGTGGAGTTATTTTGTGCCAGTCTTCCTGAGGCCGGTGTTCAATGCCATGGGTGGGTGGCTGAGATGTTGCTCATTGGATGGCGGTACAGATTTGGATGTTAGTCGTTTTCAGCTTTGACTTGGTTGTCTCTTCGATGTATCTTTCTTGAACTTGCAGATTGTACGGAACTGGTTCATTGTTATTTGTCGTGCTGTTATCCTTTGTGGTCAGTGATTTTCAGATTTCACACTCATCTCCATTGATTCGATGGTCAGGCTCTGTGTTTGGATTTTTCATTTTCATTGGATGGATTTCTTTTGGGTTCCCGTTTAACCATTGGTTTTGGCGCTCCTCATTTCCTCCCTTCCTATGCTTCGTCGCTCACGTACTCATCACATAAAGAACAGCGTAGCATTTTGTAGCGATGGATTTTTGGTGTCTTGGCAGATCCTGTAACAGCTTTTTGTAGTGAATTGTCACTTTTTGTTCCCCGGTGCAGGTCTGCCCTGAAAATGCGCACATGCGCATTTCTTGACTCTCTATCTCTTGACTGGCTGATCAACAGCATTTTTCCATATTGTCGGAAGTTGGACTTCTAAACTTGGGGTCGTGCACGCTGATCTTGTATGCTACCAAAACCTGTGCGCAACTCACCCTATGGAATACACAGGGATTTCACGGCTGCTTTATCAGAGCGAGAGCGTGATTGAGGAAAGCGAGTTGCCAGGGTCTGGATCTCATCAGTTTTCCACAAGTCTGGTAAAAGCTTCTTTAGGCTAGGAGCAAGCAGCTTGTGCAGTGAGACATTGTCATGACGGTCATGGAATTGATGCACAGACTGAATTTGAAACATCTTTTTGTCTTTGAGTTGCCCAGGTCTAGGTTTGTTAGCGCATTTTTCCAGCGTGACAGTTGCCCTACCGAGGTTTCATGGACTTCAACGATCCGGCTCGTCTGCCCTGAGCTCAGCGACGACAAGCAAAAAAGACACAGAAAGAAAGCGAGAGAGAAAGAAACAGCGCAGAAGAGAGAGGGAAAGGAGCGAGACTCATTTGCCGTTTTTCCGAGCAAAGCATTGCCGCATTGCAGCAGGTTTCTGGCTCATTTTGCGTAGCCCAAACAATACGTACCCCAGCAATGACCCAAGGTCGGCGCCCGGAGAGGGCGCTGTGTGTGAGAGTGTTGAACCGTGTCGCGCGCAAGTGTGGCCTGCAACCAGTCGCTGACAATGCTGCCCGAGCCAAAGTGGAATCGCTTGCAGCAGATGTCCTGGCCCGTGACCTTCTTCCTGCCGATGTGGAGGCAGTGAACAATAGCATGCAAAAGTACCAAGCGACTTTTGAAGCAGCAGTGCCAAACCCGGAGGGTCCTCCGCAGCCTTTGGCAAGTCCAACAACCTACAAATTTCAAGCCGTGCAGTTGACGTACAATTCTTCAGCAGCTGCGTTTGTGTCCCAGGACTTCGTAGAACTTGAAGCTTTGTTTGAACGGTTCAAAGTCTTTTTGGCTTCTTTGCGAGCATCTTTGTCTGTGATTGGCGTCTCTGCCACCATGGAGCGGGCATCACCTGAGCGAGTTCATTTGCATGCCTACTTGCATCTGTCCAAGCCATTCCACCGTCGTGGGGCTGACGCCTTGGACATGTTCAAGTTTGAAGGCTCATCGCCTCACGTGGAGCCCAACAGGGCATCTGGGAAGGCCTACATTGGTGCTGTGCGGTTTGGCCACTTCTACGTGGTTTGTGACAAGAAAGGCTCCTTGCTTCTTGGCAGTGACTTGGGAAAAGTGCCGGACTAAAATTCTAAAGGGTTTGCGTGGGGTCATTGGTTGGTTGTAAATGGCCGCGGACATTGGGTTACCTTGAGAATAGTATTATAGCGGCCCGAGTCCCCAACCAACCTCAAAACCGGAAATAGTATGGCAGAAGGCTTCAAAACCAGAACCTCAAAAAACCTCATCAATCGATTGAGAACCTCAAAACGTATTGGAAACGGGAGTCGCAAGCAAAACCTCAAAAAACCTCAGAAAACCTCAAATGCATCAGAGCCTAGCAGGTTTGGGTACAGAAATGCAGTTTTGTGGACCCCAAAGTTCCTAATAGACGGGCAGAAGTGTGACATTTCCAGATTATGAGAATGGGCGACAGCTGGACTTGCAGGTTCAACTTCAGTGATTGGCCACCTTTCCAAGCTTATGGCGTGGAAGGATGGTGGTTGGACAACTTGCTGAAGGCCGGGAAGCTTGAGCGGCATGTCTATTTGCGTTTGGCGGCCCAGGTGACAGTGGGTTTCCAGAAGCGTTTGGCAGATTGCCGCGCCGCGGAAAGGTTTGAGCATGACTTGCGAGTGCAGGAAGCAGTGGATGCTGCCACAGGTGAACTGCAACAAGCCATTTTGCCCATGAAGACCTTTGATGTGGTGGAGGCTGGGGTGTTTAAACAGATGAAAGATAGCAGATAGCAGGGTTTTGGTGGGGGTGTGCAATGTTTAAGCGAAGCAACTGTCCAGGAGTTCATTGCCTGCCATGACGGCGCAGCACGCTTCCGCAGACCAATCCTTGCCATTGTTGGCAGCACTCGCCTGGGGAAGTCCATGCTTGCAGTGGACATACTCAAACGCATTGCGGGCTGTTTGAACTTGCCAAGCTTTTTGGAGATCACAGTGGAAGACAGCGAGCAGATGGACTTAGCTGACTTTGACAGAGGCCAGCACGCTGGAGTCATATTGGATGGAGTTGGTGATGCTTACTTTCTCAAGCGGAATCGAGAGGTTTTGCAGGGGCGCCCCAAAATTGTCAAGGGTGCCCGATCGGCCACCAATGTTTACAGCTACAAGTACTCCTTTTGTTCCAGGGCAGTGGTTGCAACATTTGACTTGGGGGCATCCAACCTGACGGCTTTGAAGTCTGACCACTGGTTGCAAAACCGAAACAATGTGCAGTTGCTCTGGCTGGAGGCCCCTGTTTACCGTCAGCCAAGCCTCCCGACTCCAGCTGCTGATGTCTGGAATGGCTCCGAGGACGGCCGCCGCAAAAGGCGTTGGATTGGTTCGCCTGCGCGTGTTCTTGACTTTGGCGCCAGCTAAAAAGATGTGAGTTCAAATTTTTGACCTGCGTTGGTTTTGATGGTTTTGGCTTTCCTTTTGTCAGATGAGTTTGGCTATGCAGACACATGTGATACGATAGGAAGGCAGTCCTGCATCATTGCAACTTTGTTTGAATCTGTGGTGTTTGTCCTTCATGTGGCTTTGCTAAGCTTGTATACGTGTTGAGGCCTGCGATGACACGTCCCATCCTCAAAAGGAGTTGTTTGCGTTTACTTTCAGCCTGTGACCGGTTTCAATTGAACAGGTGACTGAAGCTAGCCTGGCTTTGTGTGTCAGTGTTTGGCGTTCGTTTGCTGACCAGTTTGCAGTAACTGTTCCATGGTTCACGTTCTTCGTGGATGGCTCCGGTCGCCAGTCTCTCAGATTGTCGGCCAAACTTGTTTTTTCCAATGTCCGAGCTCTGTGATTTCAAAGTGTTCCCATCCAGGCATTATGAAACGGCAGTGCTTACCTTGGCTCAAGTCGAACTTTTGGCACCAGTTGCGATCATGCCGCCGAAAGCTAAAGCTGCCGCCAAAGCTAAGTCGAAGGCGGAGGCCTTGCCTTGGGCACGGTGGGTGTTTGGTTTCTTCTAAGAGAGCATTTTTGGAGGTTGGTTTTGGCCTTTAAAAGTGGGTCCGTATTTTAGGCCAATTTTAGGGGTCTCACCTCGGGACCTCCTCTGTATGCCAGTAGGATGGCCATAGACAGTTTACGGCTACTGTACAAGTTTGGCCGCTTTACGGTTGTCTTCAAACTGGCATACTGTTTCTTGGCTCAGACTCTTGTGGTAGGCGTCTGCAGTTCTTCTTTTCGGTAGCATGTCCGACGAATTAGCTGAACTGCAGAGGAAGATAGCCAACTTGCAAAGGCGCCTCCGACGGGCCGCCAAGAGAAAGAAAGTTCGTGCGGACAAAGTTGACAAGCAATCCCTGGTTCTCTTCACTTTTTCCGGACATCGTGCAGATGTTGCTGCTCATTTTCACCTTTCCATGTCGGACTCTTTCTCATCATTGGACAGCGCTGTGGCGCATGTAGAATGGTGCTACATCAAAGCACCCTTAGAACACAAGGTTCGGATCATGTTGGATCCTTCCAGCCAGCTTCCGAGGTGTGCATTGTTGCCAGCATTCAGTTTCTTACTTTTGTTTCAGCTGCGCGAGTGGGTGCGGAAAATGAACCATGAATTTGGCGTCGCCCCTTCACGGCGCATGCTATGTGAACGTTTACGTGAACTGATGCCTGAAAATTTGCCTGGGGAGTTGAGCGCCCGACTGCTCCGTCCCTTGGCCACAGCGCGAAGCCAGCGGAAGTATTTCAGTGCATTCAGAAAGCGGTTCGGGTGCAAGCTTGGCAGACTCCGAACCAGTCCGCCAATGCCGTTGTAGGAGAAGCAGTCCAAGGTTGGGATGTGTCATGGGACCTTTAGACAATTTTGTTTTGTTAATGCCCCGCAACTTCTTGCACGTGTCCGCAATACATGAAACAAAGTTTGATAAGTGACTGTCAACCTGCAATGTTTGTGTTTTTTCTGCACGGGCTGAGAATTTAGGATTTGGGTCTTGGGTTTAGTGCAAGGTGGCTGTTTTTTTGGGCCGCTTAAAGCCAGATGATGTGCTGCAATTTTGGCCAGAAAGCGGACCCGGTTTTAGGGTCCAGAAAATGGACCCCGAAATGGCAGCCGCCGATCCAAAATGAAAAGAATCCTATTTTAATATGGAAGCGGCCGCAATTTTAGGGTCCAAAAAAATGGACGCCGAAAATGGGACGCCAAAATGGGGGCCATTTTCGGGTCAATTTTTGGCTTCTCAGGCGTTGGCTTTTTGGCAGTGGTGCAACTTCGCTTTGCGTGAAGCAAGCCGAGAACCTTTGGTCATCAATTTGGATGAGTCCAGCATTGGCTTTCACTGGAGCGGTTTGTTTGGCACGGTTTCGGACCGTGAGGCTACAGACAAAGTCAAATCCACGACCGCGAAAGCAAGGGCAACATACATTTGTGCTGTGACGCACGATCTAGAAGTTCAGCAGCTCTTGCCCCAGGTGCTTCTTGGAAACACCCGTTGCTTCACAACTGCATTTGTGCAGCAGGCAGCAGAGCTTTTTCCCCATTTAGTGGTTTGGAGAGAGAAATCTGCTTGGAACACGCAGCGCTTGATGGCCAAATATCTGCGTTGTCTTGGTGACAGACTTGGACCAATCCTGGAAACCCGTCAAGTTTACTTGCTTTTAGATTTGGCACCATGTCACCTGCATGACTCCTTGTTTGACTTGGCCTACACTTTGGGCTTGCGTTTTCTATATATTCCTCCAGGGATGACTTCTTTGCTGCAGCCTTGTGACAGTCACGTTTTTGCAGCGTTCGAACATGATTTGCAAGAGACATGGAGGCAAAGAAAGGCCACGGCCCTGGCAGGACAAGTCACTTTGGAAATCTGGCTGGAAATTGTTGCCATGGCTATCGCAAAGCTTGCTTCCAAGCCATGGCGGCATGCGTTTGACAGCAATGGAATTTTCGATCGCCAGCAGAAAGCTTCATCTGCTTTGCTCCGCAAGCTTGGCTGGGCTCACGTTCCGCTTGTGCCTTCGGCACTTCTGACTGGCGCTTTGGATCAATTTCTTTTCCCTGTGAACTGGCAAGGCAACGCAGCTAAGTACATACAGTGGAACCCGCATGCAGTCCGCACGTTAGACTGACCTTAGACGCGTCTTGAAAAGATGGGTTTGTTGGTTGCGCACGAAGCACGTACCGGGGAGGCCCTGCTTGGGGGCTTCAGAATTGTGAGTCCAAAATGGGCTCCATTTTGGGGTCCGCATTACCGGCCAGGAAGTCTTGAAAGATGAGTTGCAAAAACTCAAGGGCCAGCAGGCTGACCTGCGCAAAGCCATGCGGCAGAATCGCAAAGAAGCAAGGAATGCAACCAAGCACAAGAACTGTTTGGTCAAGGCGCTGCGCAAACTTCTGAAGGTGAAAGCTTTCAGTTCACGGCGAGAGCGATCTTTTGTGCAAACAGTGCAACGTTTAACCCTATATTGCTTATTGTCAGGTTCTTCGTGTCCCCCCTTGGTGTGTGTACACTGATGTATCAAGTTTGAGATACGTAGTTTGGTTGTCTGATGTGTTGTTGTTCCATTTTTTGAGTTGCGCTGTCTCAGAATTTGCTTCTAAGATTCCAAGGTATCTGGTGTCAGGTAACTCGTCCAAGGCTGATGGGTTGGGGGTATGTGAGGCAGCCAAGATGCTGTCAAAAGAAGATTTGAAGTTGTTGATCGAAGCGAAAGAGGCCAGAGAAGCTCAGAAGCCTTGCTATGCATTGTGCCGTCTGTGCTGACTCAGGCGGCTCCTCCGGTGCCTGTGCCAGACCAGGCTGGGTAGATTCACGTATTGCGGAGGGAAAGCTTCAGATGATCACATGTAACTTTGATTACCTTTGTTGCTGTAGGTGCAGGAAGGCCAAGACGTGCGTGGACTTGCAGGCCAGGTGGTTGACCGGCTGTCTTTTAGGACTGGTTGCGGCTAATGCATTACTGGAAGATGAAGTAGAAGCCTCGGTCTTGTTTCATTTTGAATTCCCCGCTGACAGCCCTTCCATTCTGTATTTTCACCCACGTTCTTGCTTTTCATATCGTGGCCTTGCAGGTCAAGGCCCTGGGGAAAAGGCCGAGTGAGGAACATCTGGCTCAGGTTGAATGGCTTTGGTGGTTGATCTCTGTTGTTTCAAGATTCATTTCTGACAAGTGGATAGCGTAGAGGTCGTCCAGGTAAGCCAGTGATATAGTCTGCAGCAGATAGGAAGCTACAGTTGCGGTGGCACAGATTGCAAGCTGCCCTTGGCATGCTCGCGGTCTTGGAACCGCGTTCTTGTTTGCTGAGCTGTGCAGAGGCAGTGGTGTAAACAGCAAAAGAAGGGCTGTGTGTGAGTAGGTGAGCGAAGACAGCAGAGTTTGTGATGTTTTACAACATGTCTTTCAAACCAACAATGGACAAAAGCTGGTTTGGAATCGGCCAGCTGTTTTTTTGACCACCTTTCTACCAGCTTTTTGAGGAATTTGCGCTGAAGAGCAGGGCCAGTGTGCATGTCTTGTTTGGTGTACTCGGAACGGTGGACGAGCGTCATCGTGGAGTTATTTTGTGCCAGTCTTCCTGAGGCCGGTGTTCAATGCCATGGGTGGGTGGCTGAGATGTTGCTCATTGGATGGCGGTACAGATTTGGATGTTAGTCGTTTTCAGCTTTGACTTGGTTGTCTCTTCGATGTATCTTTCTTGAACTTGCAGATTGTACGAAACTGGTTCATTGTTATTTGTCGTGCTGTTATCCTTTGTGGTCAGTGATTTTCAGATTTCACACTCATCTCCATTGATTCGATGGTCTGGCTCTGTGTTTGGATTTTTCATTTTCATTGGATGGATTTCTTTTGGGTTCCCGTTTAACCATTGGTTTTGGCGCTCCTCATTTCCTCCCTTCCTACGCTTCGTCGCTCACGTACTCATCACATAAAGAACAGCGTAGCATTTTGTAGCGATGGATTTTTGGTGTCTTGGCAGATCCTGTAACAGCTTTTTGTAGTGAATTGTCACTTTTTGTTCCCCGGTGCAGGTCTGCCCTGAAAATGCGCACATGCGCATTTCTTGACTCTCTATCTCTTGACTGGCTGATCAACAGCATTTTTCCATATTGTCGGAAGTTGGACTTCTAAACTTGGGGTCGTGCACGCTGATCTTGTATGCTACCAAAACCTGTGCGCAACTCACCCTATGGAATACACAGGGATTTCACGGCTGCTTTATCAGAGCGAGAGCGTGCTTGAGGAAAGCGAGTTGCCAGGGTCTGGATCTCATCAGTTTTCCACAAGTCTGGTAAAAGCTTCTTTAGGCTAGGAGCAAGCAGCTTGTGCAGTGAGACATTGTCATGACGGTCATGGAATTGATGCACAGACTGAATTTGAAACATCTTTTTGTCTTTGAGTTGCCCAGGTCTAGGTTTGTTAGCGCATTTTTCCAGCGTGACAGTTGCCCTACCGAGGTTTCATGGACTTCAACGATCCGGCTCGTCTGCCCTGAGCTCAGCGATGACAAGCAAAAAAGACACAGAAAGAAAGCGAGAGAGAAAGAAACAGCGCAGAAGAGAGAGGGAAAGGAGCGAGACTCATTTGCCGTTTTTCCGAGCAAAGCATTGCCGCATTGCAGCAGGTTTCTGGCTCATTTTGCGTAGCCCAAACAATACGTACCCCAGCAATGACCCAAGGTCGGCGCCCGGAGAGGGCGCTGTGTGTGAGAGTGTTGAACCGTGTCGCACGCAAGTGTGGCCTGCAACCAGTCGCTGACAATGCTGCCCGAGCCAAAGTGGAATCGCTTGCAGCAGATGTCCTGGCCCGTGACCTTCTTCCTGCCGATGTGGAGGCAGTGAACAATAGCATGCAAAAGTACCAAGCGACTTTTGAAGCAGCAGTGCCAAACCCGGAGGGTCCTCCGCAGCCTTTGGCAAGTCCAACAACCTACAAATTTCAAGCCGTGCAGTTGACGTACAATTCTTCAGCAGCTGCGTTTGTGTCCCAGGACTTCGTAGAACTTGAAGCTTTGTTTGAACGGTTCAAAGTCTTTTTGGCTTCTTTGCGAGCATCTTAGTCTGTGATTGGCGTCTCTGCCACCATGGAGCGGGCATCACCTGAGCGAGTTCATTTGCATGCCTACTTGCATCTGTCCAAGCCATTCCACCGTCGTGGGGCTGACGCCTTGGACATGTTCAAGTTTGAAGGCTCATCGCCTCACGTGGAGCCCAACAGGGCATCTGGGAAGGCCTACATTGGTGCTGTGCGGTTTGGCCACTTCTACGTGGTTTGTGACAAGAAAGGCTCCTTGCTTCTTGGCAGTGACTTGGGAAAAGTGCCGGACTAAAATTCTAAAGGGTTTGCGTGGGGTCATTGGTTGGTTGTAAATGGCCGCGGACATTGGGTTACCTTGAGAATAGTATTATAGCGGCCCGAGTCCCCAACCAACCTCAAAACCGGAAATAGTATGGCAGAAGGCTTCAAAACCAGAACCTCAAAAAACCTCATCAATCGATTGAGAACCTCAAAACGTATTGGAAACGGGAGTCGCAAGCAAAACCTCAAAAAACCTCAGAAAACCTCAAATGCATCAGAGCCTAGCAGGTTTGGGTACAGAAATGCAGTTTTGTGGACCCCAAAGTTCCTAATAGACGGGCAGAAGTGTGACATTTCCAGATTATGAGAATGGGCGACAGCTGGACTTGCAGGTTCGACTTCAGTGATTGGCCACCTTTCCAAGCTTATGGCGTGGAAGGATGGTGGTTGGACAACTTGCTGAAGGCCGGGAAGCTTGAGCGGCATGTCTATTTGCGTTTGGCGGCCCAGGTGACAGTGGGTTTCCAGAAGCGTTTGGCAGATTGCCGCGCCGCGGAAAGGTTTGAGCATGACTTGCGAGTGCAGGAAGCAGTGGATGCTACCACAGGTGAACTGCAACAAGCCATTTTGCCCATGAAGACCTTTGATGTGGTGGAGGCTGGGGTGTTTAAACGGATGAAAGATAGCAGATAGCAGGGTTTTGGTGGGGGTGTGCAATGTTTAAGCGAAGCAACTGTCCAGGAGTTCATTGCCTGCCATGACGGCGCAGCACGCTTCCGCAGACCAATCCTTGCCATTGTTGGCGGCACTCGCCTGGGGAAGTCCATGCTTGCAGTGGACATACTCAAACGCATTGCGGGCTGTTTGAACTTGCCAAGCTTTTTGGAGATCACAGTGGAAGACAGCGAGCAGATGGACTTAGCTGACTTTGACAGAGGCCAGCACGCTGGAGTCATATTGGATGGAGTTGGTGATGCTTACTTTCTCAAGCGGAATCGAGAGGTTTTGCAGGGGCGCCCCAAAATTGTCAAGGGTGCCCGATCGGCCACCAATGTTTACAGCTACAAGTACTCCTTTTGTTCCAGGGCAGTGGTTGCAACATTTGACTTGGGGGCATCCAACCTGACAGCTTTGAAGTCTGACCACTGGTTGCAAAACCGAAACAATGTGCAGTTGCTCTGGCTGGAGGCTCCTGTTTACCGTCAGCCAAGCCTACCGACTCCAGCTGCTGATGTCTGGAATGGCTCCGAGGACGGCCGCCGCAAAAGGCGTTGGATTGGTTCGCCTGCGCGTGTTCTTGACTTTGGCGCCAGCTAAAAAGATGTGAGTTCAAATTTTTGACCGGCGTTGGTTTTGATGGTTTTGGCTTTTCTTTTGTCAGATGAGTTTGGCTATGCAGACACATGTGATACGATAGGAAGGCAGTCCTGCATCATTGCAACTTTGTTTGAATCTGTGGTGTTTGTCCTTCATGTGGCTTTGCTAAGCTTGTATACGTGTTGAGGCCTGCGATGACACGTCCCATCCTCAAAAGGAGTTGTTTGCGTTTACTTTCAGCCTGTGACCGGTTTCAATTGAACAGGTGACTGAAGCTAGCCTGGCTTTGTGTGTCAGTGTTTGGCGTTCGTTTGCTGACCAGTTTGCAGTAACTGTTCCATGGTTCAGGTTCTTCGTGGATGGCTCCGGTCGCCAGTCTCTCAGATTGTCGGCCAAACTTGTTTTTTCCAATGTCCGAGCTCTGTGATTCAAAGTGTTCCCATCCAGGCATTATGAAACGGCAGTGCTTACCTTGGCTCAAGTCGAACTTTTGGCACCAGTTGCGATCATGCCGCCGAAAGCTAAAGCTGCCGCCAAAGCTAAGTCGAAGGCGGAGGCCTTGCCTTGGGCACGGTGGGTGTTTGGTTTGTTTTTTATGGGAGTTGGGTGGGGGCTGGTTGGATGGGGTCGGGCGGGGGAGGGAGTGCAGGGGGTTGGAACTTTTCTTGGATGCACACAGCGTCAGGGGTGTGGGCTGCACGACGGTGCGTGGGGGGTGCCGGAGGGGCGATCTAGGGGAGTTGGAGGGAGGGGGTTTGGAGAGGGGGGGTGGAAGGCCGTGGGAGGGGGTGGGGGCGGGGGGTTTTTTTGTTTATTTTTTTTTATTTTACTTCTAAGAGAGCATTTGGAGGTGGTTTTGGCCTTTTTAAAAAGGGGTCCGTATTTAGGCCAATTTAGGGGTTCTCACCTCGGGACCTCCTCTGTATGCCAGTAGGATGGCCATAGACAGTTTACGGCTACTGTACAAGTTTGGCCGCTTTACGGTTGTCTTCAAACTGGCATACTGTTTCTTGGCTCAGACTCTTGTGGTAGGCGTCTGCAGTTCTTCTTTTCGGTAGCATGTCCGACGAATTAGCTGAACTGCAGAGGAAGATAGCCAACTTGCAAAGGCGCCTCCGACGGGCCGCCAAGAGAAAGAAAGTTCGTGCGGACAAAGTTGACAAGCAATCCCTGGTTCTCTTCATTTTTTCCGGACATCGTGCAGATGTTGCTGCTCATTTTCACCTTTCCATGTCGGACTCTTTCTCATCATTGGACAGCGCTGTGGCGCATGTAGAATGGTGCTACATCAAAGCACCCTTAGAACACAAGGTTCGGATCATGTTGGATCCTTCCAGCCAGCTTCCGAGGTGTGCATTGTTGCCAGCATTCAGTTTCTTACTTTGTTTCAGCTGCGCGAGTGGGTGCGGAAAATGAACCATGAATTTGGCGTCGCCCCTTCACGGCGCATGCTATGTGAACGTTTACGTGAACTGATGCCTGAAAATTTGCCTGGGGAGTTGAGCGCCCGACTGCTCCGTCCCTTGGCCACAGCGCGAAGCCAGCGGAAGTATTTCAGTGCATTCAGAAAGCGGTTCGGGTGCAAGCTTGGCAGACTCCGAACCAGTCCGCCAATGCCGTTGCAGGAGAAGCAGTCCAAGGTTGGGATGGGTCATGGGACCTTTAGACAATTTTGTTTTGTTAATGCCCCGCAACTTCTTGCACGTGTCCGCAATACATGAAACAAAGTTTGATAAGTGACTGTCAACCTGCAATGTTTGTGGTTTTTCTGCACGGGCTGAGAATTTAGGATTTGGGTCTTGGGTTTAGTGCAAGGTGGGCTGTTTTTTTGGGCCGCTTAAAGCCAGATGATGTGCTGCAATTTTGGCCAGAAAGCGGACCCGGTTTTAGGGTCCAGAAAATGGACCCCGAAATGGCAGCCGCCGATCCAAAATGAAAAGAATCCTATTTTAATATGGAAGCGGCCGCAATTTTAGGGTCCAAAAAATGGACGCCAAAATGGGGGCCATTTTCGGGTCAATTTTTGGCTTCTCAGGCGTTGGCTTTTTGGCAGTGGTGCAACTTCGCTTTGCGTGAAGCAAGCCGAGAACCTTTGGTCATCAATTTGGATGAGTCCAGCATTGGCTTTCACTGGAGCGGTTTGTTTGGCACGGTTTCGGACCGTGAGGCTACAGACAAAGTCAAATCCACGACCGCGAAAGCAAGGGCAACATACATTTGTGCTGTGACGCACGATCCAGAAGTTCAGCAGCTCTTGCCCCAGGTGCTTCTTGGAAACACCCGTTGCTTCACAACTGCATTTGTGCAGCAGGCAGCAGAGCTTTTTCCCCATTTAGTGGTTTGGAGAGAGAAATCTGCTTGGAACACGCAGCGCTTGATGGCCAAATATCTGCGTTGTCTTGGTGACAGACTTGGACCAATCCTGGAAACCCGTCAAGTTTACTTGCTTTTAGATTTGGCACCATGTCACCTGCATGACTCCTTGTTTGACTTGGCCTACACTTTGGGCTTGCGTTTTCTATATATTCCTCCAGGGATGACTTCTTTGCTGCAGCCTTGTGACAGTCACGTTTTTGCAGCGTTCGAACATGATTTGCAAGAGACATGGAGGCAAAGAAAGGCCACGGCCCTGGCAGGACAAGTCACTTTGGAAATCTGGCTGGAAATTGTTGCCATGGCTATCGCAAAGCTTGCTTCCAAGCCATGGCGGCATGCGTTTGACAGCAATGGAATTTTCGATCGCCAGCAGAAAGCTTCATCTGCTTTGCTCCGCAAGCTTGGCTGGGCTCACGTTCCGCTTGTGCCTTCGGCACTTCTGACTGGCGCTTTGGATCAATTTCTTTTCCCTGTGAACTGGCAAGGCAACGCAGCTAAGTACATACAGTGGAACCCGCATGCAGTCCGCACGTTAGACTGACCTTAGACGCGTCTTGAAAAGATGGGTTTGTTGGTTGCGCACGAAGCACGTACCGGGGAGGCCCTGCTTGGGGGCTTCAGAATTGTGAGTCCAAAATGGGCTCCATTTTGGGGTCCGCATTACCGGCCAGGAAGTCTTGAAAGATGAGTTGCAAAAACTCAAGGGCCAGCAGGCTGACCTGCGCAAAGCCATGCGGCAGAATCGCAAAGAAGCAAGGAATGCAACCAAGCGCAAGAACCGTTTGGTCAAGGCGCTGCGCAAACTTCTGAAGGTGAAAGCTTTCAGTTCACGGCGAGAGCGATCTTTTGTGCAAACAGTGCAACGTTTAGCCCTATATTGCTTAATTATTGTCAGGTTCTTCGTGTCCCCCTTGGTGTGTGTACACTGATGTATCAAGTTTGAGATACGTAGTTTGGTTGTCTGATGTGTTGTTGTTCCATTTTTTGAGTTGCGCTGTCTCAGAATTTGCTTCTAAGATTCCAAGGTATCTGGTGTCAGGTAACTCGTCCAAGGCTGATGGGTTGGTGGTATGTGAGGCAGCCAAGATGCTGTCAAAAGAAGATTTGAAGTTGTTGATCGAAGCGAAAGAGGCCAGAGAAGCTCAGAAGCCTTGCTATGCATTGTGCCGTCTGTGCTGACTCAGGCGGCTCCTCCGGTGCCTGTGCCAGACCAGGCTGGGTAGATTCACGTATTGCGGAGGGAAAGCTTCAGATGATCACATGTAACTTTGATTACCTTTGTTGCTGTAGGTGCAGGAAGGCCAAGACGTGCGTGGACTTGCAGGCCAGGTGGTTGACCGGCTGTCTTTTAGGACTGGTTGCGGCTAATGCATTACTGGAAGATGAAGTAGAAGCCTCGGTCTTGTTTCATTTTGAATTCCCCGCTGACAGCCCTTCCATTCTGCATTTTCACCCACGTTCTTGCTTTTCATATCGTGGCCTTGCAGGTCAAGGCCCTGGGGAAAAGGCCGAGTGAGGAACATCTGGCTCAGGTTGAATGGCTTTGGTGGTTGATCTCTGTTGTTTCAAGATTCATTTCTGACAAGTGGATAGCGTAGAGGTCGTCCAGGTAAGCCAGTGATATAGTCTGCAGCAGATAGGAAGCTACAGTTGCGGTGGCACAGATTGCAAGCTGCCCTTGGCATGCTCGCGGTCTTGGAACCGCGTTCTTGTTTGCTGAGCTGTGCAGAGGCAGTGGTGTAAACAGCAAAAGAAGGGCTGTGTGTGAGTAGGTGAGCGAAGACAGCAGAGTTTGTGATGTTTTACAACATGTCTTTCAAACCAACAATGGACAAAAGCTGGTTTGGAATCGGCCAGCCGTTTTTTTGACCACCTTTCTACCAGCTTTTTGAGGAATTTGCGCTGAAGAGCAGGGCCAGTGTGCATGTCTTGTTTGGTGTACTCGGAACGGTGGACGAGCGTCATCGTGGAGTTAT
Organism: Cladocopium goreaui; assembly: GCA_947184155.2. Taxonomy (NCBI): domain Eukaryota; class Dinophyceae; order Suessiales; family Symbiodiniaceae; genus Cladocopium; species Cladocopium goreaui. The sequence goes on along the minus strand of CAMXCT020005957.1, from coordinate 262,323 downwards.
TTTGTGCCAGTCTTCCTGAGGCCGGTGTTCAATGCCATGGGTGGGTGGCTGAGATGTTGCTCATTGGATGGCGGTACAGATTTGGATGTTAGTCGTTTTCAGCTTTGACTTGGTTGTCTCTTCGATGTATCTTTCTTGAACTTGCAGATTGTACGAAACTGGTTCATTGTTATTTGTCGTGCTGTTATCCTTTGTGGTCAGTGATTTTCAGATTTCACACTCATCTCCATTGATTCGATGGTCTGGCTCTGTGTTTGGATTTTTCATTTTCATTGGATGGATTTCTTTTGGGTTCCCGTTTAACCATTGGTTTTGGCGCTCCTCATTTCCTCCCTTCCTACGCTTCGTCGCTCACGTACTCATCACATAAAGAACAGCGTAGCATTTTGTAGCGATGGATTTTTGGTGTCTTGGCAGATCCTGTAACAGCTTTTTGTAGTGAATTGTCACTTTTTGTTCCCCGGTGCAGGTCTGCCCTGAAAATGCGCACATGCGCATTTCTTGACTCTCTATCTCTTGACTGGCTGATCAACAGCATTTTTCCATATTGTCGGAAGTTGGACTTCTAAACTTGGGGTCGTGCACGCTGATCTTGTATGCTACCAAAACCTGTGCGCAACTCACCCTATGGAATACACAGGGATTTCACGGCTGCTTTATCAGAGCGAGAGCGTGATTGAGGAAAGCGAGTTGCCAGGGTCTGGATCTCATCAGTTTTCCACAAGTCTGGTAAAAGCTTCTTTAGGCTAGGAGCAAGCAGCTTGTGCAGTGAGACATTGTCATGACGGTCATGGAATTGATGCACAGACTGAATTTGAAACATCTTTTTGTCTTTGAGTTGCCCAGGTCTAGGTTTGTTAGCGCATTTTTCCAGCGTGACAGTTGCCCTACCGAGGTTTCATGGACTTCAACGATCCGGCTCGTCTGCCCTGAGCTCAGCGACGACAAGCAAAAAAGACACAGAAAGAAAGCGAGAGAGAAAGAAACAGCGCAGAAGAGAGAGGGAAAGGAGCGAGACTCATTTGCCGTTTTTCCGAGCAAAGCATTGCCGCATTGCAGCAGGTTTCTGGCTCATTTTGCGTAGCCCAAACAATACGTACCCCAGCAATGACCCAAGGTCGGCGCCCGGAGAGGGCGCTGTGTGTGAGAGTGTTGAACCGTGTCGCACGCAAGTGTGGCCTGCAACCAGTCGCTGACAATGCTGCCCGAGCCAAAGTGGAATCGCTTGCAGCAGATGTCCTGGCCCGTGACCTTCTTCCTGCCGATGTGGAGGCAGTGAACAATAGCATGCAAAAGTACCAAGCGACTTTTGAAGCAGCAGTGCCAAACCCGGAGGGTCCTCCGCAGCCTTTGGCAAGTCCAACAACCTACAAATTTCAAGCCGTGCAGTTGACGTACAATTCTTCAGCAGCTGCGTTTGTGTCCCAGGACTTCGTAGAACTTGAAGCTTTGTTTGAACGGTTCAAAGTCTTTTTGGCTTCTTTGCGAGCATCTTTGTCTGTGATTGGCGTCTCTGCCACCATGGAGCGGGCATCACCTGAGCGAGTTCATTTGCATGCCTACTTGCATCTGTCCAAGCCATTCCACCGTCGTGGGGCTGACGCCTTGGACATGTTCAAGTTTGAAGGCTCATCGCCTCACGTGGAGCCCAACAGGGCATCTGGGAAGGCCTACATTGGTGCTGTGCGGTTTGGCCACTTCTACGTGGTTTGTGACAAGAAAGGCTCCTTGCTTCTTGGCAGTGACTTGGGAAAAGTGCCGGACTAAAATTCTAAAGGGTTTGCGTGGGGTCATTGGTTGGTTGTAAATGGCCGCGGACATTGGGTTACCTTGAGAATAGTATTATAGCGGCCCGAGTCCCCAACCAACCTCAAAACCGGAAATAGTATGGCAGAAGGCTTCAAAACCAGAACCTCAAAAAACCTCATCAATCGATTGAGAACCTCAAAACGTATTGGAAACGGGAGTCGCAAGCAAAACCTCAAAAAACCTCAGAAAACCTCAAATGCATCAGAGCCTAGCAGGTTTGGGTACAGAAATGCAGTTTTGTGGACCCCAAAGTTCCTAATAGACGGGCAGAAGTGTGACATTTCCAGATTATGAGAATGGGCGACAGCTGGACTTGCAGGTTCAACTTCAGTGATTGGCCACCTTTCCAAGCTTATGGCGTGGAAGGATGGTGGTTGGACAACTTGCTGAAGGCCGGGAAGCTTGAGCGGCATGTCTATTTGCGTTTGGCGGCCCAGGTGACAGTGGGTTTCCAGAAGCGTTTGGCAGATTGCCGCGCCGCGGAAAGGTTTGAGCATGACTTGCGAGTGCAGGAAGCAGTGGATGCTGCCACAGGTGAACTGCAACAAGCCATTTTGCCCATGAAGACCTTTGATGTGGTGGAGGCTGGGGTGTTTAAACGGATGAAAGATAGCAGATAGCAGGGTTTTGGTGGGGGTGTGCAATGTTTAAGCGAAGCAACTGTCCAGGAGTTCATTGCCTGCCATGACGGCGCAGCACGCTTCCGCAGACCAATCCTTGCCATTGTTGGCGGCACTCGCCTGGGGAAGTCCATGCTTGCAGTGGACATACTCAAACGCATTGCGGGCTGTTTGAACTTGCCAAGCTTTTTGGAGATCACAGTGGAAGACAGCGAGCAGATGGACTTAGCTGACTTTGACAGAGGCCAGCACGCTGGAGTCATATTGGATGGAGTTGGTGATGCTTACTTTCTCAAGCGGAATCGAGAGGTTTTGCAGGGGCGCCCCAAAATTGTCAAGGGTGCCCGATCGGCCACCAATGTTTACAGCTACAAGTACTCCTTTTGTTCCAGGGCAGTGGTTGCAACATTTGACTTGGGGGCATCCAACCTGACGGCTTTGAAGTCTGACCACTGGTTGCAAAACCGAAACAATGTGCAGTTGCTCTGGCTGGAGGCCCCTGTTTACCGTCAGCCAAGCCTACCGACTCCAGCTGCTGATGTCTGGAATGGCTCCGAGGACGGCCGCCGCAAAAGGCGTTGGATTGGTTCGCCTGCGCGTGTTCTTGACTTTGGCGCCAGCTAAAAAGATGTGAGTTCAAATTTTTGACCTGCGTTGGTTTTGATGGTTTTGGCTTTCCTTTTGTCAGATGAGTTTGGCTATGCAGACACATGTGATACGATAGGAAGGCAGTCCTGCATCATTGCAACTTTGTTTGAATCTGTGGTGTTTGTCCTTCATGTGGCTTTGCTAAGCTTGTATACGTGTTGAGGCCTGCGATGACACGTCCCATCCTCAAAAGGAGTTGTTTGCGTTTACTTTCAGCCTGTGACCGGTTTCAATTGAACAGGTGACTGAAGCTAGCCTGGCTTTGTGTGTCAGTGTTTGGCGTTCGTTTGCTGACCAGTTTGCAGTAACTGTTCCATGGTTCAGGTTCTTCGTGGATGGCTCCGGTCGCCAGTCTCTCAGATTGTCGGCCAAACTTGTTTTTTCCAATGTCCGAGCTCTGTGATTTCAAAGTGTTCCCATCCAGGCATTATGAAACGGCAGTGCTTACCTTGGCTCAAGTCGAACTTTTGGCACCAGTTGCGATCATGCCGCCGAAAGCTAAAGCTGCCGCCAAAGCTAAGTCGAAGGCGGAGGCCTTGCCTTGGGCACGGTGGGTGTTTGGTTTCTTCTAAGAGAGCATTTTTGGAGGTTGGTTTTGGCCTTTAAAAGTGGGTCCGTATTTTAGGCCAATTTTAGGGGTCTCACCTCGGGACCTCCTCTGTATGCCAGTAGGATGGCCATAGACAGTTTACGGCTACTGTACAAGTTTGGCCGCTTTACGGTTGTCTTCAAACTGGCATACTGTTTCTTGGCTCAGACTCTTGTGGTAGGCGTCTGCAGTTCTTCTTTTCGGTAGCATGTCCGACGAATTAGCTGAACTGCAGAGGAAGATAGCCAACTTGCAAAGGCGCCTCCGACGGGCCGCCAAGAGAAAGAAAGTTCGTGCGGACAAAGTTGACAAGCAATCCCTGGTTCTCTTCATTTTTCCGGACATCGTGCAGATGTTGCTGCTCATTTTCACCTTTCCATGTCGGACTCTTTCTCATCATTGGACAGCGCTGTGGCGCATGTAGAATGGTGCTACATCAAAGCACCCTTAGAACACAAGGTTCGGATCATGTTGGATCCTTCCAGCCAGCTTCCGAGGTGTGCATTGTTGCCAGCATTCAGTTTCTTACTTTTGTTTCAGCTGCGCGAGTGGGTGCGGAAAATGAACCATGAATTTGGCGTCGCCCCTTCACGGCGCATGCTATGTGAACGTTTACGTGAACTGATGCCTGAAAATTTGCCTGGGGAGTTGAGCGCCCGACTGCTCCGTCCCTTGGCCACAGCGCGAAGCCAGCGGAAGTATTTCAGTGCATTCAGAAAGCGGTTCGGGTGCAAGCTTGGCAGACTCCGAACCAGTCCGCCAATGCCGTTGCAGGAGAAGCAGTCCAAGGTTGGGATGTGTCATGGGACCTTTAGACAATTTTGTTTTGTTAATGCCCCGCAACTTCTTGCACGTGTCCGCAATACATGAAACAAAGTTTGATAAGTGACTGTCAACCTGCAATGTTTGTGGTTTTTCTGCACGGGCTGAGAATTTAGGATTTGGGTCTTGGGTTTAGTGCAAGGTGGCTGTTTTTTTGGGCCGCTTAAAGCCAGATGATGTGCTGCAATTTTGGCCAGAAAGCGGACCCGGTTTTAGGGTCCAGAAAATGGACCCCGAAATGGCAGCCGCCGATCCAAAATGAAAAGAATCCTATTTTAATATGGAAGCGGCCGCAATTTTAGGGTCCAAAAAAATGGACGCCGAAAATGGGACGCCAAAATGGGGGCCATTTTCGGGTCAATTTTTGGCTTCTCAGGCGTTGGCTTTTTGGCAGTGGTGCAACTTCGCTTTGCGTGAAGCAAGCCGAGAACCTTTGGTCATCAATTTGGATGAGTCCAGCATTGGCTTTCACTGGAGCGGTTTGTTTGGCACGGTTTCGGACCGTGAGGCTACAGACAAAGTCAAATCCACGACCGCGAAAGCAAGGGCAACATACATTTGTGCTGTGACGCACGATCCAGAAGTTCAGCAGCTCTTGCCCCAGGTGCTTCTTGGAAACACCCGTTGCTTCACAACTGCATTTGTGCAGCAGGCAGCAGAGCTTTTTCCCCATTTAGTGGTTTGGAGAGAGAAATCTGCTTGGAACACGCAGCGATTGATGGCCAAATATCTGCGTTGTCTTGGTGACAGACTTGGACCAATCCTGGAAACCCGTCAAGTTTACTTGCTTTTAGATTTGGCACCATGTCACCTGCATGACTCCTTGTTTGACTTGGCCTACACTTTGGGCTTGCGTTTTCTATATATTCTTCCAGGGATGACTTCTTTGCTGCAGCCTTGTGACAGTCACGTTTTTGCAGCGTTCGAACATGATTTGCAAGAGACATGGAGGCAAAGAAAGGCCACGGCCCTGGCAGGACAAGTCACTTTGGAAATCTGGCTGGAAATTGTTGCCATGGCTATCGCAAAGCTTGCTTCCAAGCCATGGCGGCATGCGTTTGACAGCAATGGAATTTTCGATCGCCAGCAGAAAGCTTCATCTGCTTTGCTCCGCAAGCTTGGCTGGGCTCACGTTCCGCTTGTGCCTTCGGCACTTCTGACTGGCGCTTTGGATCAATTTCTTTTCCCTGTGAACTGGCAAGGCAACGCAGCTAAGTACATACAGTGGAACCCGCATGCAGTCCGCACGTTAGACTGACCTTAGACGCGTCTTGAAAAGATGGGTTTGTTGGTTGCGCACGAAGCACGTACCGGGGAGGCCCTGCTTGGGGGCTTCAGAATTGTGAGTCCAAAATGGGCTCCATTTTGGGGTCCGCATTACCGGCCAGGAAGTCTTGAAAGATGAGTTGCAAAAACTCAAGGGCCAGCAGGCTGACCTGCGCAAAGCCATGCGGCAGAATCGCAAAGAAGCAAGGAATGCAACCAAGCGCAAGAACCGTTTGGTCAAGGCGCTGCGCAAACTTCTGAAGGTGAAAGCTTTCAGTTCACGGCGAGAGCGATCTTTTGTGCAAACAGTGCAACGTTTAACCCTATATTGCTTATTGTCAGGTTCTTCGTGTCCCCCCTTGGTGTGTGTACACTGATGTATCAAGTTTGAGATACGTAGTTTGGTTGTCTGATGTGTTGTTGTTCCATTTTTTGGAGTTGCGCTGTCTCAGAATTTGCTTCTAAGATTCCAAGGTATCTGGTGTCAGGTAACTCGTCCAAGGCTGATGGGTTGGTGGTATGTGAGGCAGCCAAGATGCTGTCAAAAGAAGATTTGAAGTTGTTGATCGAAGCGAAAGAGGCCAGAGAAGCTCAGAAGCCTTGCTATGCATTGTGCCGTCTGTGCTGACTCAGGCGGCTCCTCCGGTGCCTGTGCCAGACCAGGCTGGGTAGATTCACGTATTGCGGAGGGAAAGCTTCAGATGATCACATGTAACTTTGATTACCTTTGTTGCTGTAGGTGCAGGAAGGCCAAGACGTGCGTGGACTTGCAGGCCAGGTGGTTGACCGGCTGTCTTTTAGGACTGGTTGCGGCTAATGCATTACTGGAAGATGAAGTAGAAGCCTCGGTCTTGTTTCATTTTGAATTCCCCGCTGACAGCCCTTCCATTCTGCATTTTCACCCACGTTCTTGCTTTTCATATCGTGGCCTTGCAGGTCAAGGCCCTGGGGAAAAGGCCGAGTGAGGAACATCTGGCTCAGGTTGAATGGCTTTGGTGGTTGATCTCTGTTGTTTCAAGATTCATTTCTGACAAGTGGATAGCGTAGAGGTCGTCCAGGTAAGCCAGTGATATAGTCTGCAGCAGATAGGAAGCTACAGTTGCGGTGGCACAGATTGCAAGCTGCCCTTGGCATGCTCGCGGTCTTGGAACCGCGTTCTTGTTTGCTGAGCTGTGCAGAGGCAGTGGTGTAAACAGCAAAAGAAGGGCTGTGTGTGAGTAGGTGAGCGAAGACAGCAGAGTTTGTGATGTTTTACAACATGTCTTTCAAACCAACAATGGACAAAAGCTGGTTTGGAATCGGCCAGCCGTTTTTTTGACCACCTTTCTACCAGCTTTTTGAGGAATTTGCGCTGAAGAGCAGGGCCAGTGTGCATGTCTTGTTTGGTGTACTCGGAACGGTGGACGAGCGTCATCGTGGAGTTATTTTGTGCCAGTCTTCCTGAGGCCGGTGTTCAATGCCATGGGTGGGTGGCTGAGATGTTGCTCATTGGATGGCGGTACAGATTTGGATGTTAGTCGTTTTCAGCTTTGACTTGGTTGTCTCTTCGATGTATCTTTCTTGAACTTGCAGATTGTACGAAACTGGTTCATTGTTATTTGTCGTGCTGTTATCCTTTGTGGTCAGTGATTTTCAGATTTCACACTCATCTCCATTGATTCGATGGTCTGGCTCTGTGTTTGGATTTTTCATTTTCATTGGATGGATTTCTTTTGGGTTCCCGTTTAACCATTGGTTTTGGCGCTCCTCATTTCCTCCCTTCCTACGCTTCGTCGCTCACGTACTCATCACATAAAGAACAGCGTAGCATTTTGTAGCGATGGATTTTTGGTGTCTTGGCAGATCCTGTAACAGCTTTTTGTAGTGAATTGTCACTTTTTGTTCCCCGGTGCAGGTCTGCCCTGAAAATGCGCACATGCGCATTTCTTGACTCTCTATCTCTTGACTGGCTGATCAACAGCATTTTTCCATATTGTCGGAAGTTGGACTTCTAAACTTGGGGTCGTGCACGCTGATCTTGTATGCTACCAAAACCTGTGCGCAACTCACCCTATGGAATACACAGGGATTTCACGGCTGCTTTATCAGAGCGAGAGCGTGATTGAGGAAAGCGAGTTGCCAGGGTCTGGATCTCATCAGTTTTCCACAAGTCTGGTAAAAGCTTCTTTAGGCTAGGAGCAAGCAGCTTGTGCAGTGAGACATTGTCATGACGGTCATGGAATTGATGCACAGACTGAATTTGAAACATCTTTTTGTCTTTGAGTTGCCCAGGTCTAGGTTTGTTAGCGCATTTTTCCAGCGTGACAGTTGCCCTACCGAGGTTTCATGGACTTCAACGATCCGGCTCGTCTGCCCTGAGCTCAGCGACGACAAGCAAAAAAGACACAGAAAGAAAGCGAGAGAGAAAGAAACAGCGCAGAAGAGAGAGGGAAAGGAGCGAGACTCATTTGCCGTTTTTCCGAGCAAAGCATTGCCGCATTGCAGCAGGTTTCTGGCTCATTTTGCGTAGCCCAAACAATACGTACCCCAGCAATGACCCAAGGTCGGCGCCCGGAGAGGGCGCTGTGTGTGAGAGTGTTGAACCGTGTCGCACGCAAGTGTGGCCTGCAACCAGTCGCTGACAATGCTGCCCGAGCCAAAGTGGAATCGCTTGCAGCAGATGTCCTGGCCCGTGACCTTCTTCCTGCCGATGTGGAGGCAGTGAACAATAGCATGCAAAAGTACCAAGCGACTTTTGAAGCAGCAGTGCCAAACCCGGAGGGTCCTCCGCAGCCTTTGGCAAGTCCAACAACCTACAAATTTCAAGCCGTGCAGTTGACGTACAATTCTTCAGCAGCTGCGTTTGTGTCCCAGGACTTCGTAGAACTTGAAGCTTTGTTTGAACGGTTCAAAGTCTTTTTGGCTTCTTTGCGAGCATCTTTGTCTGTGATTGGCGTCTCTGCCACCATGGAGCGGGCATCACCTGAGCGAGTTCATTTGCATGCCTACTTGCATCTGTCCAAGCCATTCCACCGTCGTGGGGCTGACGCCTTGGACATGTTCAAGTTTGAAGGCTCATCGCCTCACGTGGAGCCCAACAGGGCATCTGGGAAGGCCTACATTGGTGCTGTGCGGTTTGGCCACTTCTACGTGGTTTGTGACAAGAAAGGCTCCTTGCTTCTTGGCAGTGACTTGGGAAAAGTGCCGGACTAAAATTCTAAAGGGTTTGCGTGGGGTCATTGGTTGGTTGTAAATGGCCGCGGACATTGGGTTACCTTGAGAATAGTATTATAGCGGCCCGAGTCCCCAACCAACCTCAAAACCGGAAATAGTATGGCAGAAGGCTTCAAAACCAGAACCTCAAAAAACCTCATCAATCGATTGAGAACCTCAAAACGTATTGGAAACGGGAGTCGCAAGCAAAACCTCAAAAAACCTCAGAAAACCTCAAATGCATCAGAGCCTAGCAGGTTTGGGTACAGAAATGCAGTTTTGTGGACCCCAAAGTTCCTAATAGACGGGCAGAAGTGTGACATTTCCAGATTATGAGAATGGGCGACAGCTGGACTTGCAGGTTCAACTTCAGTGATTGGCCACCTTTCCAAGCTTATGGCGTGGAAGGATGGTGGTTGGACAACTTGCTGAAGGCCGGGAAGCTTGAGCGGCATGTCTATTTGCGTTTGGCGGCCCAGGTGACAGTGGGTTTCCAGAAGCGTTTGGCAGATTGCCGCGCCGCGGAAAGGTTTGAGCATGACTTGCGAGTGCAGGAAGCAGTGGATGCTGCCACAGGTGAACTGCAACAAGCCATTTTGCCCATGAAGACCTTTGATGTGGTGGAGGCTGGGGTGTTTAAACGGATGAAAGATAGCAGATAGCAGGGTTTTGGTGGGGGTGTGCAATGTTTAAGCGAAGCAACTGTCCAGGAGTTCATTGCCTGCCATGACGGCGCAGCACGCTTCCGCAGACCAATCCTTGCCATTGTTGGCGGCACTCGCCTGGGGAAGTCCATGCTTGCAGTGGACATACTCAAACGCATTGCGGGCTGTTTGAACTTGCCAAGCTTTTTGGAGATCACAGTGGAAGACAGCGAGCAGATGGACTTAGCTGACTTTGACAGAGGCCAGCACGCTGGAGTCATATTGGATGGAGTTGGTGATGCTTACTTTCTCAAGCGGAATCGAGAGGTTTTGCAGGGGCGCCCCAAAATTGTCAAGGGTGCCCGATCGGCCACCAATGTTTACAGCTACAAGTACTCCTTTTGTTCCAGGGCAGTGGTTGCAACATTTGACTTGGGGGCATCCAACCTGACGGCTTTGAAGTCTGACCACTGGTTGCAAAACCGAAACAATGTGCAGTTGCTCTGGCTGGAGGCCCCTGTTTACCGTCAGCCAAGCCTACCGACTCCAGCTGCTGATGTCTGGAATGGCTCCGAGGACGGCCGCCGCAAAAGGCGTTGGATTGGTTCGCCTGCGCGTGTTCTTGACTTTGGCGCCAGCTAAAAAGATGTGAGTTCAAATTTTTGACCTGCGTTGGTTTTGATGGTTTTGGCTTTCCTTTTGTCAGATGAGTTTGGCTATGCAGACACATGTGATACGATAGGAAGGCAGTCCTGCATCATTGCAACTTTGTTTGAATCTGTGGTGTTTGTCCTTCATGTGGCTTTGCTAAGCTTGTATACGTGTTGAGGCCTGCGATGACACGTCCCATCCTCAAAAGGAGTTGTTTGCGTTTACTTTCAGCCTGTGACCGGTTTCAATTGAACAGGTGACTGAAGCTAGCCTGGCTTTGTGTGTCAGTGTTTGGCGTTCGTTTGCTGACCAGTTTGCAGTAACTGTTCCATGGTTCAGGTTCTTCGTGGATGGCTCCGGTCGCCAGTCTCTCAGATTGTCGGCCAAACTTGTTTTTTCCAATGTCCGAGCTCTGTGATTTCAAAGTGTTCCCATCCAGGCATTATGAAACGGCAGTGCTTACCTTGGCTCAAGTCGAACTTTTGGCACCAGTTGCGATCATGCCGCCGAAAGCTAAAGCTGCCGCCAAAGCTAAGTCGAAGGCGGAGGCCTTGCCTTGGGCACGGTGGGTGTTTGGTTTCTTCTAAGAGAGCATTTTTGGAGGTTGGTTTTGGCCTTTAAAAGTGGGTCCGTATTTTAGGCCAATTTTAGGGGTCTCACCTCGGGACCTCCTCTGTATGCCAGTAGGATGGCCATAGACAGTTTACGGCTACTGTACAAGTTTGGCCGCTTTACGGTTGTCTTCAAACTGGCATACTGTTTCTTGGCTCAGACTCTTGTGGTAGGCGTCTGCAGTTCTTCTTTTCGGTAGCATGTCCGACGAATTAGCTGAACTGCAGAGGAAGATAGCCAACTTGCAAAGGCGCCTCCGACGGGCCGCCAAGAGAAAGAAAGTTCGTGTGGACAAAGTTGACAAGCAATCCCTGGTTCTCTTCATTTTTTCCGGACATCGTGCAGATGTTGCTGCTCATTTTCACCTTTCCATGTCGGACTCTTTCTCATCATTGGACAGCGCTGTGGCGCATGTAGAATGGTGCTACATCAAAGCACCCTTAGAACACAAGGTTCGGATCATGTTGGATCCTTCCAGCCAGCTTCCGAGGTGTGCATTGTTGCCAGCATTCAGTTTCTTACTTTGTTTCAGCTGCGCGAGTGGGTGCGGAAAATGAACCATGAATTTGGCGTCGCCCCTTCACGGCGCATGCTATGTGAACGTTTACGTGAACTGATGCCTGAAAATTTGCCTGGGGAGTTGAGCGCCCGACTGCTCCGTCCCTTGGCCACAGCGCGAAGCCAGCGGAAGTATTTCAGTGCATTCAGAAAGCGGTTCGGGTGCAAGCTTGGCAGACTCCGAACCAGTCCGCCAATGCCGTTGCAGGAGAAGCAGTCCAAGGTTGGGATGTGTCATGGGACCTTTAGACAATTTTGTTTTGTTAATGCCCCGCAACTTCTTGCACGTGTCCGCAATACATGAAACAAAGTTTGATAAGTGACTGTCAACCTGCAATGTTTGTGGTTTTTCTGCACGGGCTGAGAATTTAGGATTTGGGTCTTGGGTTTAGTGCAAGGTGGCTGTTTTTTTGGGCCGCTTAAAGCCAGATGATGTGCTGCAATTTTGGCCAGAAAGCGGACCCGGTTTTAGGGTCCAGAAAATGGACCCCGAAATGGCAGCCGCCGATCCAAAATGAAAAGAATCCTATTTTAATATGGAAGCGGCCGCAATTTTAGGGTCCAAAAAATGGACGCCAAAATGGGGGCCATTTTCGGGTCAATTTTTGGCTTCTCAGGCGTTGGCTTTTTGGCAGTGGTGCAACTTCGCTTTGCGTGAAGCAAGCCGAGAACCTTTGGTCATCAATTTGGATGAGTCCAGCATTGGCTTTCACTGGAGCGGTTTGTTTGGCACGGTTTCGGACCGTGAGGCTACAGACAAAGTCAAATCCACGACCGCGAAAGCAAGGGCAACATACATTTGTGCTGTGACGCACGATCCAGAAGTTCAGCAGCTCTTGCCCCAGGTGCTTCTTGGAAACACCCGTTGCTTCACAACTGCATTTGTGCAGCAGGCAGCAGAGCTTTTTCCCCATTTAGTGGTTTGGAGAGAGAAATCTGCTTGGAACACGCAGCGCTTGATGGCCAAATATCTGCGTTGTCTTGGTGACAGACTTGGACCAATCCTGGAAACCCGTCAAGTTTACTTGCTTTTAGATTTGGCACCATGTCACCTGCATGACTCCTTGTTTGACTTGGCCTACACTTTGGGCTTGCGTTTTCTATATATTCCTCCAGGGATGACTTCTTTGCTGCAGCCTTGTGACAGTCACGTTTTTGCAGCGTTCAAACATGATTTGCAAGAGACATGGAGGCAAAGAAAGGCCACGGCCCTGGCAGGACAAGTCACTTTGGAAATCTGGCTGGAAATTGTTGCCATGGCTATCGCAAAGCTTGCTTCCAAGCCGTGGCGGCATGCGTTTGACAGCAATGGAATTTTCGATCGCCAGCAGAAAGCTTCATCTGCTTTGCTCCGCAAGCTTGGCTGGGCTCACGTTCCGCTTGTGCCTTCGGCACTTCTGACTGGCGCTTTGGATCAATTTCTTTTCCCTGTGAACTGGCAAGGCAACGCAGCTAAGTACATACAGTGGAACCCGCATGCAGTCCGCACGTTAGACTGACCTTAGACGCGTCTTGAAAAGATGGGTTTGTTGGTTGCGCACGAAGCACGTACCGGGGAGGCCCTGCTTGGGGGCTTCAGAATTGTGAGTCCAAAATGGGCTCCATTTTGGGGTCCGCATTACCGGCCAGGAAGTCTTGAAAGATGAGTTGCAAAAACTCAAGGGCCAGCAGGCTGACCTGCGCAAAGCCATGCGGCAGAATCGCAAAGAAGCAAGGAATGCAACCAAGCGCAAGAACCGTTTGGTCAAGGCGCTGCGCAAACTTCTGAAGGTGAAAGCTTTCAGTTCACGGCGAGAGCGATCTTTTGTGCAAACAGTGCAACGTTTAACCCTATATTGCTTATTGTCAGGTTCTTCGTGTCCCCTCTTGGTGTGTGTACACTGATGTATCAAGTTTGAGATACGTAGTTTGGTTGTCTGATGTGTTGTTGTTCCATTTTTTGAGTTGCGCTGTCTCAGAATTTGCTTCTAAGATTCCAAGGTATCTGGTGTCAGGTAACTCGTCCAAGGCTGATGGGTTGGTGGTATGTGAGGCAGCCAAGATGCTGTCAAAAGAAGATTTGAAGTTGTTGATCGAAGCGAAAGAGGCCAGAGAAGCTCAGAAGCCTTGCTATGCATTGTGCCGTCTGTGCTGACTCAGGCGGCTCCTCCGGTGCCTGTGCCAGACCAGGCTGGGTAGATTCACGTATTGCGGAGGGAAAGCTTCAGATGATCACATGTAACTTTGATTACCTTTGTTGCTGTAGGTGCAGGAAGGCCAAGACGTGCGTGGACTTGCAGGCCAGGTGGTTGACCGGCTGTCTTTTAGGACTGGTTGCGGCTAATGCATTACTGGAAGATGAAGTAGAAGCCTCGGTCTTGTTTCATTTTGAATTCCCCGCTGACAGCCCTTCCATTCTGCATTTTCACCCACGTTCTTGCTTTTCATATCGTGGCCTTGCAGGTCAAGGCCCTGGGGAAAAGGCCGAGTGAGGAACATCTGGCTCAGGTTGAATGGCTTTGGTGGTTGATCTCTGTTGTTTCAAGATTCATTTCTGACAAGTGGATAGCGTAGAGGTCGTCCAGGTAAGCCAGTGATATAGTCTGCAGCAGATAGGAAGCTACAGTTGCGGTGGCACAGATTGCAAGCTGCCCTTGGCATGCTCGCGGTCTTGGAACCGCGTTCTTGTTTGCTGAGCTGTGCAGAGGCAGTGGTGTAAACAGCAAAAGAAGGGCTGTGTGTGAGTAGGTGAGCGAAGACAGCAGAGTTTGTGATGTTTTACAACATGTCTTTCAAACCAACAATGGACAAAAGCTGGTTTGGAATCGGCCAGCCGTTTTTTTGACCACCTTTCTACCAGCTTTTTGAGGAATTTGCGCTGAAGAGCAGGGCCAGTGTGCATGTCTTGTTTGGTGTACTCGGAACGGTGGACGAGCGTCATCGTGGAGTTATTTTGTGCCAGTCTTCCTGAGGCCGGTGTTCAATGCCATGGGTGGGTGGCTGAGATGTTGCTCATTGGATGGCGGTACAGATTTGGATGTTAGTCGTTTTCAGCTTTGACTTGGTTGTCTCTTCGATGTATCTTTCTTGAACTTGCAGATTGTACGAAACTGGTTCATTGTTATTTGTCGTGCTGTTATCCTTTGTGGTCAGTGATTTTCAGATTTCACACTCATCTCCATTGATTCGATGGTCTGGCTCTGTGTTTGGATTTTTCATTTTCATTGGATGGATTTCTTTTGGGTTCCCGTTTAACCATTGGTTTTGGCGCTCCTCATTTCCTCCCTTCCTACGCTTCGTCGCTCACGTACTCATCACATAAAGAACAGCGTAGCATTTTGTAGCGATGGATTTTTGGTGTCTTGGCAGATCCTGTAACAGCTTTTTGTAGTGAATTGTCACTTTTTGTTCCCCGGTGCAGGTCTGCCCTGAAAATGCGCACATGCGCATTTCTTGACTCTCTATCTCTTGACTGGCTGATCAACAGCATTTTTCCATATTGTCGGAAGTTGGACTTCTAAACTTGGGGTCGTGCACGCTGATCTTGTATGCTACCAAAACCTGTGCGCAACTCACCCTATGGAATACACAGGGATTTCACGGCTGCTTTATCAGAGCGAGAGCGTGATTGAGGAAAGCGAGTTGCCAGGGTCTGGATCTCATCAGTTTTCCACAAGTCTGGTAAAAGCTTCTTTAGGCTAGGAGCAAGCAGCTTGTGCAGTGAGACATTGTCATGACGGTCATGGAATTGATGCACAGACTGAATTTGAAACATCTTTTTGTCTTTGAGTTGCCCAGGTCTAGGTTTGTTAGCGCATTTTTCCAGCGTGACAGTTGCCCTACCGAGGTTTCATGGACTTCAACGATCCGGCTCGTCTGCCCTGAGCTCAGCGACGACAAGCAAAAAAGACACAGAAAGAAAGCGAGAGAGAAAGAAACAGCGCAGAAGAGAGAGGGAAAGGAGCGAGACTCATTTGCCGTTTTTCCGAGCAAAGCATTGCCGCATTGCGGCAGGTTTCTGGCTCATTTTGCGTAGCCCAAACAATACGTACCCCAGCAATGACCCAAGGTCGGCGCCCGGAGAGGGCGCTGTGTGTGAGAGTGTTGAACCGTGTCGCACGCAAGTGTGGCCTGCAACCAGTCGCTGACAATGCTGCCCGAGCCAAAGTGGAATCGCTTGCAGCAGATGTCCTGGCCCGTGACCTTCTTCCTGCCGATGTGGAGGCAGTGAACAATAGCATGCAAAAGTACCAAGCGACTTTTGAAGCAGCAGTGCCAAACCCGGAGGGCCCTCCGCAGCCTTTGGCAAGTCCAACAACCTACAAATTTCAAGCCGTGCAGTTGACGTACAATTCTTCAGCAGCTGCGTTTGTGTCCCAGGACTTCGTAGAACTTGAAGCTTTGTTTGAACGGTTCAAAGTCTTTTTGGCTTCTTTGCGAGCATCTTTGTCTGTGATTGGCGTCTCTGCCACCATGGAGCGGGCATCACCTGAGCGAGTTCATTTGCATGCCTACTTGCATCTGTCCAAGCCATTCCACCGTCGTGGGGCTGACGCCTTGGACATGTTCAAGTTTGAAGGATCATCGCCTCACGTGGAGCCCAACAGGGCATCTGGGAAGGCCTACATTGGTGCTGTGCGGTTTGGCCACTTCTACGTGGTTTGTGACAAGAAAGGCTCCTTGCTTCTTGGCAGTGACTTGGGAAAAGTGCCGGACTAAAATTCTAAAGGGTTTGCGTGGGGTCATTGGTTGGTTGTAAATGGCCGCGGACATTGGGTTACCTTGAGAATAGTATTATAGCGGCCCGAGTCCCCAACCAACCTCAAAACCGGAAATAGTATGGCAGAAGGCTTCAAAACCAGAACCTCAAAAAACCTCATCAATCGATTGAGAACCTCAAAACGTATTGGAAACGGGAGTCGCAAGCAAAACCTCAAAAAACCTCAGAAAACCTCAAATGCATCAGAGCCTAGCAGGTTTGGGTACAGAAATGCAGTTTTGTGGACCCCAAAGTTCCTAATAGACGGGCAGAAGTGTGACATTTCCAGATTATGAGAATGGGCGACAGCTGGACTTGCAGGTTCAACTTCAGTGATTGGCCACCTTTCCAAGCTTATGGCGTGGGAGGATGGTGGTTGGACAACTTGCTGAAGGCCGGGAAGCTTGAGCGGCATGTCTATTTGCGTTTGGCGGCCCAGGTGACAGTGGGTTTCCAGAAGCGTTTGGCAGATTGCCGCGCCGCGGAAAGGTTTGAGCATGACTTGCGAGTGCAGGAAGCAGTGGATGCTGCCACAGGTGAACTGCAACAAGCCATTTTGCCCATGAAGACCTTTGATGTGGTGGAGGCTGGGGTGTTTAAACGGATGAAAGATAGCAGATAGCAGGGTTTTGGTGGGGGTGTGCAATGTTTAAGCGAAGCAACTGTCCAGGAGTTCATTGCCTGCCATGACGGCGCAGCACGCTTCCGCAGACCAATCCTTGCCATTGTTGGCAGCACTCGCCTGGGGAAGTCCATGCTTGCAGTGGACATACTCAAACGCATTGCGGGCTGTTTGAACTTGCCAAGCTTTTTGGAGATCACAGTGGAAGACAGCGAGCAGATGGACTTAGCTGACTTTGACAGAGGCCAGCACGCTGGAGTCATATTGGATGGAGTTGGTGATGCTTACTTTCTCAAGCGGAATCGAGAGGTTTTGCAGGGGCGCCCCAAAATTGTCAAGGGGGCCCGATCGGCCACCAATGTTTACAGCTACAAGTACTCCTTTTGTTCCAGGGCAGTGGTTGCAACATTTGACTTGGGGGCATCCAACCTGACGGCTTTGAAGTCTGACCACTGGTTGCAAAACCGAAACAATGTGCAGTTGCTCTGGCTGGAGGCCCCTGTTTACCGTCAGCCAAGCCTACCGACTCCAGCTGCTGATGTCTGGAATGGCTCCGAGGACGGCCGCCGCAAAAGGCGTTGGATTGGTTCGCCTGCGTGTGTTCTTGACTTTGGCGCCAGCTAAAAAGATGTGAGTTCAAATTTTTGACCTGCGTTGGTTTTGATGGTTTTGGCTTTCCTTTTGTCAGATGAGTTTGGCTATGCAGACACATGTGATACGATAGGAAGGCAGTCCTGCATCATTGCAACTTTGTTTGAATCTGTGGTGTTTGTCCTTCATGTGGCTTTGCTAAGCTTGTATACGTGTTGAGGCCTGCGATGACACGTCCCATCCTCAAAAGGAGTTGTTTGCGTTTACTTTCAGCCTGTGACCGGTTTCAATTGAACAGGTGACTGAAGCTAGCCTGGCTTTGTGTGTCAGTGTTTGGCGTTCGTTTGCTGACCAGTTTGCAGTAACTGTTCCATGGTTCACGTTCTTCGTGGATGGTTCCGGTCGCCAGTCTCTCAGATTGTCGGCCAAACTTGTTTTTTCCAATGTCCGAGCTCTGTGATTTCAAAGTGTTCCCATCCAGGCATTATGAAACGGCAGTGCTTACCTTGGCTCAAGTCGAACTTTTGGCACCAGTTGCGATCATGCCGCCGAAAGCTAAAGCTGCCGCCAAAGCTAAGTCGAAGGCGGAGGCCTTGCCTTGGGCACGGTGGTGTTTGGTTTCTTCTAAGAGAGCATTTTTGGAGGTTGGTTTTGGCCTTTAAAAGTGGGTCCGTATTTTAGGCCAATTTAGGGGTCTCACCTCGGGACCTCCTCTATATGCAGGCGACGGATATCGATCTCCACTGTGGCTTTGTGCTTCCCACAATGGCTCTCCGGTTCTTCTTCACCGGCTCAGGGGCAGCAAGATATATTTCTATCAGGCCACCAAGACCACGGATATTACTAACACCAGGTATCCATTGTTTTGATGCTCACCGACCAACCACTGCTACTGCAGGCTCCTACACTGCAAGTTCACCTGAGAGCGAGCCCTCTGGCAGGCCCTGAAGGGGCGAGACTGTCTTTTTTCCGTCCAACGCCTCCGAGGCTTTCGCCAGGTCGTTACACAAGCTTTTACTTGCCGGAAATTGAATTGTCATGCATGAAAAGCACAAAGAGAGCTGGTGTGGACCTTTACATAGTCCATAAAGCTATCCGATTGCCGAGAGCGAGCACAGACCAACAAAAAAGCAAAAACAAAAACCACAAAAAGCAAAACACAAAAAACAACCAAACAAACAAAACAGAACAAAACAAAACAAAAAACAGGACAAAAGGACAGCAATGTGCTCTTGAGATGAATTCCGATAGCAACTTGTGTGCCATCCTTCGCGCAGGCCATCATACATCTCGACGCATGCAAATGACAACTTCTGTGCCATTTCAACGCAGGCTCTTAAACAAGAAAATAACCAAAAATCACCCAGGGCCACATCACAGGGTGCTGAAGCAACACAGCTCAATGCGGAAACCAGGGATCCCCCCAGCCAGGATCCCCGAGATCTCAAAGAGCAGCCATCATGGCATAATATAGCACCAAAGCACTTTGAAGCAAACACCGTCAACGCCGGGTCACAACAAAGTGGTAACTGAAGGGGCGAGACTGTCAAGGACCCCTCGTCGGACGAAGAGCGAGCCCACCACTGATGGTGAATCTGAGGTGGAGGAAGAAGCAGACGAGGCGAATCTACCTCCTGAAGAACCATGGTGTCCGCCAATCCCAAATGCACTTGATGACCCTACGGAAATGGAAATCAAAGGTGCAGCTGATAAGCTGGCCACCATGATGAACAGTTCTCAGCCCCAAGCCAACGTCTTCTTCCAGCCCGAAAACCTAGGTGCTCAGGAAAAGTTTGTCCGCCTCTTCATGTCGATTGCGGCTGAACTGTGGGTGAGGGATGTAATCGATACGGTGGAGGTATTTGCGCATGCACCCGCAACTTCACGCTCCGGCTTGCCTAAACACTTTGAGGCGCACCCCGCACTTTTGACAATCGGTCCACTCTCCGAATCTGTTGCTTGAGGTCCACGGAACATGCTGGTTGTAGCAAGGCCATTGATCCGGATTGCATCGTGGATCTTGAAGATGTGGTCCCATGCCGCGAGTCGCATCCAGGGGCTGAACATCCTTGGAGCTCTTGTCCTTGCTCTTGGCTGTGGCCACCACTGTTCCTTTTTCCTTCAAGGCTTTCTTGTCTGCTTCCTGAATCATCTCTTTATCTCATGTCGTTGGCCTCCGACATCGTGAGAGTGGAAAGTCGCAGGCTGAGAGTCTGTCACCTGGGATCTGGAACCTGACTCTTGAGCACCAAAAAAAAAACGCATCTGATCTTCTGAAATTTGCAGGTGAGAAAACGAATTTGGTCGTGCTGCACAACTGCTGTTGAAATCTTGCGACTTTTGCGCCACAAAGAGTGTATTGGGCTCATCAAAAAACTCCAGCATCATGCTATCTTACTGTGACACATTTGCCGACTGCAAAAAGGACGCATGTCTGCTCGGTCCGGTCTTCTTTGGAGGACCGGTCGTAAAACTGTTACTCCCTGGTTTCAGAATGGATTGAGATGAAGGTGTGGTTGTAGTAGACTTGAAAGTCGGGTTACAAGCTTCAAAGTGTGGGATGTCAGTTGAGAAATTTAGTAGGATTTGATTGTCATACGAAAAATTCGATTTTGACCCATCAGAATAGCATGGCCATTGCGAACAATTCAAGACCATCTGAAGTTGTTGCATCTCTCGCATACCCACCAATACAGGTACACCAGGACAGCAAAGAGTAGATTTGTATAACTAGATCTTTCCCAAAGTGCAATTTCAACTTGAACAAAGTCTGCGCAGTACTGCTCGTTGACTCGACGAGCAGAGTCTCTGGCCACCCCAGAGACGGAATGTACTATCGGGTGACACGTTTTCATTGGTAAGAATCCGGGTGAAATTTGAAGCTATTTTCATCGCTTTTTTATTTCCCTGAACCTCTTTTTGTTTCCCAGAGTTCTTGACCCTGAACGTCTTTTTGTTTCCGGGGTTTCTGATTTATGTCCCTCAATCCCGTATTTATGTCCCCAGGTGCCTTGTTTATTTCCTTGAGTCCCATATTCATTTCCCAGAGCTCCTTATTGAGCTGCTGGAGCGCTTCGAGTTCCTTGCTCGCTGCCCTGAATTCATAATGTATTTCCATGCATGCTCTATTTGGACTATTGCGCTCACTTCGCTGTTTATTTCCTTGCATTCTTGTTGTTTCCTGTGCTCCTTATTTGTTTCTTGCATCGTTCATTTATATCCGGAAATTCATGATTTATTTCCCCGAACCGCTACTTTATTGTCAGTGTTTTCCATATTGATTTTCCCGAATTCTTTTCTTTCCCATATCCCCGGGCTTCTTTCAAGGTTCTGAATTTCTCTGCATATTTCCCTGAATTTCGTCGGCTCCTTTATTTCCTTGTTTATTTCGATAGGTTCGTTTTTATTTGTTTGTTTCTGTGAATTTTGATTTGTTTCTCTGAGTCTGAGCCCCTTGTATTTTCTTCCCTAGCAAAGACACATCAAGTAGTTAAGTTGAAGCGCCGCCCTCAATGATGACAAAATGCGTTTGTTGGATATGTAAATTGGAGAGAAGCTTTGAAACATATACATTACTTACTTGCCATCATTGAGAGCAGCATTTTCGTTCGTTCACTTGTTGCTTCTTTGGTTGTTAGCCATCATTGAAGGCGGCGGTGTCACTTAATTACTTACTGTTCGTCTGCTTCGTGTTGCAAAGAAGTCCGTAGCCCATGTTTTTTATTTACATTGCATGGACATATCGTGAAGCTGGTAACGGCTTCAAATTTCACCCGGATTCTTACCAATGAAAACGTGTCACCCGATAGTAGTTGCAGTTGCCGTACGCTGGTGCTGTGCACCACAATGCTAAAAAGCTTTCCCAGACCTAGTTTTTTAGATTGCACCAGGGCAGCGTAAAGCCGTTAAATCGTAAAGTTCAATTTTCTTCAAAAAAGCTCTTTGATGTTTTAAAAAAATCCCAACTTTACCACTTTATGATTTTATGATTTAATGATGCGATTTTCAATCTAAAATGTAAAACCAAAGGTAATTGAGAGAGGGCGGAATTTAAAAATAGCCACGAACTTTTTCGCAAGACTAGGAAGGGTGTTTTGGGCTTGTTCCCATTTCATCCTTTTCCAATGGATGAAAATTTTATCTAAGTATTTCGCTGGTTTTGATCTTGGGGTCTTGAGGAACGCCGATTTGAACTGGTTCATCAGTGCTGAAGAACAAAAGTGACGGCGCCCACCATCAAAAAGAACATTTATTGAAGTGTGCTTTCAAGGTTTTTCCTGGTTACGGTTTTTCTGTTCAAAGTATTTCAGGGAAGCTGCTTTATCTGAAGGCACGATTGCCTGCCAGCAGTGACGACGACAACGTTTTCTTAAACTCCGCGCGTATGCGACTGCAGCGTAGCAATGAGAAAACAAAGGCTATTGAGTAGACTTTGCGCTGCTTGCCGGTGAATGCCTGATGCCATTTTCTGCTTCCATTTTTGGTTGCGCTTCTGTCGAATTTTCAATAGATGAAGCCACATTTTGCTTCATTTTCAACACCACCGCTTGGCTTCAAACATGTCATTGACAAGGAACAAAATTCCGCAGTTTGGGAGCATGTCTGTCATGAAGGTTTCCAGCGCAAGAAGCAACCAGTGGTGGTTCTTGACATGTCCCAAAGTGATAGCACATGCAAATCGATTGATGGATGCTGCCTGTCGTCCATCTTGTCCTGTTTATCAACATCCATGTTTCCATACGTGCCTGCTTTCCAAGCATTGCCGCGAACCAAGGTGAAAATGACTTTAAAGAGGGGGCTTGATTTCATGCTTTTTAGACCTGACACGGATATAGACAGTCTTGACATTCTTCTTGTCATGTTGCTGATTGAAATATGCATCCATTGGAAAAGGATGAAACGGGAACAAGCCCAAAACACCCTTCCTAGTCTTGCGAAAAAGTTCGTGGCTATTTCTAAATTCCGCCCTCTCTCAGTTACCTTTGGTTTTACATTTTAGATTGAAAATCGCATCATTAAATCATAAAATCATAAAGTGGTAAAGTTGGGATTTTTTTAAAACATCAAAGAGCTTTTTTGAAGAAAATTGAACTTTACGATTTAACGGCTTTACGCTGCCCCTGGTGCAATCTAAAAAACTAGGTCTGGGAAAGCTTTTTAGCATTGTGGTGCACAGCACCAGCGTACGGCAACTGCAACTACTATCGGGTGACACGTTTTCATTGGTAAGAATCCGGGTGAAATTTGAAGCTATTTTCATCGCTTTGTTATTTCCCTGAACCTCTTTTTGTTTCCCAGAGTTCTTGACCCTGAACTCTTTTTGTTTCCGGGGTTTCTGATTTATGTCCCTCAATCCCGTATTTATGTCCCCAGGTGCCTTGTTTATTTCCTTGAGTCCCATATTCATTTCCCAGAGCTCCTTATTGAGCTGCTGGAGCGCTTCGAGTTCCTTGCTCGCTGCCCTGAATTCATGATGTATTTCCATGCATGCTCTATTTGGACTATTGCGCTCACTTCGCTGTTTATTTCCTTGCATTCTTGTTGTTTCCTGTGCTCCTTATTTGTTTCTTGCATCGTTCATTTATATCCGGAAATTCATGATTTATTTCCCCGAACCGCTACTTTATTGTCAGCGTTTTCCATATTGATTTTCCCGAATTTTTTTCTTTCCCATATCCCCGGGCTTCTTTCAAGGTTCTGAATTTCTCTGCATATTTCCCTGAATTTCGTCGGCTCCTTTGTTTCCTTGTTTATTTCGATAGGTTCGTTTCTATTTGTTTGTTTCTGTGAATTTTGATTTGTTTCTCTGAGTCTGAGCCCCTTGTATTTTCTTCCCTAGCAAAGACACATCAAGTAGTTAAGTTGAAGCGCCGCCCTCAATGATGACAAAATGCGTTTGTTGGATATGTAAATTGGAGAGAAGCTTTGAAACATATACATTACTTACTTGCCATCATTGAGAGCAGCATTTTCGTTCGTTCACTTGTTGCTTCTTTGGTTGTTAGCCATCATTGAAGGCGGCGGTGTCACTTAATTACTTACTGTTCGTCTGCTTCGTGTTGCAAAGAAGTCCGTAGCCCATGTTTTTTATTTACATTGCATGGACATATCGTGAAGCTGGTAACGGCTTCAAATTTCACCCGGATTCTTACCAATGAAAACGTGTCACCCGATAGTATGAAAGTACACCGGTTTGTGCCAAGCCATCGTACTGGATGCGTCGGGATGGTAGTGAATTCATCCACGAATTCACTTGGAAATGGACGGCCCTCATTGAATAGATTTGTTTTGGACAAGTGTCATCTACGGATGAACTAGGATATGTGGTTTTCAACGTTTTCTGGAAGCTTGCATTCTGCATGAGGTTTTCGCCGAGTATCAACAACGGTTGAGGATGTTTTTGTGCAAAACAACGTTTGCTGAAAACTGGTTTTTGGAGAGTTGCGAAATTTGATGTGGAGATGATGAAGATGGTTTTGCCATTTGCATGGCAATTTGGAATGTCGTTTATTGTCTTCGCATGTGCATGCTCGACAACAAACTCCAAACCTTTTTCAACCTGGTTTTATTTCAACAACTTTGTGGACGAGAACTTTGTGGAGATGGTTTTGTGTTTTTCACTGCATGCTGCATGTGAGCAACTGGAAACTGCGTTTTTGAGTGGTGCATGATGTTTTTCCAACAACGTTTGCACGGCCGACTTTTTCATTTGAGACTGGGATGATTTTTCTGCTGAAATTTGATGCTCCAGCACGGTGCACGTCAACAAATAAGAGAGAAAGACAACAGCACGGTACATCGGCTGACAGATAGCCGGACAGCTTACTTTGGTTGTTTCGTGTGCTGAGAAAAAGGTGAGATTGAGCGAGGTCAAGTCACTTAATTTGAGTTTGGTTTGCTTGCGTGTTTTTGCAAGCTTTATCGGCATCGCCGGTGCTGCACGGACCCCAAGCGTAGGTCGACGCGCGCACGCGGCTAGTGGTTGTAAGTTGTAAGCCTGAATTTTCGCATGGTAGCGGAGCTTCGGCTCACGCGTAGGACGCGAGTAAGATGATCCAGGGAGGAGGTAATTCAGGAGCTGAGATGCAACCACCAGGATTAGGAATGCCGATGCCACCAGGTTCGCCGACTAGGTTAGAAGCAGGTCAAGCGAATGGTGCGGAAGCGACTTCGCCAACCGGTAATGTAAATGCAGGTGCCCCAGGTCAGGCAGGAGTAGGAATTCTAGGCACGACAGCTGGGAACTTAGTTGGTGCCGGGACCTTAGTTGCTGGTCCGCAGATGCTGCCGATGACAGGGGGGTATGGTCCTGAAAGGAGACAAGGAGGTCTCATGGATCCAAGAAACTACGGAATGTATGGCCAAAGTAGCCCAAGGAATGTGAGTTTAAATGGACAAAGTTTCCAAGGTTTGACAGGTTGCACAGGTTGTGGGTTTCAACAAGGTGCATGTCAAGGTTTTAGTGGATGCACGGGCTGTGGAGTTCAGCAGGGTGCATGCCAAGGTTTTCAACAAGGATGTCAAGGATTTCAAGGTTGCACAGGCTGTGGAGTTCAGCAAGGTGCATGTTTAGGAACTGCATGTTCAGGTCAAGGCTGTGGTCAAGGAATGCCATGTGTTTCAGGTCAAGGACAGAACTTGAGTCAAGGTCTAGGTCAGGTAGGACTGGAACGACAAGGACTGACAGGTTGTCAAGGACCGAATGTTGGCGGTGTAACACCACAGAATGAACGAATGCAGGAAATCCTTAGGATGACGCAAGGTTTGGACCCTATGCAAGTGCTGAGGTTGAGACAGGCATTGGGAGAGCAAGTGAACCAAGTAAGGGGTGTGCCTGAGTTGTTTGGTCAAAGGGATGGTATGTTCCCAAATGGATATAATCCAATGCACGTAGGAACCAATGGGGATGGCACGTTAGACGTTTTTGCACGCTCAGAAAAATGGATAGGTAATCCACCAACACCCGAGACAGCGAAATGGAGCAACAGAGAGCTCGAGATCTTGGGATGGTCAACCTACATCGGAGACTTGGTAGCGTGGTCTATGCAAGCATCCCTGGAGTTTGGTTCAGAAATAGAACAGGCGTGCAGATGGCCGACAGCTTTGCAATGGCAGGAATTAAGTCCTGCACAGAGAGCCAGGAGCAGGAGACTGATGGCAATTCTGAAAGCTGCTTTCAATGGACACCCTAGGACTGTAACGCTAATTAATGCCTACTCAGAAGGGGTCAACCTGTTGAGTTCAGATGTTGGAGTAAACCCTGATTTGCAGAGTTCAAATGGGTTTGAATTGATAAGACAACTCACCATGGAATACAGCTTGAGAACCCGCAGTGAAGCATTGAGTTTTCGCACGGCCCTTGCACACAAGAGTTTCAGTTTGCATGCCAGTGAGACAAGCCCAAGCACTGTTGTGACGGACACCATCCGGAAGATCGACTATGAGAATGCACGCTATGGCAAGCTCTTGGGTACTCTTGCAAGTTCAATTGATGCCACTGGGCTGCAAGTTGCAGAGGCAGACTTAGTTGCAGTGTTGTTGAGGTCACTGCCTGAAAGTGTCAGAACGTTTTGTCTGCATCATACCAGTGGGGAGACGTACCAAAGTTTTAGGGCTGCAGCGTTGAGATGGGAACAGCAACAAAGGGCTTTTGCAGAATTCCAACCCAAGAAACAGTTGTACCAGCTAGGGAATGAGTCTGAGAGTGCAGCGGAGTACTATGACATGACAACTAGCGATGGTAATGGGGATTGGAATTTGGATGCAGTAGGAAACTCAGGGCATAGGTGCACGAAATGCGGGAGTAGGAAGCATGGTGCAAGCATGTGTGATGCTGATTTGACAAAAGTGCGTTGTTTCAAGTGCCAGAAATTTGGTCACATCTCGGCCAACTGCCCAGACAAGAGTGTAAAGGGCAAGGGCGACGGGAAAGGGGTGATCAAAGGCAAAGGAAAGACAAAAGGAAAGAGCAAAGGCAAGGCAAAAGGTAAAGGGTTTGGAAAGAAAGGAAAAATGAATGAACTCGGTTATGCAGAGGAAACCGATGGAATGGACGAGTGGTATCAGGACGATGGGTCATGGTGGAGTGACCAAACGTGGCTGCAGGCGTCACAGGTGTGGAATGAAACCTGGAGTGACTGGAATGAGGGTTGGACAGCTGACTGGACTGACGGACAATGGACAGAGGATTGGACCTGGACTGGTCAAGAATCCCCACAAGAGTATGCAAGCAGTAGTCAGCGACCCGAGAATAGTGAAATTCAGTCATTGGTTTTGAGCCCCTTAATTGGAAGAATTTTTGGGGAAATTTCCACTGGTTTGTTTTTGCAATCGGAACTGGATGAGCTTGGCAGCAGCAACAGTCATAGCTCTTGGGGAGACAGTGTTTGTGTTGTTTCTGCAAGTGGTTTGTCATGTCTTTTTGATTTAGGGCCACCAATGTGCCAATGTGACAACTGTGAGTTTCAGGATTGGCAATTAGGAAGAGCGATAGACAGACACCACCAGATGTTGCAGAAGATGACACATCTTTTCGAGAGTTTGCCACCGTTTTCAGAAATTTTGCCTGCACAGTTTTTCGATGATCCAGAACTCGTTTTTGCTGAAACAGATGCATGTTCAGTTGTTTTTGATCAACCTGGGAATTTGGGAGATGAAATTGATTTTAGCAGCAGTGATGAAGACAGTGACGAACGCCACTGTTTGTGGGATCTCAACTTTGGCTGGTTTGGTTGTGGTGCAGGAACTGAGGACTCAGGATTCCTCTGTGGACTTCTTCAACAAGAATCCAGTTGCACGACACCTCCGAATCTGCATGAACCATGGTTTTTAGGTTTGCAAGGTGAAGGTTCCACGGATGATGCTGCAGAGTTTTCCCAAGGTTTGGTTTCCGATGTCAACAGCAGAGTTGTTTTAAACAGAACTGCAACCTCAACGTTTTTGAATGTGCATGACACTGTTTCGGCCTCGCATGAACTTCGTAGGTACATGCCAGTTTTGGATCCACTTTTGTCAGAATTCTGGAATGATGGACAGTCAGAGTTTTGGTGGTTACTGGATTCAGGTGCATCTGCAACTGTCATGGCAACTTCTTCCGTGAATGCATATGGTGCATGGGTAGCTGACATGAAACATGAGCAATTTCGTGCTGCCAATGGAAGTAAGGTTGACATTGACGGTACTGCAACAATCACTGTTTGGGTCGGTTTTCGCACTGGTAGGGACAAGGATTGGGTACCTGACTACAAATCTGCCAAATTGAAATGTTTGGTAGGTGGAATTAGTCACAACATCATGTCTACGACGACGTTGTGTGAATGTGGTTGGGAATTCAATCAAGGACCTGATGGGTTTCATGTTAAAGATGTGAAAACTGGTAGAACAGTTGAGGGTTGCATTTACTATGCAGGGTGCCCATGGATCAAATTAGAACCAGCATGGTCTTCGGAATCCCAATTGACTGTTTCCAAGGGTTTGGAACCTCCTCATCCTATTCCAGAAATTTTTGCTGCAAGTAGCAACAGTTTGAATCCACTTTCACGTGCGGCTGCATCTGACTTAGAGCGACATCGTCTTCAAGGACATGTTCCGTATGACCCAAGATGCACGATCTGTGCACGTGGGAAATCTACTTTTCATCACAGAAGGAGAAAGGAGGGTTCGTTGGAGACTGAGGTCCAGGCGGACTTTGCATTCTTAACAACACGTGGAGAAGTAGTTGATGAAGAGTCAGAGAATACCATCAAAATCTTGGTCCTTACGGAATTAGCTACTAACTGCATTGGATTCGTAGTTGCAACAGCCACTGATGCAAGGAAGGTCAAAGGCCAGGTCTGCAAATGGTTAGACCACTTTGGGTTATCATCTTCAACAAGTTCAGTTGTGTTGCATACGGATGCAGAAAGAGCGGTTTCGGAATTAGTAGGGACAAGTTCGGAGAAGTACACATTCATGGTGCGTCGTGCACGCCCTCAACAGCACCAATCCAATGGTGGAGCCGAGCGAGCAGTCAGAAGGTTGAAGGAGTCGTTGGCTGTTCTTCGAGCTGAGATGAACGATGGTGGTGCTGATGTGAACTTTTCTGCACGTGGTTTGTCAGATGTTTGCACGTATATTGCATTGAGTCACAATCATTTTTCAAATGCACATGGGTCAGATTTTTCACCTCTTGAATACTCAACGCAACGGAAGTTATCAAAACCAAGTTTTGCAATGTTCGGTTCAACAGTGTTAGCTGAATTGCCAGACAGTCTTCGTGCACAGTCACCAAACGAAACGAGAAGCATTGAAGCATGTTTTGTGCATTCAGGTTTAGACACAGGTCCTGTTGTTCAGGGTGCATTGCGAATTGATGGAGAGTTGGTTTTGAAACGTTTTGTTGCACGGAATGTGAGACCAATCACACCCATTGCATGGAAACACATGATAGGTGACCAATTGTTTGTGGAAGTTGAAGGTGCAGATGTTCAAGTTGCGGAGAGTCAAGATGTGCATAGGCAAGCGCCTCCAAACGCGCCCCCAGCAGCAATTGCACCAACACCTGCACGTTCAGTAGGTGATAGGCCCCCACTTGAACCACCGCGACAACCGCGCGATGCACGCGATGACATCGTTGAATACCCAGATGGAGCTCCCAGTGAACTTGTTAGGGAAATGAAGGAACCTGACAACACTAGGAGGCCAATGCCAAAGAAACGACCAAGTGAAACTCCTGTGCCAAAACGTTCCACTGGTATCAAAATTGCCCATCAACCACCTTTGCCAACACCGGCAACAGCGAAAGCAGAACCAAAGACACCCGCTGTTGTGTCTAAGTCACCCTCAGTTGTCCCAACATCACCTGCAATTTCACCAGCAGACTCTATGCCTGAAGTTAGAGTTTTCCCAAAACACCGAGATGCCCAGCATGTGACTCTGGAATGGTAGCCCCTGGAATTCGGCACAATGCCGACTGCAAGCGGAGAAGAGCGGAATTTGATGCTGAGAATTCGCCAAGTGTTGCGGTTGGTAGTCCAGTGAGTGTTGAGGTGAGTAGGGAAAGGTTGCAAGTGCATTTTGAGGATATGGAGGTTGATACTGAGCGAGACCCAGCTCCGGCTGGCGGTACGACAGAAGGTCAGGTTGAAATGGATGTAGAAGAGGCTGGAGGAACTAAGAGAGAAGCTGAGCAACCAGTAGAAGAATTAGAAGCAGAGATGGAGCGTGAGAGAGCCTCCGGGCAACCCATGACTCTCGATTTGCTTTTAATGGATGATGCATGTCAATCAGTAGGACCAGTTTTGTGGAGTCTTGAAGCTGGACCAGAACGGGCAGTTGCAACAAGCCCCGAGTTGTTTGACGATGAGTTGAATTCAATCAAGTTCATGCCAGAACGTGACCATACTTGCGTGAAGGTGAAGCTAGGTGGTACTAATGTTTTGGTGTGGAAGCCCGATGAGGTGATTGATGACAGCTCGTTAATGCAACTCAACGCTGATCTAGGCTTTGAAGGCATGAAGGAAGAGATTGCCAATTTGGAGAAATGTGGAGCGGGAAAGGTGATAGGCCAAGCAGAGGTTGATGCATTGAAGAAAAAGAACCCAAGCATGCGTGTGATCCCAAGCCGTTGGGTGTCAGCATACAAGAGTGAGACAAGGGTCAGAGTTAGGATCGTAGCCAAAGACATCAACAAAGGTGTCTCTGCACGAAAATTAGGAATTTCTAGCCCCACTCCGAGCATTGAGGGCTTGCATTTCGTGTTGTCACTGGCTTCGAGACGAGCTCTACGACTTAAAGGTCTTGATGTCTCACACGCATTCATGCATTCTCCTCTACCTCGTGGTCTTGTCATCGTCCTCAAGCTACCATTATCTGTCTCCATGATGGATGGTTCTCCTGCATATCTCTTGCTCTACAAAGCGCTGAATGGTCTTCGAGATGCGTCACTGCATTGGTTGAATTTGCTCAGTGACTCCATTCGAGGAGTTGGCCTTGTTTCGGATGAAGTTGAACCTTGCATCTACCAGGGTATTGTGCATGGAGAAACTGCATTGTTGGTAGCCTATGTTGATGATCTTCTTCTTTGTTGTCAAACTGCACGTAGTGAGAAGCTGGTTGAGAGAGCAATTGGGAAAGCAGTCCCGCTGAAAGAGACTGGCGTAATCCTACCCGCCGAGCAAGGTGGAGGTGCACTGACTGTTATTGGGAGAAGAATTCAACGGGGAGCAACGGATGATTCATTGTCAATTGGTGTTGACCCGAAGTTTCTGGACACGACCTTTGTGGAATTCAGTGTGAACAAGGGATCCGACACCGTGCCTGATGTTGCGGCAGTGCTTGAAAGAGCCTTGACGGACAAAAGCATGCAACAGCCTCTAACGGCTGCAGCTTACTCGAGGTTTCGGAGAGCACTTGGGAAGCTGCTATGGATGGCACAATCACGGCATGATCTGAAGTTGTTTCTTAGCCTGATAGGCTCGCAGCAAGCTGCTCCCTACGCATGGTACTGAAATGGCAATCAAAGCTTTGCTACGCTTTTTGCATGGAGATGTGGGAACTTGTCTGCGGCTTCCATCGCCGAAGTATGAGGAACTTATGATTGGAGCTGCACGACATTGCATCCTGCACTCTTTTTCAGATGCTTCCTTTGCACCATATAGATTCAATGGCAGAAAGGGGATTACAGGTGGTGTGGTTTTCTGCGAAGGTGGACTTGTGCGATCCATTGCACGCCAACAACAGTCAGTTTCACTTTCGTCTTGCGAAGCCTAGCTCTATGCACTACAAGCTGTATCTCAAGAAAGTGTGGCTTTCAGCCAATTCTGCCAGAGGGTCTATGTTGGTTTGGGAGAGATGCAACCGAGGAGCGTGCCAAAGATTCTGTTAGAATCCGATAGCTCTTCTGCATTGCAATTGCTTGTGGGCCAGGATATTCCTAAGAGGAGCAGGCATGTGGAGATTCGTTTGGCATGGATGAAATCCAAAATGGCTTCTGGAGAACTCGAGATCGAGCACCGAGCAGGAACTGAGAATGTTGCTGACCTGTTCACAAAGTGCCTGAGCACGAAAGACTTCTTACGTCATCGTGCAAGCTTAGGTTTTGAAGCTGTGGAGGTGCCTGCCAGGGATCTTCGATCAGTCAATGACATGTTGCTCGTCAATGATGTTGTTTCTGGAAAACAAGAGATTGCATTTGTCGAAGTGTGCTGTGGCACGAATTCAGCTCTTCGTGATGCATGTCGAGTTGCTCGAATGCCCTATGTTGGAGTTGTGAAAGAGGTTGAGACCGATGCAATGTTTGCACGAGTGAAGCACTTTGTAGAGGTCCAAGCTCAACTTGGGTATCACTGGATTCATGTGCATGCCTCTACACCATGTAGCTCAGGCTCACCGTTAAAACATTTTGGAACTGCAGGTTTGAGTGACGCCGATGTTGCATGGGAAGGCATCATGAAAGGTGTGCCTAAGTATTTGACTCTGGGGAATTCGAGATCATTTGAACTCCCAAGGAACAATAACATTTGGAAGAGAGATGAAACCAAGCATGTTTTGAAGCACTGTGGTTTAGAATTTGAATCAGAAGTGTTTCTTTGCCAAACTGGATGCAAAGCAGACAATGGTTTGCCTGTAGGGAAATGCCTCATTTTTCGAAGCTCGTTTTCAGGTTTTTGCAACGTGTTGACAAAACGTTTTGTATCGTGCACATGTGAGAAGCATGCTGGTGTGATGGATGTTAACTGGGTCCGGACAGGATCTTATACCAAGGAACTGGCTAAAGGAATTTTAGCAGCTGTGAGAGCTGCACGTCGCGCCGCATGACTCACCAAGGAACACCGCATGAATTTCCTTAGGAATTCATGCAACAACCAGAGAGAGAAGTTTTTTTTTGGCATGTCCTGTCTCCGGACAGCGCACAGTTTAAGAGGGGGACAGGTATGCTGGAGAGGTTTTCTAGATTTGTAATGTAGGTTTGGGAATGTTTGCACGTTTGCATGTTATTTTTCAAACCTGCATGGAACAACTTTATTTGCGTTTTTTGTGCATGTGCTTTATTTCAACTGAACCCAAAACAGACGAAACAAACAGATGGCAGTTGATGTGAAGCACTGAAACGAAGCACAGCAGTTGATGTGACACTTACTGCATCCCGATGCACGTCGTTTAGGAGTGCATGTTGTTTTTTTTGGTTTGTCGCCGAATGCGAAACGCAAACAGACAAACGGCAGTTGATGTCACTGAAACAAACGCGAAACTGCAGTACAGTTGATGTGGAACACAGAACAGTTTGTGTTGTATTTTAGTTTTTGCGTTCAAGCACGGAGAGAGGGAATTCACTGCAAAGATGTCACAACACATGTTCTGACGCGCGACATCAAAGATGTCTGAATGGAAAACTTCAGGTGACACAGCAGGTAACCTCTCAGGTTTTGTGCTTGGCCGGACTCTTTTCTTCCTTTTGGTGTGTGTGTGTGAGGGTTGGAAACAGTTTCAACTAATTAAGTAGTTGCCTGCCGCCGACTTAGAGCCATGGCAAACCGACCTACACCACCACCGAATTCAGCTGGCATGGAATGCTATCCTGGGACCGATATGACTGGAGTGGAAATGGAGCTTTTGCGTGAATTGATGCGCAAGGCAGAGCGCAACCAGATGATGACACAGACTCTGTCTTTGCACCAATTAGAACATAAGCATGCTCCTGACCCGCGTCAGGCTGAATGGAATGCACAGAAGGCCGCAGGACAATGGCCAGGATGGAAGGGAACTGGACCGCCTCCAAAGAGTGTGAACCC
Source organism: Cladocopium goreaui (assembly GCA_947184155.2). Classification (NCBI taxonomy): domain Eukaryota; class Dinophyceae; order Suessiales; family Symbiodiniaceae; genus Cladocopium; species Cladocopium goreaui. The sequence continues at coordinate 229,191 of CAMXCT020005957.1, read as the reverse complement.
ACCGCCGGCATCGTCTGGGCGACCGCCCAAGATGAACTATGACCCTGACGATGACCCGTGGGCTGCTGCACCAAAGGCTGATCCGCCTGTTTTGCAGATCTTTGGGAATGTTCAGCAAGGCACACCGCCAATTAATCTTCCACCTGCTGCCACTGCAATGCCTAAGTCTGGATTCCCAGAACATTCAGCTGCCGCTATGGGGACAGAATCAGTATTTCCACCAGCAAAGGCTTCTGCTCCTGCACCAGAGAATTCAGCAGCGAAACAGCTGCCTATTCCAAAGCCAAGCGGGCCCAACAAAGCAGCCAGGAATTCAACTCCCAAGCTTGAAGAGGTACCGGAAGAAGTTGATGGGGACGGCAAAAGTGGACGCATGGATGAAAGCTTTAAGAGGAATCGTGATGTCTTTGAGGATGAAGACGAACTCTTTGGCTTTGAATATATTCCAGCAGATGTCTCACCGCCGTGGTTCCCAAATCACCTATGGGGAATTCCAACCACAATTCAGCATAATGCAACGGATTGGAATGACAAGAGTTGGTACCCCAGTTATCAGTCTGGTGACATGGACCCAGCTGTGCCTTATCCAGTGCATGTGCAAGGCATCAAGTCGTGGGCCAGCACGAAGATCAAGCTGAAGAAATGGAGGGACAAAGAAATGTCCTATCATGAATTCATTTTGAAGGTCTTCAACCACGATGATGAGGCCGGGCAATATGCAAAGTGGATTTTGGCACACTATACGCCCAAGATCACAGCGGCACCCAAGTCACAAGCTCCAGATCTTGCCGCTTTCCTCAAGAAGATGAGAGTGGATGTGTTTTTGGGTGCAACAACAGCGTACCGCAGGGAGTTGATGAATGTGGACTTCGACAAGAAGCCCTAGCCTGGTGTTTCCATGTGCATGCTGACAGTTTTTTTTTGCATGGCGATGCAGCGACGACTGCATCAATCAATGTATCTCTTTCAGATCTATGTCAGTCGGAAATTCTGGATTTCTGGTTTGCTGTACTAATGTCAGCCAGCCCTTTCGGGGGAAGGCGCCTAGGTACCCCACCAAAAGGGACCTTGAACAACTTGGAACTTCAGAAAAATGGGTTTTAAACCATTGGTTTTTTGGCAACAGCTGAAACAATTTTGTTTCCGAGGCTGTACAGTTTACAATGTAATTGAATCATTTTTGGTGGGGAAACATACGACATGGATGCCCAAGACTAAGGACCTTCTATCACTTCTATCTTTAAGGGCTTATTCGGTTACCCTTGAACTTTTGCTGACCGGGGATGGTTCAACTCAAACAACAAAATTTTGGATTACTAAAGAACTAAGAGTTGGATTCTTCATCGGAAAGAAAATGCCGATGTGGGTTGAACAGCCGTTCTAAGTTCACCAAAAGCGGGATTCTCTACTTGAAGACAAACCGTGGTCATGTTTGCGATGGCCCAATGTCAGCTGCGCCTGGAATTGAGTCGAGGCACCAATTACTTACTGGTAACATTTGAACCAACAACCAAGTTCTAAAGATTCTAAAGCATTCCGCCAGAAACGAAACATGAAAATATGATTGCAAATTGTAAACCATATTCATTTATGAAGTTTGGTAATTATATTATGTTGATTTTCCTTTTTTAATTTTCCCTCACATTTTTTAGATGCCACATGCACTGGGAAATCATCAGATGATAATCATGAATCAGTAATAGACAGCCATATCATAGTCAGTATGCATGCAGCACATGTCAAATACAGTCCCCAAGATCACCTAAGACTGGCATTTGATTTCACTTTGCGAATGGCACAAGTATGTGCGGTTGGTGGTGCGAGTGCGGGCCATGAGGGCTCACTACCATCTTCGGAGCCGCATCAGTCCCTGGATGATTCGCTGTCAGGATGGCAGAACGAACGGCTGGAATCCAAAGTGCTGTGGTGTTTTCTGCGCTCGGGCTGGGCGGATTCTGGTGAGGTGTCGCTTTTCCCAACTTGGCAACATTTAATGAATTAGTGTTCCTCATAGTCCGAACAGTCCGAACTTCAACGATTTTTTTTGGGGCATATTCACATTCCAGAGAAAATGTTACTTCAAGTGATCCCTAATCCCTACCCTGAAACTCAATTTGTCACAGTTTCTGACTCTGACATGACATATCAGCTGGAAACATGTGTGATATAATCTTCTTACATTCTATTCAAATTCTGGCATTTTTCTGGCATTCTATCAGACATTCTATTCTGGCAGTCTATCTGGCATCTATTCTGACATCCTAACTATCTGGCGTCCTTTGTGGAATTTATATTGGCATTTTCCCTGGCATTCTATCTGGCATTTTTTCTGCCATATGTTCTGGCATACGTCCTGGCATGCTATGAAATCCGGCGCAGGGGGAGGGGAGGAGAAGGAGGAGAAGAAGAAGGAGGAAGGCAGCGGGCCAGCTGACATAAAATCTAACAACCCTCACCTGACAGGTGGGGAAACATGTTCTTAGTTAGTAGTTCGGTCACAAGCCACCCGCATGGACAAACTGACAGCCCAAGGAAAGATCATTTTGTTCAACTTAGAATTTTTCGCTGTGGGCGTTCCAGCAATGACCATGCAGTGCTATTTGACGGAACGTTTGAACCACCTGTGGCTTGCAAAGTGCTACAGCAAGGGCGTAGGCAGATGATCAAGCTGCCGCTGGTGGATCAAAGGCATTTTCGATCAAACAAGGCGTCCCTCACACTTCACATGTTGTCATTGTTCTCTTTTCTGTGGGCATGTATGTTTATGTCTATGTACGTATTATGTGTGCATCTAAGTATCTAGGTATGTAGGTATGTAGGTATGTAGTGTAGGTATGTAGTGTAGGTATGTAGGTATGTAGTGGGAGTAGTGTAGGAATGTAGGTATGTAGGTATGTAGGTATGTAGGTATGTGGGTATGTAGGTATGTAGGTAGGTAGGTAGGTAGGTATGTATGTATGTATGTATGTGTGTATGTGTGTGTATGTGTGTAAGGATGGATGGATGGATGGATGCATGGATGGATGTATGGATGCATTGATGTTTGGATGTTTGGATGCATGGATGGATGGATGGATGGATGCATTGATGTTTGGATGTTTGGATGCATGGATGGATGGATGCATGGATGCATGGATGTATGATGGACGGACGGATGGATGGATGTATGGATGTATGGATATGTGCGTATGTACCTGTGTGTGTGTCCGTGCGTGAGTGTATATGTATGTAAGGCTATGTGTGTGTATGCATATGTATGAGGTTGGGTCATTGAGAAATCGGCGGCAAGTATTGGTAAGATTCAATGTATATATATATATATACCGTAATTCAATATTAACATTACCATCTGGAATCTGAATCTATATAAATCAAATATCTTAAAGACCGAACAGCTTTTACTAGCCAATAGCACGTATCATATATTTCATCTGTTGGCCCCCAGGAAACCATTTTCTTGCAGCCTCTCAGTGGCGGCAAGCGAGTCTCTTTCCAAGATTTGGAAGGGACGCACAAGGAGGTTGATTGGGATGAATGTGCCCGAATGGCAACCCTGGAAACTAAATCTGTTTTCAAGGCCAGAAAAAAAAGTTGTAGGTCAGCTGCCACACAGGCATCAAACCGCATAGTCCTGGTCCCGGGTAGCATGGATCCAAGGCAACAACCCAATCCCTCGGAAATAGACAGCTTGTTTGCTGCAATTCTTTCCAACATGGACGCGGGGCAGTGGGACAGTGCCAGGGATGGTGTTTTACATTTGCAGAGATACCTCAAACTCACCAGCGGGAGAGAAAGTAGAGAACGAGGGGGTTGGAAGTATGCATCAGACTTTGTCTTGGATACAGTCTTATTTGGCGATGTTGTTCGCAGCCTGCAATCTGACACCGACGTGATGTCCAAAGCTGTCAAATTGAAACTAGGCCAAACAATTCCAGCATGTTTTGTGTTTATAATTTTCATTATCTGGTTGAAAGGAACAATTTCCCCAAAGATCATTGTCAGCATAAACGTGCGGCACAAACGCGCAACAACAAGAATGTCTTACATTAAAAAATCTGGAATATATTGTATAAAAAAGTGACTATATTTGTATGTAATATTAATATATATATATATATATAATATTGAAATTTAAATGAAATTTATTTGTTGCTGTCGAAATGTAGCAAACCTATCAGGGCAATGAAACTGGTTCTGGACCCGAAGTTGAGCGACCATCTGACGCAGCAGGATCCTTGGTCAACTTGACAGCAATGCAAGCGTTGATATCTGTTTCGGTATCAAAGTATCAGCCCACAATCACCTTTTGGATGAATCAGTTTTCCAGTTTACCAGATCTAGAATCAAGACTATTGGGTTTTGCAGTGCAAAGGAATTGGGTCTCCCTCAGCGGACTACGATCTATACATTCCGGATCAAAGCCGATTATTGCACCATGTTGTTCCTTGGTGTGTGTTGTCAGCAGTTTGATTGTTTCTCATTGGTTTTGATCAAGTTTATGCAATCTCACAATAAGATCAAATGGTTTTTAGACTATGTGTGAACCATAGCTGAGCAATTCTTCACCTATCTTGTGTCGCACGTTGTGTTACGCAATAGGCTGCTTCAGTTTTTGTTTCAAAATTCGTTGGTTGCAGGATGTTTACAAAAATAGTGCGGAAAACAAGATTTTGTTTTGGATATCCTATCACCCTAGGTGGTCGCGGGAGCATTTGTATAGGGATGACATTCAGTGGGCCCTTCATTTGAGGGCAGATTCATCGCCACAGTTTTCCAGAGATTATTTGGTGACAGAAGTGGACTATGTTTCTTTGGAAAATGTTTACTCGTTGACTCCCGCAAGTGTGTTGCAATCTCTGAGTTGGAAAACACGGGTGTTGCCCGTGCAAGTTCTGGGGCGGAAAGCAACCAGCACGGCATTCAAGTTTCGAGCGCTTCTGCGTAGCATCCATCTTGAAACCGGAAATGTTGATCTGGCGAAATTTCGAACATGCAGCTTTCTAAACGACATGGGGGTGGAATCGAAATTGGCATTGCTACCGGATATTGATTCTGATCCAAACCGTCGTGCTTTTCCCCGTACTTTGCCTTTGCATGATGTGGATCATGCACTACACCATGTGATGGAAGAATTACGGGAATGTTGGAAAACTGAAATGTTTGCTTTGTTTGACAAACAATTGAACACGTTGGCCAAATATTTTTCAAAAGCTGACAGTTGCGAGAGATTCCGAAAGCATTTTGTTTACGACAACCCGAAAGTAGAAGGGGATGCCCGCAAAAAAAGCATTGGCAAAATGTTTGAAACCTGCTGCCCAAGCTTTGTGAAGCATCGGTGGCAATATCGGTATGAAGTTTTGACTTGGGTCATTCACCGGGCCGGTTTTTTGACATGGCTCGATCCTACCTCACTCAGTGGCCGTGGCCCAGAGGATTCTGGAGATCCTGAGTACAGTTTTTCCGATGCTGAAATCAAATGCCTTGAGCTTCTGTTCAATGACAAGGTCGTTTCTGGATGCTTTTGGGCCCTTGCGCATGCTATGCGCTTGTTATGCGAATGGGGGCATCACTTGAGTGGATGGATGCATGGGTGTCATTGTCATCCAACAAAGGAGGAAAGGTAGCTGTTAAACAAAACTAACTTGTTAAACAGTAAATGACAGAAACCTTGAATACCCCATCAACTTTTCACTGGCATATCAGGGTTAAGCTCTCTGGGTTTACCCAACATCTGTTAAGTTTCAAATTTCACATCTCAGCTTTAACCATGGTTTGGTCCAGGACAAAGAGAGGTTGAAAAAGGAGACAGGGTCATCGACTTGCAAGTGGAACGGCAGAAGGTTGATTGAATTTGCATCAACTGGCCCCATGCCTTTCCTGCAGGCGCTGAGGCAAACTTCTATGGAACAAAACCCAGCAGCATTAGCTGCCATCCGTGCTTTGCGTGATCTTGGGGGGGATGCTGGTGGTGTTCTCGAAGGCTTTGCTACAGCAAAGCGGATGCTTGAAGGACGTTTCAAACAATATACCTCCTTCCTGTCCCAGAGCCCGTGGAACCTAGTTGCATTGTTGGGGTATCTGTTACCTTCTCAAGATGCAAGCGCAGAGATCCACAAAAGCAGAACTTTGGCCCTGAAACTATTAAAGGATCATGATGCTGGTCGGCTGGGAAATACGGGTGATGTTGGGCAAGAGTTTTTCAAAGCCCGGGGGAAATACCGCATTGGATTGGAGAGATGGGGACGTGGCATCGACCCTTACATGAACCAACAACTCTTTCGGGAACTTGTTGCTTACTCCTCAAGCCTGTTGGTGATGCAAAGGCTAGAAGCGAAGCATCATCTGATACACGTTGCTATACTTTTTAGTAAGTGTGGTTTTGTTTGTTTGCTGGGTTTCCAACAATTTTGTGCTCACTTGATAGATAGAGGTTTAAAAAGCACTAGGGCACGCAGTAAAAGTTAGGGTTTGTTTTGTTTAAGTGTGGTTGTCTGCATTAGCTTGAGGTTCGTGTTGCGGTCTCGAGATCTTTGGGGGTGGCTCACATGTCGGCCAACTTGAGACGTTCGCTTCATGACGATTTGGAACAATTTTCATTCCGCTCCAACATGGGACGTTATCTCAATAGTTTTGACCAACTGGTGGAAGAGGAATGGGCAACATTCAGGGAATTACAGGGTTTCACAAGTGGACACAATTTAAATTTGATGTTTGCTGATCGCACAGAAGACAACGCTGCAATCTTGGCAGCTTTGCCTGATGACGCATTTTCTCCGAATGGTTTTCTAGAGCAGCTAGCTCATTTTATGAGTGTGACCCGCAAATCTGGATACTACGCAGTGCCTGCAAGACACCAACCTGATCATGCCGCAACTACCTACGTATGTTTTCAAATTCTTGGGTTCAGACCAGGACATAGGAAGTATATGCAAAGGCTTACACAATGGTCCACTGATGAATGGAAAGGCTCTTTGTCTTGCGCGGTATTGGGTACTTTTGATGTTTCCAAGGGTGCTGAACCTGAGAATGAACGCCAAGGTGATCCAGGTGCAACAACATTCAAAACTTGTTCATCCATGGTGCAGCCGGTACCACTGGACGACATTTTCGTCAATGACAACATTGACTACCTACATGAGTTCAAAGATGTAGTTCACCAAACAGAATTTGATGAAGCTGCAGTTCATGAAATGGTCGGGGACCCGATTTCTGATGACCCACTTGATGAATCCCTTGCGAAGCTCAGAGAAATCCTTACCACATATGGAGGTTTCTTAAATGTGGTGGTACCCCAAAACCATGGGTTCCAATTTAATACTAGCATAGCCAAACTTAAAATGATTTGGGAATTTGGGGTACCATTACTTTAGGAAATCACCAAATGTTCACACAATGTTTTCTTTCAGAAATAGTTTGCACCATTTGATAGTTTTGACTCAAACAAAAGCAACTATTTTCTTATATGGTGATAAATCCAACAAGAGGAATACAATTTGTGAACTTGGAAAACGCGGTGTGTTGAGCGGTCGTCCTCAAAAAGTGCGTGCTGAAGACCGAACAGCAGTTGAGTGGTTGGAAGAGCGCGCTTTGGCATTCTTAAATGCAAAGGGACGTCTGGTTTTTCAGTCATCAGCTCTCGTTTTTGCAACGGTACTTTCCAAAGCTGAGAGGGTCCGTGACCCGGCAAACCTCTTGGATTGCAGCCTCTGGTCTTTGCGCCGGAAGATTGTGTCTGCAGGGTGGGAAGAAGCCCAATCTGGTAAACATGCGTCGGTTGAGAATAAGCAGTTCAACAAGAAATGTGAACATCATGCATACTATGTCATTCTTTTGGAACGATGCTTGGTCAATGTCTTGTTGCTTCTGTTATGCACAATGTTTTTGCACTTACCTTCCTGAAGGTCTTATTGTTCTTGTTTCTGTCAAACTTCAAACAAACCACCTGGGATATATAAACAGTGTGCAAGTTCCAAGCTTATCCCTTTGTTTTGCCAGATTTCCAACACTGTCCAGGAAGGGAGAAAGCATTGGAATATGAGAAGGAAGGTTGTTTCTCTCACTCTTCCCAAAGCGGGGGATACTACAGGGCAATTTTGGACGCTATGATCAATCGACCCGACTCAATTGAAGATGTTCCAAAGACCATGAACAGCAAAGGTTTTGAAGCGTTGTCGGAATACTTCCGAGGAAACGTTGGCTAGCTCAGCATTTTTATCATTTTATATTTTTTTCCACAGCTGTGTGATCACATTTCGGGAATTCAAATGTATAGGCATCCTACCACATATCACAATATATTATTATAAGTTATAAGAAGTTTTACACTCTAAGCCTTTGGGCGAAAGTATTTTTGGAATTTATTGTGATTCCGTTCGCCACCAAGGAAATCGCGCTGATGATCCAAGGTTGGATCAGGATTCTGAATTCTTTGGTTTACTGCGAAAGAGGAAGCTGAAGCCACGCAAACCTAGAGTGAAGGCAGCAAAGGATGTTCTCATTTGTGTTGATAGTGATAGCGGGTCTCCTGTCTTGAACGACAAGGGCACTGGTGCTGACACGAAACTTGCAAATATTTCACTCTACATGGAACTATGGAACAGTTCTACTTTTTCTTTCAAAGATACAAATGCAAACATGGGTTTTGATATTTGTGTTTGTATGAACATTTTTCAACGTTGGAATTTAAAAGTGAACCAGGATTGACGACTCTGTGTCTGAGAACGAGCAAGACCCGATTGAACCAGTTCAAGTTCCACCCTGTTGGATTATTGATGATGATGATGACGATGGTGATGAACAATATGTTGAAACTCAGACTCAGCTCGATTCCGATGGGCGTGGTGCATCATTGGAACAGCCAGCAGCAGCAGAACCTATGCCAGAGGCAGACCCTATGCCAGAGGCAGACCAGGGCAACCAACCAGAACCTCCTAAGATACCAGAGTTTTCCCCACATGTCAACACAGCAGGTCACAAAGCTATTTGTTCTACATTTTTACCCGTTCTTGTCTCTGTCTTGGGGGATGATGCATGGCGAAGCAAACCCCCTCGAGAACAAGTACGACGCGCCTGTCAAAGATTCATGCCTGATAGTGGAATACTGTATATAACTAATGTTCTTTTGTGTATGATATAGGGATTCTGAAACCCATGAACTATCTTGTTGGTTTTGTGGTGACAAAACTCATCATGACTAAGTTGTGGAACAACGCGGAGAGAAGTTCTGGGGCGCTTACATGACCTACAGCAGAAAGCGCACGGTAGAAGACCAAGTTACTTGACTTGTCAGTTTGTTTTCCTTATGACTATGGTTAGAACAAGAAATGAAAAATGAAGTCAACTATTTTTACGTGGTTTCCACCCAAAAGCGATAAGAAAAGGACCCCAATGTTTGTTTTAGATTCAGGCTTAAGGACTCAGAGTAGTTTTCTTTCGGAATGACCTGGGTATTCAGGTTTTGGAGTGGTACTATGACGATGTCAAGTTGATCGTGTCATGAAGTGTTGTTTCACAAGGTTGGAGCGATACTTTGACAATATCAAGATGATACTGTCGTATCGTGACATTGTGTTTTAGTTCGGGAAAATAATCTTTGAGAGTTGGGGATGATGGGGTAGTCATGTGGCAAATATGGTTGTTGCATCTAAAGCCTTGCGCATCTAAGCGATTGTTTAAAGCCACTGTTAAAGTAGCTAGGATTCGTTGATTTTGTTTCTATATTTGGATGATTGCCATATGGAGTGCTTACCATTATCGCTCAAAAATATCATTGCCATTTTTGTTATCAAACGTAGTGCTGCCACCAATGCAGCACTTAAAAATGCATGGGTGGAACCCTGATGACACTGCCCCGATGTCATCGCTCAAGAAGCCCGCTGCCAAGTCTCAGGACAGGGGTTTCATTCGGAGACTGAATAGTCATGCTTTTTTTGTTTCAACCAGTGTTTCATGCGACAACAAAAAATCAGTGTCTATGTCAAACCTTTGAAGGATAAGAACCTCATGAGCCACAAACAAAAGCGGTACATGCAAGCGCAAGACTCTTTGCAGGCTGGTTATGCTAAATGTTTTTTTAATTTTACAACGCTGTTTACACCTACCAAAGTTGGACCTCAACATCCAAACATCAAAAAAAACTAGTTGGCCCTGTGAAGGTGAAACATCAGCGTAAGGGTTCTGCGTCACCTGAGGGGCATCGAGAACCTCAAGAGGACCTTCGTCTAGCTCATGAAGAAATTTTTTCCTGGGGGAAAAGAATGTGCAAACGCGCAGAAGATGCTGGATGTAGTTGTTCTTACAAGCAAATCAATGTTTTTACAGAGTTCACTGGTTCAACTTGTGCTGAAAGCGCAGTGGAGTCAATCGTCAACTTTATGGACAAGAAGAGCCGACCTGATGTCAAGTTCATGTCTATGGCAGACATCAAACACTCCTGCCGCGAAGTAGCTATGGCCACCCGTAGCTAGCTGATGTTATTTAAGTTTTGACAAATGTTTTTGGGACCAGTGAACCTTCTATCTCGTGGAAGAACCGGACAGTGAATACCAGATATCAACTATCAACAAATCTTATGTAGTGATTTACAACTCATATATGTTCTTTCTTAACAACAGTAATGATGGACGATGTGCAAGTTCTTTCTTTACGATGTTTGGTGCTAAGACCCTGGAACTTGCTGCTTTGGGGACATCCTCGATCTCCTTCCTGATCACGTACGTGACGCGGTGGACAAACCAGTGAAAGAAAAGGTGGGACCAAATTTCAAATTTCTAAAACAGTAATTGTTATTTTTAGCATGATGTTCTGTTGAAAAAAATCAAACAATGGTGCAGATAGCAAGTGCCCCCCTGGCATCAGGTGAAATTGACAAAGGAAGACATACTGAAGGTTACCAAAGGTTTGAAATCCTCAGATTCAAACTCGCAATTTGATCAGATGTTTACCAAAGATCTCAAGCTCAAGAAGCATGTTGGAAAAGCTCAAAAATCTTGGAGTTTGGTATCTGTCAAAGGGTGCAGAGGCGCTACACCAGAGGAGAAGTTGGATGAATCAAAGTCAGCTTTCATGCGGCTTGTATCTGGCAAATCTTCCCAATACCGATTTGTTTTTGAGAGACAGTCACTTACCTTAACAAGAATCAAATGTTTTAGGTTTCAATGTTGTTTTTTTTCGTATATGTTTGTTTAAGGTTAACAACATATGTGCATGTACTCTTTACAACACAAAACAGAAAAATATACAGAAACAAACAAACGAAAAGGATTTAACCATGACATCTCATATCTTACCAATAGTTTGTCAATTGTTCGTCAATGGTTCGTCAATTCGTCAATGGTTCGTCAACGGTTCGTCAATTCGTCAATAGTTCGTCAATGGTTCGTCAATTCGTCAATGGTTCGTCAATAGTTCGTCAATGGTTCGTCAATTCGTCAATAGTTCGTCAATAGTTCGTCAATGGTTCGTCAATGGTTCGTCAATGGTTCGTCAATGGTTCGTCAATGGCAGATAGGTTCGTCAATATTGACGAACCCCTCTCAGGGATTGACGAACCATTGACGAACCATTGACGAATTGACGAACCATTGACGAACTATTGACGAATTGACGAATTGACGAACCATTGACGAACTATTGACGAATTGACGAACCGTTGACGAACCATTGACGAACTATTGACGAATTGACGAACTATTGCTGAACACATTGTGTCCAACCATTTTCACAAAGAATCCAAGTAGTTTTGTGATAAAACATTAGCAAAATTAGAATATAGCTGTATCATCTGTCTCCCAGTTCACTTTTCAGGAAGACCATGGATGAGCTCATCCCGTTCATTGTGAACAGCGACGTGAAGCTTCATGAATCCACTTGGTGCTATACCCACAAAAGGTTCTGTAGACGTGGCCCTGAGAAGTCAAACAACCCGGACGTGCTCAACCTTTTGCTATTGGGTTCCCCATGTGTGGTTCTCAGGTTTAACTTAGTATTTTTTTCCGAAAATATTAATGATATGGGTTTTATGATTTCTTGATCAATATGATTTTTGCTCGAAGGGAAACCAAGCCAAACTTAGGACTATTCACTATGGGGGCAACGATTGGGAGCTGCTGGCAAGAGTGTGAAGGCATTTCTAACAATGCTACTATTCTAATTTCAGAAAGCTTTGCTATTAGTTTACCCAATAAAACAATATATATATATATATGGTAAGGGTTTACTGGTACCTTGGGTGGTCGCAGTTGCTAGTTGGAACAAATCAGGGTGAAGTGGATGCAATCGTGTGCGTTTGATTTGGACCTTCACGAGAATGTCAATCAGTTTCCACATGAAAAGATGATGCGGCTTTTAGGTGTGGGTCAAAGAAAAAACATGTCTTTCTTTTAACATGTTTGTTTTTTCAAATGGTTGTAGTTCCAAAGCTAATGAGATCTTCTGTGCATTTGTTGTAGTAGGAAAGAAGCCAATAAGTTTTTCTGAATCTTAATGAGTGAATCTCCTTATCAAACCGTCGCAGGAAGGAAGCACAAGTTGCACCTTGTGGCAACATTGGACCCTACAGAAGCCGCCTTTCCAGTTGCAAGGACCCGAAAGTACATGCTGATTTCCAGGAAAGGGAAGAAGTTGCAGTTGCTTGTACGTGCTTATTTTTTTCAATATCTTCGGGTTTTGATTTTTTCCAACAAACATATGATTAATCAATGGGTTCCTTACTCAAAACAAGTTAACTTTTTTCATCGGGTATACATAGAAGTCGTACTGTTAGTTTCAGCTGAGGATGAAAGTGGATCCTCACACCATACTGAAAGATTTCACTGTGTCTATGTCGCAATTTGGCATTACATCTTTCACGGACCTCTTGCCCCGAATGCCCTACGAGGACGCGTGCGTGGGCAACTATGAAAAACGTAACTTTATGATTCCTCATCAACTTTTTCTTTGTAGGGGGAATGTTGGCATTTAGCATTTTCTGACTGGTTGAATAATATTTTTCACGATGTTTGGGGTTGTAAAGACATCTTCACTATTCAAACCAGGTAGAGCTGAGCATGAACGAATGTTCCCACATGGTGTCGCGTTTGACCTGAACCAGAACCCAACCTTCCGTGCCAAGAAATCCATGCAGATTCTTTCAACGTTGACGACGGGATGTTCCCACATATGGATGACGGGAGAGCGCCGTTATATGACTGGGTTGGAGTGTTTGGCATTGCATTCCATTCCAGTTACCGCACAGCTTGCCAAACTTATGAGGTGTAGAAAGGTGATGGTAGATTCTATTTCACATAGTGGATGTTGCTTTCTAGCTGGAAATTCTATGCATGGAGCCAGCGTTGGTGCCATTGTGGCAATTGGCCTTATGTGCACCTGCGTTGTTGAGTAGAGTACGAACAAGACGGCTAGTGATCCATGGGCAAAATTCCAACTTTGTTTTCCGTTGCAACTTTTCGTCGTGAACATTTTTGTTTGAACGAAAACAACATAATTTGGGTGTGAAGTGTGCACAGAAAAATGTCAACTTGAAACTTGAAAACACAGGGTTAGATTGTCTTTAGCCAATTTTGGCTACAAGGGCTCACATACGCTCAAAAACAGCTTTTCCAGTGTCTTGTTTTGAGCGGTTCTCATTCATGGCCGCCGGTGAGAAGCCACCGGTTCTGAAAGTTGTGTTTCTTGACAAGAGTTGGTATATATGCTTTTATATATATATAATATGTATGTACATGTGTATAGGCTTACATTATCTTTAACATTTTTTTTGATAATCAAGGAATTTTGTTTGTTTTTGACATAGTTACATAATGGATGGGGAGATAGAATACCTACATCTCTAAGATTCACCATCTGTTTGGAAAGCCTGAAGTTTCCAACCTTTTGCACCACCGAAGACCATATGTATATATGCCCGTATCTGGACTCCGGGTTATCTAAGGTGTATGGACTGTGATCGTCAAAGCCCGGTGACTGATGCAGTGAAGTATGGTCGCCAATGGAAGTGTCGACCATGTCATGCTTCGTACAGGTATGTCCGTGACAACGATTCATCATGGTCCAGCATGAACGCAGAAGAGCGACGCAACGCAGTTCTCGCAAATCGTTGTGAAACCCAACGCGGTGTGACTAGAAAGCTAGTGGCACAACACAAGGAGGGAGTTGCCAAAATAACTAGATATGATATGTATGTGGTTATATTTGTTCTATCCTTTTCCAACTTCCAACAGTTATTGGTTGGGGTTTGAGTTTGACTATGTAAAAATGTTGACAAATGTTTGGCAGGTTGAGGTCGACAACTACCGCGATGACAATGAGCAAATTCCCTTTCTCACAGAAGCCAGGCTACTGATTCTCAATTAGCCATCTGAAACTTTGTTTATCATACTGTTTCAGTTTTCCTTTTTTTCAGGGGGCGTATGGAACCTTATAGTGTGATCTCATTTTTTGAAGTAACAACTCTTTTGAGCCGTTCGTTTCAGCAATGTAAGGTTCATCCACAAGTACAAGAAGTGGTTCAGTGTTGACCGTGAGGTGGCACAAGCCAAATGGGATTCTTATGTTCGTGATGGCAGAATTGATCGCTACTACAATGATGATGGTGTACTCTTTCTCGCAGCACCAGTCACTGGCACCCATTTCAAAATCACAGGGTCAAGGGTTGGTGACAAACGATCTGTAAGAGAGGATCGCCGAATTCAAGCTGCTGATCAAGAAGCCATTCGTGAGGAGAGAAACCGTACCTTGACCAAACTAGCCACTAATCACCACATTGTGATTGCGAATTGCGACTAAGTCCTTATTCATATCTTGACCAACCTAGCTACATACAACGTTGTGATGTCCAAGTAATTGAGTTCATATTCCCTGACACCTTCAGATACCAACACCTCAAAAACCCTGGGGCCGACAATGCAACCAACAGCCGAGTTCTACTTCGTTCGAGCTTGGATGTGGAGGTTGATATTGGTGCAGGAGACTGTTGTGGGGTTGCACTTCAATCCTCTGCATTAGTTTGTGTTTGCTTCAAACATCATTTTTAAAACTCAAACCACTTGTTTAAAATCACAAAGGCATTTCTCTGAAGATCTTAGAATATCTTAACTTATCTTAACTTTTTGACAAGACTCCACATGATAGAAGCCAAAATGATCAGCTGATCAACCACTTGTCAATTCTTGATTGATACATCATGATTGTTTGGGAGGAGCCCGCGGACCAACGAGTGCTCTAGCAGCCGCACAGCCGAAGCCGAAGCCGAAGCCAAAGGCCAAAGCTAAGGCTGTTGGTCAGAGTGGCAATGCAATGAGGTCAAAGGTGCGGAAAAACCCGGGAGAGGAAACCGAAATCAACCAGCTAGCCAGGGACGGAGAAGATGAGAGTGAGAACAAGCAGAAGAAGAAGAAACAAAAGACTGACCCACAAGTGATGGCCCGTCTTCAAAAACTTGATCTTGAGAAGAACGTGGTTTTGACTACAGATAAATGGGCAAATAAGATCAAGGTTATGAACAAAGAAGTCACTGAGTCCATGGCCGCTGCAGAGAACTATGAACAAACCAAAGGGTTTCTTAACAAACAAATGGGATATCGTTTTTTGAAGTATGTTGAAAGTTGAAAACAGTTTTTCTTGTCATACCGTGGGGATTCCACACTGTGTGTTGTCCATTTGCTTAGGTTACGCGAAGTGGTGGGAGATATGTTCCTCAAGTTTGCGTCCACAGCACCATCCGTGGCATTGTCTCCGCACTCAAAATCATCTTCCTACTTTGGGAAGGCCAATGATTTACCCAGTCCCTCACCAACTTCCAAGATGCGACGAATGGCTTTACAGGATCCAACGAAGAAAGGTCTAGCTGAGTATGACAAAACTTTGGTATCACATGAGCAGGCAGTGAGGAAAGGTTTACATGAGTTGGACAAGGCAACCAATGACTTCCGAGAATCGGCAGAAATGAGGGAAGCAGAGAAAAAGAAGATGGCAGAAAAGTTGATGCAAAAACGAAAGCGTGCCGAAGAGATGGCATTGAACGCAAGGAGGACTGAACCACTGGTATTGAAAACTGAACTTGACAAGGAACAAAACAACGTTACTAACAACCCAACAAATGTATTTTTTTTTGTACATGGCATTCCTTTCAACAAGTTATCCTTCATCCCTGAAGGAAAGGGCAAGCAGCTGCTGAGCAGGAGGAGGATTCTGACTCCAGCGCTGGTTCCGGATTCTCGTATAAAAATTATCACATATTACAGACTGTTACAGATATCAACTATCAACTATCCAGATTCAGATGAGACATGCATATCTACAAGTTTTTAAAACCACACAGGATGCATGTTAATAACAAGATATGTGCATCTCAGTATGTAAGGTTTTTCCCAACACACATGGAACTTCAGCTTTTCCAACATCTGCCGAGGTAAGCTGAAGAAACCTGTCACACAGAAGGGGAAGGAGGGTGATGAGAAAGCGTCATCATCAGAATCCAGTAGTTCTGACTCCAATGACGAGGGTGACAAGAAGGCTCCCCCCAAACCCAACGCAACACAAGGTGAACACAGCGATGGGGAAGAGAGTGAGCATTCCGTTGATTGGGCCATGGCAAGCCTAGATCTCACTGAAGAAATTTTCTTCTACAACAATGTCGAACCTTTGGAACTCAACAAGGACTTTGTGCCAAACATAGGGAGTTGGTGATTGTATTCAGATTCAAATTACTTGACACGCATCATATTTTCTGGAAAGTGTTTATACTTACTTAGATTCCATTATTTGATTTCCGGGCTGGTTTGTATAATCGCAGGAGTGCTTCAACAAGTGTGTGCGATTTGGCAACTTTCCGGAAGAAACAGATCAAGATTACCTTCCACCTGAAGTAAAGGATTTTGAGTATGACCTGACGACCAGCTTTGGGTATTCCGAGCAAATTTCCATGCACAATTTCAAGAAGGGAGAAGATGACCATGATGATGCCTATTGTGAGAGCCATCGGTTTGATCTTGCTCCTACCCCGGAAGACGTCGAAAAACCCAAAGCCCGAGAATTGCTCCAAAGACTTTGCTTTGGTAGCTAGGTTATTAGCAGTCTACGCGTTCATTGAAGATGTTTATTTCCAAGGAAGGGCGCGAAATTCAAAACATAGGAGCCTATATTTGGGATATGGCATTGGCATTAGATAACGCAATTTGGACCCGTTTTGCAAGGTACTTTCCAACTGAAGAAGTTGCTCAAGGAGGGTGCATGGGAGGATTCCGAATGGTGTAAGATGTTAAGGGTCAGAATGCAGTACAGTGGCCCTTCCTATGAATGGGTAGGTGTCACAGAGCATGGGTGGGGCAAGGTCCTGTTTGTCAACAATGGGGAAAGGCTTGTTTTTGGATTGCCTATGCAAACATGCCTCATGGCTATGGCAGAGAAGGAGAAGGTTACCATCTCATCAATTACGGATATCACAGCTTTGGCCAAATTCTTCGTCAGCATCAAACCCCAGAAGCTTACGGAAATGGGCGGGTTCTACATCTACCTGAGACAGGGGCAAGGAATTGTGATTCCACCTATGTACCATATCGGAATGCTCAACTCCTTCAGACTGGAAACCTGCCCAACCGGTGATGCATGTCTCATTCCAGCTGACATTGTGGAACCTTGTTAGAGTTGGTATATTCATTTTCCGGGGTCCAATTACGCATGCAGTCTTCTTTGCGCAGTCGTTATATTATGGTGTTTTCTTGTAACTAAGGATCTTACTAAGTGTCTTTTCATATATGTATGCATATACAAACTAGAAGCTATGATAGATCCAAAGGGCTATCCATCCGTTGTGAAGGACCTCTCTTTACTTCCCTCAACCTGCTGAATTCTGAGGAATTTCCCGTGCTTGCGAAAGAGCGCTTGGAGCATTTCGACATGGATTCTTTGGTGAAGACCATAGAACTTCACAAAGGGGAGTTTGAAAGCATGGTTCCAAACATGGAGATCACACGACACGTCGTTGAAAAAATGTTGGACCTGTTGGTCAAGGAGGAAAATACAGGTGAAGAAATTCATGATGGGGCCCCTGGGGTTGTTGAGCCCGTGCCCGAAACCCTGAGCGAAATCCCAGAGCAGTGCATTGATGAAAGCAGAGAGTTGCTTCGCAGACTGCATCTCATTGTGCCTTCCGCCAAGACTGTAACCTGTCTTGTCACCAGTGGGAAAACTAGATTTTATCAAGCAAGCGTTGGTTTTGGAAAAAATGAGTTTCCTAGTAGTAGGTAGCAGTAGTAGCAGTAGCAGTAGTAGCAGTAGTAGCAGTAGTAGCAGTAGTCGCAGTAGTAGCAGTAGTAGCAGTAGTAGTAGCAGCAGTAGTAGTAGTAGTAGTGAAGAATTGCAGACTGTGTTTACCGAGTTTCTTGTCCTGTAGTACCTAGGCAAGCACGCCGGCAGATGATGCCGCTGTGGCAGGGGATCGCTCTGCTTGCGTGGGTATTCTGTGCAGATGGCTTAGCTCTGGCGCCATGTCCGTGGAGAAACTACGCACATTATCACCACCAGGGATTGAGTCTGACGATGATATTCACCTCGCATGGCTAGAACTTGTGATGGAAGCTGAAAAAATTTGGGTATTCTGGTATTAATTACAAAGAGGTTTTTCTTCTGGTTCACTGTATGTTTTGATGACTTCATAGAATCTATATGTTGTTGGGACACCAGCTACCACCTTAAATAAATCTTAAAATAAATCACTATACTCTAATCTACTCTACTCTACTCTACGCTACTATACATTATCATTTCTGTTTGTGTGGGAGCCACGCGGAACTAATGGTCACCATATGTTTTCTAGTTTGTGCTTATGTTGTTTTTTTGTAGACCACCACCCTGCAACATGAGGTAGAGAATGCTCCTACGCAGCCCGATGATGGCCCTCTCGCGAAGGATGCGACTGTTGACAGCAAGCCCAACTACACAAAGGAGCAGCCAGCACAAGATCAGGATGCGACCAAAGACACGCACAAACAGGAGGATCCATCCAAACAGAATGCAACGGAGCCACCTCATGCAAATACAGACCCGCCCAAGCAAGATGAAACAAAGAACACTGCATCCGAACCCGAACAAAATACCACTGAGCCATCTCATGCAAATACAGACCCGCCCAAGCAAGATGAAACAAAGAGCACAGAGTCTGCAGGTTCAAAGGACAAGGAAGGACAGCAGCCCAGCAAGGGTGCAACAAACGATGGCCAGCCTACACATCCCACTCCGACCCCAGAAGCCTCCACAAAGCAGGAAGATCATCATCAGCCAGATGACAAAACAGCGCCGCCAATGTCACCAAAAGACCCTGCAGCAGCAGCAGCAGCATCAGCATCAGCAAGCATCAGCTTTGACGAAGATGACAACTACTACACCATCCTTGGGGTGTCTGAACATGCATCCCAAGCTGAAGTGAAGAGAGCATACAAAGAAAGGTCACTGATGTTCCACCCTGACAAGAACCAAGGTTCAGGAGAATCAACAAAAAAGTTCCAACTTGTGAGGCGAGCCTACGACACTCTGCTAGACCCAGTACAAAGATTCAAGTACAATGAGAGAAACAGACTTGGTTTGAACCACCCTTCTGAGGTATTGCCATCGGCCGCAGCACCAGGCCCCAATGCTACCAGACTACAGGCGGAGGTTGCTGCGCGCATGGCAGCAAGGGACTTGCAAAGTCAGAGGGCAAAGGAGAAACGTGCAACCGCAAAGAAAGTCAAAGAATTATCAAAAGCAGCAGCAAGCCCCAAAGCAAAAGGCAAGGCGAAAGCGAAAGCAAAACCCGCGCCAAAGGCTTCCCCCAAAAAGAAAAATACAGGCAAAAAGAAGAAACATCAAGATGATGATGAGGAGGATGCACCCGAAAAAGGAAAGAAGGCAAAGAAGGAGGATCCACCCGTTGCTAGTCTGCCAACTGCACATAGTCGCGTGAGGGTCGCAGTAGTAGCTGTAGGAGGCTACTGTTATCATAGCGCGTGATTTCTTCAAGGGGTAACCTGTTAATGGGATGGATAAGGGGATATAGGAATTTTGGGGATCTATGAGCTTCAAGTTTGGAAACCGAGTCTAGCATGCAGCAGGCTCTATCAAAGTTCTCAAATTCAGGTTTCAAATCTTATCAATCTCAATTTCAAACCAAATCTCAAACTCCAATGTTTTAGCTCCACAGGTCAGGTAACCGCACATTCATTGAAGTCGTCCTTTAAACTTTAAAAACTTGTTTTTGATTCTTGGTTGACAAACATATCACCGTATTATTTTTGTTCAGTTCGAGTTTGATGCACCAGTTTCATCAAAACACGCTTATATCCTTGGGATGAGCTGCATTTGCAAACACTTTTTGCCACCATTTCAGCAAATCCACTCAGCGCCGTAGGTGGTATGGGAAAGACTAAAGCCGGGTGATGTGGAAAGCTTCTTTCAGTCAGTGCGGGAAAGCCGTTGTCCCGCCCCAAAACTATCTGACTGAGTTGAAGGGAAATGCCCAGCCATGAAAGAAAGTGAGCTGTCGCCCTATTTTTCTTGGATTTTTGGTGTTCATAGTTTCTGTTTTTGCCAGTCGGAGTCAGGGAGTGTGATGACTCTATTCTGGTATGACCTGTAGCACTTATGACGCGATTTCCCTGGGCACCGCTGGACCACTTCGAAGACTTTGTAGATAGTATCAGAAAAGTGCAAATATACATACATATATATATATATGCATATTTATTATATATATACAATATTAATATAGTATATTGTATAATTATGTATATATATATATAATTGTCATATATTATATCTTATGTATGTATCTTAATGTGCTAGTGCGTTTTACCTATGTATACTAATCTTGTTTCCAAAGCGTTCAGCAGTTCAGCAAGGTGTTTTCCAAAGTTCGGTCTGTGTTGGCGGCTAATGGCCGCACAAGTTGTTAGCTTCTTACCTCTTACTCCTCGAGAATCGACAGCAGCCCCGCTCTGCGCAAGAGACAGACAGATCTGCATAGCAGAATGACAAGGATCGAAAAAAAGGCACTTCGTGATTCGTGATCTCTGTGGGGAGTTTTTTGCATTACACCCACACACATAGGGGAAGGAATCACAAGGTTTAAATGATTGAAAATTGATTTCGTTTTAGTGTAGTAAGGAGGGTGCCATACACAAAACTCCTCTAAGCCTTCAGCTGATGCACGCTAATTTCCTTTTGGATGGTTCGCAAAACCAAACCATGTACTGGTTCTGGTCCTTTTGATAGGCAACCATTTTTGGGCATTTGTATGTGTGATCCATCAAATTTCACACAGTTGCAACTTGAATTGCAAAGCGATCAGCGTCTCTATGATATAAGATAGCTGTGGGTTATTGGTTTCATGTGTATGGGACAAGTAACCAACCTAGATTGGCCGATTTTATCCCACAAATATTGTGCACAATGCTGTGCAACCAAGATGCGTTAAATTTGAGTGACTTTTCCACATACTGCTTAAAATAACGTTTTTTTATTGGCTATAAGTTGCAACCTATCCACCCGTAAGGGACCCCTGCCCCGAAAGGGCTCGTTGACATTAGTAATTATCTTATATTATCTTATCTTATCTTATATTTTATTATACTATACTATATTATATATTCTATTTTATTATATTGTATTATATTATATTATATTTTATTATATTATATTATATTATAATATTATATTATATTTTATTATATTATATTATATTATAATATTATATTATATTTTATTATATTATATTATATTATATCATATTATATCATATTATATTATATTGTATTATATTGTATTATACTGTTATATTATACCATTTTGATATTATATTTTATTATAATATAATATAATATAATATAATTTTATATTATATTATATTATATTATATATTTTCATTTTATATTATATAGTGTACTATAAAGGATATTTACAACATATATTATATTTCATGTCATATCCCATACCTTCAAAGTACCTGTGTAAAGCCTGTATAGTGTATATGTCACACTCTATATGTGTCCATAGTATGCGTGCCTTGTTTTAATGGATGACCACCCCTTGACCTGAGCTTTCAGGAAGTCAATGGCAGGGGCTTTGACAACCTTTGTCTGGGCACAGTGGTGCTCAGCAACCAAAGTCATCATCGTAGAGTTCACCCCCAAGGTTTCCAAGTTAATGACATTGATCAACTTCTCACTCACCCAACGCACAAGGCGCCCCTGGTTACGTAGGAGCTCTCTGACCAACCTGCTGTCCTCCCACTTTCCTGCCAGACTAAAGTCTACGATTTTGGCCCGTTTTGGTGCAGCTCTGTAACCCTGGGTTCCTTCTGCACCACTAGTCTCCTTTTTGACCATTGGATTGCCACTCTCCTTTTTCACATCCATGGCCGACATAGCAACTTGGGATACCCTATATACTTTCCCTTCAAACCTCGAATGTTTTCACCACACAGCTGTAAGCCAAAAAAACATGTATGGTGTGAGCCATGTTCAACATCCACCCCCATGGTTTCCAGAAGCAGCAAACATGCCAAGCGTACCGCCAGGCTGACCACTTCGTAGCTCACACCGGACATCGAGATGCGAGCTGGAAAAAAAAAAACTGGGAATTGGAGTTCTATAAGATGGAACTTGGGTTACAAGGCTGTGGCAGATTTTGATTGTGAGATGCTACATTTCCTACCAATTTGGATGATCTCAGTGCTTTTGATTTGCATGAATCAGATCAGGAACCCCATCATAAGCCCACCACTTGAGCAAACACAGAAATTGCCGCTGCTCCCCTGGAAACATGCGCCAATATCCAAAACCAATTTTTCCAGTAAAGGCAATAATTTGGCATCCACATGAGGGTGCAGGTATATATATGTATGTATATATATATATATGTATAGATGTAGATAGAAAAGATGAGATCATGATATAGCTATAATTATAATATAGATGAATCTGTTTTGACATCTATAGATAATTTTTTGGAATAGTGAATAGTAATAAAGATGGTGTATATATATATACTGTATATGCTTGATCATGATTATCTCAGCAAGCATCGCGCTAATCGTCACAACAGTGCCCAATAGTAATATAATACATAATATTAGTATATACCTAGACCTTCAGTTAGTACCCATAAACATGGTGTTTTACCCCAACATTATAGTACGTGTTACAATTTGTGAGGTATTCGGAGGGTCTTGGCATACTACAGTTACTAGTTTTTGGAATAGTAAATGTGCCATGTATGTTTAATACTATGTTATGTACATTTAAAAGTTGTAATAATGATAAGATTTACTTATACTATGAGATATATATATATATATACACATAGTGATCAATAAATAGAAAGGTATCAACCCAAATCTTCCCATTTCAAACAAAGTTCATTAATCTCTAAGGTACTTGTGGGGACTGACCTGGCTCGCCTGCAGGTGAATCGCGCCATCCATCTTCGGAGCCAGGACTGGTTGCAGGTGACCCTGCTCCATGTGGGCAATCAGATGGTCCTGGTGCACAGTACCATAGATTCTGCAACTCGCTGGTGAATTTTAGCTAAAAAAAACACAGGACCTGGGATTTGAATCATGAAAACATATGGAATTTATGGGGACTTGTGAACATGTGCATAAGAAACATTGGGATTTATACAACCTACATACGTGGATATATGTTTGTCAATAACCAGTGAACTCACCAACCATGGACCATCTAAGTGGGATTTTGAATGTGTGCTTCGTCATGGAAAAAGGTGATAGACAAAACCTGAGAATTTCTGATTCATCATGGGTAAAAACAGAAAGGATCCAATGGGCTCCCTGTAAGCGTTCTCCAACATGGGCCCTGCAAGTGTGAGAGCAGTCAGCTTTGAGAGGTCCCAAACAAACACAAAGAACATTTTGACAATCTAATATAGGGGTTTCCATTAATTGAGGTACCCCATAGCTGGATGGTTTATTTCATGGAAAATCATATATATATATATACAAATGGATGCTAACTGGGGGTACCCCATTTGACGAAACCTCCATATGGACAGGAACCATCCAAGCTTGGGGTGACCGATGTCACCCATGCTCCTCCAATAAGCCGGCTGCATGTACCACACCTGCCAACAAGGCGTGGCCCGGCTGATGGTTCGTTGATGTTTATGGCATTGGGTTTTTACCCAAAAAACATCTGGTGCCCTAAAAACTGTAACACCAAAACTAATAAACTATTTTGACATTTGTTTGGTGGGGAAGGGATGATTTTCATCCTGTGTTGTTCCATTCTTGTCTGCAAAAAACATGAGATACAAAAATGTGCTAAGAGCTGCACTGTATACCTATCTACTTGGATGTGCATTCCACTTACTGTAGTAAGTGGTTTATAGCCCCTATATCATATATATATAATATATATATATATACAACCGATGTGTAACTCGGGATATTCCAAATATGTTTGTATATATGTATGTATATAAGTATGTATAAACATATGTATATATGTATGCATATGTATATATATATATTTATATACATACTTGGTTTAAATGTAATATAATAATCATAATTATATACATATTATCCCCACTTACATCTTACTAACTTGGATGCACCCCCAAGTAGTCAAAAAGGTACCTATAGATGTTGAGCATGCCCCCAAGTTGCACAAAAACTATGTTGTCATGGTTTGGCCTTAGAATACTATCCTCAGATGATTGGATCCCATACCAGATATAGCAAATGTTAGTTATATTGCATACACCAGAACTGAAGATATGAAGAGCTCAAAGCATTAAAATGTGACTCAGTTCTCGGGTTTCATCACCTATTTAGTAAAGTCAACCACAGGTTTGGACCAACATGGGGAATGGACCCAAACAAATCACCTTTTGAATAAGTTCCATTGTCAAAATGATGAAACAATGATTCACCATGTTGGTGGATGGGGTTTCTGTAGCCGGGTAGTCCTTTTTTTCACAGCGACGACCCCTCGATTTTGCATCAAACATGGTCAAACATCACTGGCCTTTCACAGGAATGCCGTCCAAAGCTTTCATCGCCTCAGCAGCGCTCTTGACCTCGATCTGCACGGGCTGATCATGAAATGTGGGCCGAGCGCTCCAACGCGATCTGTTGAATTCACAGATGTTGAACGGTTCATTCTGATTTTGGATGATGTTTGTTGAATGTCCGAGACGCAGTAATATTTCATGAGGTGTCAAAGCTGCCAAATTTCACAGAGCGCTTTTAAGCAGGAGGTTTGCGAATAAGGAATATGTATAGGAATGCAGATTTTTTCAGAGGCTGAATCCAAGTTTGAGAGATTCACATTATCTTGATCGATGTGCAAGATTTAGATACATATGGTTTTCAGATTTTGGTGGGTCAGCTTAGCAGCCAAGGCTACATAGAAGACTTTCGTTGTATAACATTCACCATCCAATCCCTCCAAATACAGGCCATACCTGCTTCAACATGGATGCAGCGCCGGTGTGGTTTGCTCATGTACTTTGATTCACTACATTCTGTAGACTCTGTTGAGTGGTTTGTTGACATGTATCCCAATGCAAAACACTCCTGCTTAAAAGCGGGCTTTGTGAAATTTGGCAGTCACAACCTTCAAATCTGTCAACTTCCAATAGAGTGCATAGTGCATGCGCCTTCAAACCCAGCGGTTGAAGCTACTAATCACGAGCTGCTGTGAAAATGTGAAGAAGAATCAGTGCTCAACATATCTCAAGCTCTGAGCTAAGCTATGAACTGCATCCTGAGAGGAGACATCACATCTTTGCATCAGCACCCGAACATTGCCGCTGTACCTGGCATGTTTCAAGTTACGGCATCCATGGAGCCTTGGGCAAAACCTGGGGGTTGAGCCAGCCATTCCTGTTGTTCTTTTTTAAGTAACTGGGATCATCATGTCAAAGAAAACAAATAACAACATAATCTATGCATATATATAATTATAAATATATATATATGTGCTATGAATCTATAAAGTGATTGAGATGATATGGTATAATATGATACAGAAATATACAGAAATCATGAATTAAACCACCAGCAGCTATCATGCCACACTTTTTGGCTGCTAACTTGGCAGCTTTTAAGTCCTGTTTGTCGCAGTACCAAGATGTACCAAGCATGGCAGCGGTGCAGTTCTTGCAAGTCTTTGGCGGCTTCTCCATCCTGGCGAGGCAGCGGCATGCAGCGGCTATCGTTCGACACGCGGACACGGGTGTTTAATTACAAGATATGCCAACCTTCGGATTCCGAAAATAGAACAGACTTTTTTGCCACGCTGGGTCCCAACATCAACGGCAGATCTGTGAAACAAACCATTTGGGATTTCCCCAAGTCAACAACACATCGAAGATGTTCAAAGATGTTCTAATTCATTATTTTCTTTGCAGAATTCTTTGGGTAAGCAATTCATGGCTTGACCACGCAGGTCAAAACACAAACGGATAGACCAACATATGTTTCGATGACAAATGTGCATGCGTTACTTGAGGGTCTAAGCAGCCTGCACTTCAACCACCCACGTTGAATGGCCTGGCACTTTCCACTCCGAGAAAGCAGTGCTACATGCTGAACACCCTGGACAGGCTGGACAATCCCACCAATGGAAAACCTATGAGAAAATGTGGAAAACACACACATTGTGTACCAATGGCTCAAGACCTCTGAACAAGTGCAGTTTCAATGGCTTACTTACCCTCTGGTAAACTAACATAACTATGGAAAATCACCGTTTTTCATGGGTAAATCAACTATTTCTATGGCCATTTTCAATAATAGCTATGTTAATGTTTGTTTACCAGAGGGTATTTCAACCGTATTGCAAATCTTTATAGATGAGATGAGATCACCAAAGAGTATGGGATGATACCTGTATGGTTCAATCTTGGATAATGCAAACATGAGTTGGATGGTATAGTATACTATAGCAAATACAAACAATCCTAAAACGAGACCCATTTCATCGAATATTCCAAACCCCAAAACTTTGCAGTCCACAGTTGAACCAAGTTACATCGCAATACAACGCAGAATGGATCGGATCATTTTTAACCCAGACCTTCCGAGACCCAGATCCTTCCGGATGCTTCCCAGTCTAGCGGCGAGCGCTTTTTCGTTCCCAACTGATCAGCGCCATGGCATCCCTTTGCAATTCTGCCAGTAAATTCACCTCATCGACGGCGATGTTTCCCTGTTGACATGCGCCAAGAATGATCTCGTAGGCATCCTGGTTCAGTCTGGTTGAGTCATGCATGCCAGAAATAGGGAAAGTGAATTGGGGTTGTCATCATATCTTCAGTTTTTCTTGGGATGGAATATAAAGAAACCGCTACCAGTACCAGCATTTCTATTCATTTGTTCACAGGGAAAACAATAGTAAAAGGTGATAAGGTGATCACAAATAAATGAAACAGGAACGAACCCTCCGACTTTTGAACGTTCTGTCCTCTTCTTGTAAGTTGGTTTAAAACTCTTCTAACACCTTCACCATAAACCATAGATTTTACATGAATTTACCTGGTGTTCACTCGTTACCAATTGAATCAAAACCAACAGGGTCACCAGTTTTTTTCCGGGATTGAACAGCAACATGCAAAAAGAATGAAGCCCCAGCATCAGTGTCAACCTTCAGTTTCCTCCGTCTCAGCCCTCCCCAAAGCTTCAGAACCAGGCTCCAGCGTCTGCGAACGGAGGTCATGGTGGCGATGTACAAAATGCCATCGAGCAGCGACATCTCTTGGGATTCCTGGATCAAGTTTTTCAGTCGGGCTTGGCCCATCGTTGATCCACCAAAAACCCGGCATTCAGAAATGGTGACCCAGGGACCACATCATTTCACCCATGAAATTCAATGGATTCCCAGGGTGATATATGGTGATATATGGTGATATGGGACATGTAACCAATTATAAGTATAGTCAACACATCTTTTATCACCTCTTAGGAGTTTGAAACCCTTCCTCAAAGAACGATATCGCCCAGCGCCATTGATGGCCTTTCTCACAAGCATTGATCAGCGAGCTGTAAGTCACAATATCTCCCCTTGGCAACTCGTCCTCCTTAACTTCCTTCAAGTCTTCGTAGAGCTGCAATGCGATCGACCAGTGATCCACACATGCGCTGATCACCGAGTTGTATGAAATCAAATTCATCGTTCGCTTCTGACCTCGGCACAAAGAACCCAACAAAGACTAAAAAACATCTTCCCAACATACAGATTCCCTATAATTGTAATAGCTAGACATAGCTAGTGAATTTCCCATTGGAAAATTCCGGAAAGCATCAACTCAGCAAGTCCAGGTGTCTCATCTCCCCAAAGATACTGAGGGCCAATTGCCACTGTGATCCTTTTTGGAGGGCACTGAGCAATGCGTTGTGGCCGGTCAAATTTGGTTGTAAGTGCGTCTCTACCAGCTCCTGTGACCACGAAATACCACGAAGCTGGGTCATTCGGGGATGAAGTCCAGCTGTCTAAACATGTCTAAACCATCACTGAACCATATGGTTTCAGTTGGACAGGGCTCAGTCTCTCAGTCACTCCATGTCAGTCCTGCAGCAAGCGGAGCGCCGCTTCCCATTGACCGCCCTTTTCGCAGGCGCTGACGGTTGCATTGAAAACGATCAAATCCAACTGAAGCTTTGTGGCAAAAAGCTCGCGATATAACTGAAGCGCCTCCTCGTCGGGTTGAGGTAGTTTGGTTGGTAAACCCATCCCTTACCCTCTGTTAATTTAACATAGCAATTGAAAATGGCCATTTATAGTGGATTTTCCCATTGAAAATGGTGATTTTCCATAGTTACGTTAGTTTACCAGAGGGTAAGGGATTTTCGTCATCTGGGGATCATTCAGAATCAGGATGGATAGATAAATCACACTTGATACCACGAACCGCTAGTTCAAGCTAGGGACAATTTGACCAACGATTTTCAATGAATGAATTACCCTCTGGTCATTTAACATAGCTATTGAAAATGGTGATTTATAGTGAGTTTTCCCATCAAGAATGGTGATTTTCCATAGTTATGTTAGTTTACCAGAGGGTATCTGGATGTTCCAACAAATTGAACCCTTATCCTCCCAGCGTGCTGCTTTTTCACACGCACTGATTGCAGCACTGAAGGTAATCACATCAAGCCTCAGCCGTTCCGCCCGTTCCGCTTTTGCAGCCGATAGCAGTTGCAATGCCCACTGCCACTGGGAGGATTTCTCACAGGCACTGATGGCAGCATTGAAAGTGATGATGTCAACTTTTTGGGAAAGCCCAACTGGCTGTATATCCAGCAACCTGAGGGCAGTAAGCCACTGCGCCCCGCGCTCACATGAGCTGATGGCTGCATTGCGCATGATGAGATTTGGTCCAAACGCTGCGCAGAGCGCAAACTCTGCAAGAAAATGCAGGCATAAGCGCCACTGCCCTCCCTTCTGACATGAATTGATCATGGTGCTGCAGCAAACCACATCCACTTGCATCTTCCGTTGATGACCGCGGCTTAGGAGCTTCAAGGTGGCATTCCAGCGTGAAAGTTGGTTCTGATCAATGGCGCCAGCGGAACTATATGCAATGATATCCTGTTTCGTAGTTTCATGCCCGAAAAAAACATAGAAATACAAGTACAGGATCATCATTCAAGTTCAAAGATATTCCAGATACATACGTATATATATATATATTATATATATGTATATTATACATACACAGTAAATATATTACAGCGTGCAAAAGAACAATGAATCAAACCAGCACTCAGTCTCCATCTCCAGACCATCCTGTACTGCTTCTTCTAGGATCTGAAGGGTGGCAGGCCAGCGAGGCAAGCGATTGCATGCTCGTATGGCTGAGTTGATGGTAACTACATCAGCCCTCAGGAGTTGTTGACAGATCCTCAGCGATTCGAGTGCAAGTGACCAGGCTCCCTGGCGCACGCTGTTGCTCACTGCATTGTAGCTCACTGTGTTGGCTTGTAAACCCACCTCTGGCAGTTCAAGGTGAAGCAGCTCCAGAACTTTTGGCCAAGATTTGTTGCTCTTGCCACATCTGCTGATGGCGGAGTTGTAGCTGGCAAGCTCAGGTGAGCTGGACATCTTGCGTCCCTTCCATGGCTGGGCACCATGGCACCGCCAAGCCCAGCAGGGCAAGGCAGAAGCACCAGCAGGCTCGCTGGTCAAGGGCCAAAATCACCTGAACATATGGTTCCAACTGGTTCCGATTGACGAACATCACTTGTAACGGTGTGGCCCATGGAGAGTGGAAAATCATGTAATGTCATCACTTCTGTTATACATCAAAGACACCCCAAAGAAAAACAAAAACGTCTTAATTGGGGCATATTTTTTTGGCCTCTTGCTCACGTGGATGCGATATGGTTGTGAGTCAAAACCCTGGCACCCGGATGGTACCTAAAATAGCTGGCTAATGGATGTTTATTCTTCCAAATATGGTAATAATAGGTTTTGACCCATCCCCATATTACCCATCACTGCTAATGGATGCCAGTGGACTAACTGGTCCCTCCATTTGGATTCCCAGTGGCTAGGCTCTGATAGTACTGATGGGATCCGTTCTTCCACCTTTTTGTTCTTGCCTTTTTGACATTAAAACAATGCCTAAGATCAGACACTCAAAACTCCATATATGTCTGATCTGAACTCATCAACCTAAGGATCAGCCGCATTGAATTGACCAAACAGTAAATATTCACCACCGTTTTATGGCCATGCCATGCAAATCTAAACAGGGGGAAACAATGTTTTTACTACGTGTATACGTACTTTACCCATGAAATTTGAAGTTTTCCAAAAAAGTAAACAAATAATTTCAGTTTTTTCTTAGTGATGCATACGCATTCAAGTGCAGCAAAGGATATCCATATGTATCCACCATCTTGTCTGGTTGATTTGTTTACTGATTCAGCAAAAATAGAACCATGTCAAAATCATAGAATAACAATCATCAAAAAATGAGTTAAACAACACTGGAGAAGCCGCCTAAACCCAGTAAACACCACAAGTATGGGATGATGTTCATGGCTTTTAGTGGTTTGATAAACAATAAATGGACCATAACATACAATAAACCACCGGAAAAATAAAAAACTGAACATCTACCATAAATGGACTATAAAATGCCATAAAATCACCACTAAAAAAATAGAATTCCAAAAATATATCATAAAAAATAACTATAAATCACCATTAAATGGACTATAAAATACCATATATCACCACTCAATGGACGTTCTATAACGACAGTGAGTTGGCCACGCCTGGTTCACCAGCCAGGCGCCTGTGGCGAGACCCAAGGCCCCACAGCCACCGCCTGGAGAAAGATCGACGGCTGATCCATGGTTAGATTTATACGTAAACTTAGTTAACCACATATAATATATATATAAATATAACATATATATATATATGTATAATACATATATATATATATATTATGTAACATATATATATATGATATGGCCTATCTATGTATAGACATCTATAGCTAATATGTGGGCTGCTATGGTTTATACGGTGAATGATACAGATTTTCGGGTATGTGGTGCTATGTAATGACACAATGGGGGTGCATGTGGACATATAATTCATCATAATATCATCAAGACAATGATGACTTTAACTTTCGGAGAACTGATCAATCTAGGAAAGAAAAGGGTCGGGCACCAAGTGAGCAGTGTTCAAAAGATTCAAAAGTATATGCTATTCATTATACTGGTTGGTCAATATATTAGATACTACTTGACTACTGGTAGTATAACCTCCCTAAAATCAGCAACCAACGGCAACAGGGGTTTTGAACATTGCTCGCATACTAGACTATATGTGACATATCAAACCAACAAGTTGTAGGGATACAATATGATACAATAGGGCTGGCGTTTCTTTTACAACAAACTGATATTGGTGTGTCTGAAAATGGCGTGTATATCCCCTAGTAACCATTGCTTGTAATTATATTTGTGCATAGTCACATAGTCTACAAATTAATAGTGTGTGTTTGTATACAATATCAACTAAGCATACATATAGTAAATACGCAAGGACGCAAGGCTACCAAAATATGCTGTAGTTGATATGTATGCATGCATCAATAATACAATATGCGGATACATATATTGTATATATATATATATATATTATATTATCATATAATATATATATATATATGTATATACACATTCTGTCTCAAAATATTTGCTGGTCTCCTTTACCACTCAGACTCAGCAGGATTAACTTTTGAGTCTCTTGGCTAGTTCGAGTATCCAGATCCACGGAGAGGCCACAGAGCCAAGTCTCAGACTGATCGCAAACCAGCTGTGACTGGGAAAGATCGGTGGCGGCCAAACTCCAAAAGCCTCGACCATGAGCCAAGCGTTTTGTTAAGTCAAAAATAGTCAAAACATGTACCCTCTGGTAATTTAACATAGCTATTGAACATGGCCATTGATAGTGAATTTTCCCATTAAATATGGTGATTTTCCATAGTTATGTAAACGTTTGCCAGAGGGTACCCAAGAATGCTGGTGGAAATCCCCTTTCTGAAAGGGACAGTCGACTTCAGCAAACACATACAGGGACCATTCCAAGATTTAAACGCAGCATCCAGGGTTTCTGATGTTTCCTATACACATGACTTTTTAGAGGTGGCCACTCTTTAGCTGCCATGGCTTAGATGTTTCCACCAGCCAAAAGAAGTACACATTTGGTGTAAGGTAGGCAGGCAATCGAACATGGCGATGCAACAAAAATCCCCATGGTTTTGGATGATTTTCCCATTGAAATGCCTTATTTAGAATGGATGTTCATGGATTTTCCCATGTACTGCCATCAAATCGTTTCATCATTTCTATGTCTACAACAAGATAACAAGGCTGTTTTCCCCTCCGATTTTCGCTGAGCTCCAGACTTTGGGCGTCGTTTGTTCCAGCCGTGCCACGTGCCGCTCCACGTCCTCCTCGTCACTGCCTGACTCCTCGCGGAAAGTGGCTCGACCGGCTCCACCAGCTCAACTGCTTCAGTGATCCCCTCGATGTCAGGTCATGACCCCGCGTGGTTTACAAGCAGCGTGACCATGGTTTATGGTACTGTAGCATTCTGTAGCTATAGTAATGTTGTTTTTTTGAGTTTACAAAGCAACTTATAGTGGGACACCACCTTGTGGTTTGATGTCGCAAGAGAACATTGAAATTGTCACACAAAAAAATAGCCCCTTAATATGGTCACACAATGGCTGGGTCAGCTACATCACATCCGTCATTTGCCACGACTCCTGGGGTACTGACTTTATCCCTCTGAGCCCAACAAAAGGCTTAAGGCGGTCAACCAATCGATCCCTGATTTCAACGTTGATGGCGAACCATCCCGACCATTGCAAAGGATGAGCACTATAGGTACTAAAAAATGCGATGTTCTGACTGTGATGGTGTGTTCTCTGTTTGTACCTAGACCTCCAATCGATCCATATAAATCTATTTGTCATACGACATTTGGATCCCGTCAGTCCACCTGGCAATCGAAATGCACCAGAATCATTTGCAGCATGCTTGGCTAGCTCCCAAAATATAAATCACAACTGAAAGCCTTGCTTTCCAAGACAAACATATATTATGGCTGTCTCTGAAACTGGGGTATATGCCCAATGATTAACAATTTCATAGGACAAATGGTGATAAAGAAGGGGATTTATTACCATCTGCCGAATTTTTTCCATAGGCCCTGCTAAATTCAGGGGTTGTAAGATTAGTTTTCACTAAACAAATGTTGCTTTCAGGGCCTATGTTAATTTACTGGACGGTATAAATAGCCATGATATACCATAGTCAGAGGTGCCCCATATCCACCAAGGTTGCCCATGACAGTTATGGCCCTTAGCACTTGTGAATGGGAATATAACTATTGCAACTAAGGTGAAATACACTAATTAAATCAGGTTTTCTCAGCCAGTTATTAAGTTATTACTGTTAAGGGCTACAGCTGTAGATTCTTGATCTGTCTATTAGTCTATCCAACTATATATGTGGTTCTTTTTGAAGAGGATATATCATATATCCCAAAATATGATAAAATATGGCGTTATATGTTACGGTACCTGAAATTTAGGTACCTGAAATAATCCGAGGCTACCGTATCAACTTCAGACAGCTTTGATCACCAGGCTCCTCAGCACCCTGCATGGAGCGGCGCACGAGGAGTTCGTGCTCGCGTCCATCCTCCTGTCGATGGATGGGGGAAACTACTTGGAGGATCATCCCATGTGTTTGTGGTTAGTAAAGGGGTTTCTTAGCCGCAAAAAAAAATGGGACAATCTACTGAATGGGGACTTAGTAACCTGGCTAAGAATAATCCTTCAAGCAGTGGGAAATATATAGTGGGATGTTCATGGGATTTGACGGGGATGACTTTATACACTTTATACGTATCCCACCTGGTGATCAAACATGGCTTGCTGGAAATCCATCATGGCTTGTTCGATGATTTTCCCTAAAACCTCCATTTGGTTCAGGGATTCCCCAGCTAGTCATGTTTGACTACCAAAGGGTAACTCTATATTGTATATCTATATATATATATATTGTATCTATATATATATTGTACATATATATATATATGTATATATATTGTAAATATATATATATTGTATATATATATATATTGTATATATATATATATATTGTGTATATATATATTGTATATATATATATATTGTATATATATATATATTGTATATATATATTGTATATATATATATATATTATGTACAATTTAATCAACATGGATATATATATATATATATTGTATATACAATATAATCAATATGGATATATCTGGATATATCATCAAAGCTAGGGTGGTGCCCCAGTGAGCCAAATCGCGACAGGCTAGTTAAAATTACTTCAATAACTAGTTGAATAACTATGGTCTATGGAAGATACTGGTATGTATATATATATATATAATGATTATATAATATATTCATATTTACACATCATGTAAACGTATATGTATACATACAGGTAATGAGGGTTTTAACCAGCTTATACCCTGGGGGCACCATCTTGTAAGTATATTCTTTTGCGGTAACATGGTTCAATCGCGACAGGGGGGCAAACACATGAATATTAATAGTATAAAAGTAATAGA
Organism: Cladocopium goreaui; assembly: GCA_947184155.2. Taxonomy (NCBI): domain Eukaryota; class Dinophyceae; order Suessiales; family Symbiodiniaceae; genus Cladocopium; species Cladocopium goreaui. The sequence continues at coordinate 194,029 of CAMXCT020005957.1, read as the reverse complement.
ATAAATAAAATGCTATAACATATGTACATCAACTGAAGTATATAACATGGTTTGTCTGCAAATGGTGCATACCTTTATTGTGGCCATTTGACGGGGATTTCATCCCTCCAGGTATCCATACACAGTAGCATATCCCTCCAACTATCCCTATCCCCGGGGTTTTTGGCTTCATCTGATGGTGAATCAGTGGCGTGTTTATCTGATTGTGAATTGAGCACAGTCGTCTCTTATGCGCAAACTATCTGGCACATTGATAGGGTTTCTATGGGTTTCTCATATTGCCTTATTATCACCCCTATGACTCCACCTAGTACAACCCCATTCTGCAACACCAACCGAGGATTTTGACCACTCCCACAGAAAGCAACAGAAGGTCCCAACCTGACTAGCACTGGCAATTCGCAAACGCCGCCAGATTCCAGCAGCACAAGCAGCTCGACCCGAACTGCAACCAACCTGCAGCTACATCAGTGGGGTGCAGGATAAATGCCAACCTGCCGGGTTGCTGCCTCGCCTGACCCGCCTGACGCACATTTATTTGTAGCCATCAGGAATTTTATGTATTCCGGTACCACAGGTGCAGCAAACATATTGAACCTTGAAGCTGGATATGGGGGACTCGGAGCTGAAAATGAGGTATATACACTAAAAATAGCAATTTTTAAGGAGGACACACATCGATTTTGGGCACCCTACTTTCAAACAAAACATGACAAAAACCATCTTCAAATCTCCGGAATCATCTTTCGGGACGCCTGGTTTCATGTCAAATTCGACAGGTCAAAGGTCTACCTGACTCTATATAGATGAGAAAACAGTTCCGGTAGACCTTTCAGATAAGGCATGAAATCTATGAGCAAAATGTGATGACATATGCCCAAATCATGGGAAAACCCAAGCTGGAATTCTGGTGGATGGAGACACTTCACGACCATCTAGGATCGGCACTAGTCTCAAATACCCTTACAGAAAAAATGCTGAACACTATGAACCGTGCAAATATCAACATGGCCCAAACTTACGACTTGCCATGATGAACACCATTTACATCCACACACCATATTCATCCATATTCACCACACTCTATACCCATAGTTTACCTATATAAACATATATATATATATTGAATTCAAGCGCAATGCCGCAACGAGAACGTTACAACAGGCAAGAGTTAACTACATATATATATAATAATCATATACATATATATATATATACACATACATATATTATAATCACATATATTCATAATATGGTCACCCTGAAAATCCAGAAATTGCATATGGAGCAGTTCGCCACAGGATCCCAGCTCGGCAGCTCGGCAGCTCGATTCGCCTCAAGACATCCCACGAAGTGCTCGCGTTGCTCCCGCCTGCAGCTCCCAGCTCCGGGGAAAAAAACAGTGGTCCTGGGGATACCATGGATATAAGCTGAAATGATGAACTAATAATGGATATGAATAGATATAAATAGTGGATATTGATGGATATCAATGGATTATAATTGAGCTCGATACATCTTCATACAAAGATGCTCTACAAAGGATCCCAAAGCATGCATCAATTTGCCAGGGAAGACACCACAGCAAAAGAATCACAAGGATATGGAGTTCCAAATATATCATTTCTTGGAAAACAAACACCTATACAGCATCATTTCTGACAACACTTTTCTTCTGCTGCCATCAATTGGTCGGACGATCAAAAGTGCACGCTGGCAACTTGCAAGCTCAGCGTGATTGAATGCATCGGGATTCCAAGATTGATAGACTACAGTAGATACAACAGATGTACAAATATCATAATATCAGCGCTCAGTCTCCACACTCCGGGCACCCAGTCCCTAAAATGCCACCAGTGGTAGACTGCAGCTGCGCCTTCAAACCGCAGCTTCAAATTTGTTGCTTCAAGGCAGCAACTGGAAATGCTTTCACCACAGTCTTGGCAGGCTGCGGCTTGACCTTCACTTCCTTGCCGAACATCATCTTCTTCCCACCCTTGGTTGCCTTCTTCTTGCGGGTCTTGATCATGCAAAGGCCTGGAAGGGTAAACTTGCCATTCTTCTTCACCTCCTTGGTGCCAATCTCTGCCAGGGTGTCCAGGATAGTGCTAATCTCACCCTTCTTCAATCCGGAAGCCTCAGACAATTCAGTTGCCAGGGCACCCTTGCTCATGAGTTTGGCACCTTTCATCGCCTTCATGGTAGCTTTGGCCTTCATCGCCTTCATCGCTTTCATAGGAGCCATCGCTGGACCACAAAACTTGGAGAGCGAAGAGGAGTCAGGTCACAAACTTGAAGCAGCTTGAGCATGGAGCATGTAACGCCATCCCACTTCAATGTCCCGCAATCTGGCTAATCTAGATCCGAAGTGACCCTTGAGTCATGAGACTTTGCTGTGAGTTCTTGAAAAACATGCTCTACAAAGGATCCCAAAGCATGCATCAATTTGCCAGGGAAAAAAACAAAAGAACAAAAACAGAACACGGGACGTCAACACCGGACGACACTCCCCCAGCACCGCAAGCCCCCAAGGCCAGGCACCCCTGCGACCCACTGCAAAAGAATCACAAGGATATTGATTTCCAAATATATCATTTCTTGGAAAACAAACACCTAATACAGCATTCCATTTCGGACATACACTTTTCTTCTGCTTGCATCAATTGGGTCGACGATCAAAGTGCACGCTGGGAACTTGCATAGCTCAGCGTGATTGAATGCATCGGATTCCAAGATTGATAGACTAGCAGTAGATACAACAATTTAACACATATCATAATATCAGCGCTCAGTCTCCACAACTCCGTGCCCCCAAGTCCCTAAAATGGGCCACCAAGTGGTCTACCTGCAGCTGCGCCTTCAAACCGCAGCTTCAAATTTTGTTGCTTCAAGTCAGCAACTGGAAATCTTTTCACACTTCTTGCATTCCGCGCTTTTACCTTCACTTCCTTGCCGAACATCCACATCTTCTTCCGCACCTTGGTGTTCCGTTTCTTCTTGCGGTTCTTGATCATGCAAAGGCCTGAGGTAAACTTGCCATTCTTCTCTTCCCTCCTTGGTGCCAATCTCGCCAGGTTGCCAGGTAGTGGCTTCATCTCACCTCACCTTCTTCAATCCGGAACCCTCAGACAATTCAGTTGCCAGGGCACCCTTGCTCATGAGTTTGGCACCTTTCATCGCCTTCATGGTAGCTTTGGCCTTCATCGCCTTCATCGCTTTCTAGGAGCCATCGATGGACCACAAACTTGGAGAGCGAGGGAGTCAGGTTCACAACCCTTGAACGCTTGAGCATGCGAGCATGGGGGTAACTGCCATCCCACTTTCAATGTCCCGCAAGCTGCTAATCTGATCCGAATTGACCCTGAAAGGTTTTTCATGAGACTTTGGCTGTGAGTTTTGAAAACATGTTACAAAGGATCCCAAAGCATGCATCAATTTGCCAGGGAAGACACCACAGCAAAAGAATCACAAGGATATGGAGTTCCAAATATATCATTTCTTGGAAAACAAACACCTATACAGCATCATTTCTGACAACACTTTTCTTCTGCTGCCATCAATTGGTCGGACGATCAAAAGTGCACGCTGGCAACTTGCAAGCTCAGCGTGATTGAATGCATCGGGATTCCAAGATTGATAGACTACAGTAGATACAACAGATGTACAAATATCATAATATCAGCGCTCAGTCTCCACACTCCGGGCACCCAGTCCCTAAAATGCCACCAGTGGTAGACTGCAGCTGCGCCTTCAAACCGCAGCTTCAAATTTGTTGCTTCAAGGCAGCAACTGGAAATGCTTTCACCACAGTCTTGGCAGGCTGCGGCTTGACCTTCACTTCCTTGCCGAACATCATCTTCTTCCCACCCTTGGTTGCCTTCTTCTTGCGGGTCTTGATCATGCAAAGGCCTGGAAGGGTAAACTTGCCATTCTTCTTCACCTCCTTGGTGCCAATCTCTGCCAGGGTGTCCAGGATAGTGCTAATCTCACCCTTCTTCAATCCGGAAGCCTCAGACAATTCAGTTGCCAGGGCACCCTTGCTCATGAGTTTGGCACCTTTCATCGCCTTCATGGTAGCTTTGGCCTTCATCGCCTTCATCGCTTTCATAGGAGCCATCGCTGGACCACAAAACTTGGAGAGCGAAGAGGAGTCAGGTCACAAACTTGAAGCAGCTTGAGCATGGAGCATGTAACGCCATCCCACTTCAATGTCCCGCAATCTGGCTAATCTAGATCCGAAGTGACCCTTGAGTCATGAGACTTTGCTGTGAGTTCTTGAAAAACATGCTCTACAAAGGATCCCAAAGCATGCATCAATTTGCCAGGGAAGACACCACTGCAAAAGAATCACAAGGATATGGAGTTCCAAATATATCATTTCTTGGAAAACAAACACCTATACAGCATCATTTCTGACAACACTTTTCTTCTGCTGCCATCAATTGGTCGGACGATCAAAAGTGCACGCTGGCAACTTGCAAGCTCAGCGTGATTGAATGCATCGGGATTCCAAGATTGATAGACTACAGTAGATACAACAGATGTACAAATATCATAATATCAGCGCTCAGTCTCCACACTCCGGGCACCCAGTCCCTAAAATGCCACCAGTGGTAGACTGCAGCTGCGCCTTCAACCGCAGCTTCAAATTTGTTGCTTCAAGGCAGCAACTGGAAATGCTTTCACCACAGTCTTGGCAGGCTGCGGCTTGACCTTCACTTCCTTGCCGAACATCATCTTCTTCCCACCCTTGGTTGCCTTCTTCTTGCGGGTCTTGATCATGCAAAGGCCTGGAAGGGTAAACTTGCCATTCTTCTTCACCTCCTTGGTGCCAATCTCTGCCAGGGTGTCCAGGATAGTGCTAATCTCACCCTTCTTCAATCCGGAAGCCTCAGACAATTCAGTTGCCAGGGCACCCTTGCTCATGAGTTTGGCACCTTTCATCGCCTTCATGGTAGCTTTGGCCTTCATCGCCTTCATCGCTTTCATAGGAGCCATCGCTGGACCACAAAAATTGGAGAGCGAAGAGGAGTCAGGTCACAAACTTGAAGCAGCTTGAAGGTATGGCCACAGAGTCGGATGCAGTGTCTCAAAAATACAATTTCGAAATTGCTAGCACCACTGTGTTTTTTCAGAATTGTAGCTCTAAACTCTCGATCCATCAAAAGACCTTCAATCTTCTCTGGTTGGTGGTTTCAATCCCTCTGAAAAATATGAAAGTCAGTTGGGATGATTCTTCCCAATATATGGAAAATCAAAATTCCATGGTTCCAAAGCACCAATCAGTTCTTGAACTTCACCCACCAAAAAGTCGCTTTTAACCACTCCCACCTGGCACAGCGAGCTAAGCCCCAAAGGCCCGCGTGGTATGGGATGGAACTCTTGGACAAGTCTTCCTGGAAGTCCAGGGGAAAAGGGGCGCAACTGCGAAATCCCTTGGGGGAGTTTCATGGAGGTATGGGATATGTGTCATTAATCTCCAAACTTGTGTATATATATAACTGTTTATATATATAATCATATAATATATATATATATGTGTATGAACAGTTTTTTTTTCAACTGATTTTTTCTTAAGTCATGTATCGTTTTTTTTGTTGATAGTTTGAACCTCTATTGAACTACCCATGAACATTGCAAACGAAAGGACACCTACCAAAATTTGGACCTACAAATAGAGGCCTTCCACAACAATCAAACAAATGGATTGAGGGAAAATTTGCAGGAATATAAATTCGATTAAATGAGCGAAATTAAATTGCAATATTTTCTGATATATTACTATAAATTTAGCATGTTTCGAGACTTCGGGAACTAGGCAGGAACAAGATTGTGCCAAGCAGGTTTGGAAAATACACAAATTCTATATTTTTTTGGCACGGACAAAAATAGCACAACGTGGGAACTGTGCAAATATGCGCGCATAGAAAAAGTATGCAACCCCCTGACCATCTTGGCACCGTTTCCTAACCGCAAACACCTATGAAAGTTGATTGCAGAATATTGCAAGCACGCCCAAGGCAAACCAATTCTCTCAGTTCAATTGGACACAAACGCAAGGAAAAAATCCAAGTTTTCCATTGAAAAGTTGTTTTGAGGAGGTAAATTCTCACAAATTTTGGGAATTGCAGGAAATGCGTCAGTTAGTTGCAGGTTGGGTTTCGGGAAAACAATTTTCGTTAAATTCGATTAAAAATTGGTTAAAATTGGATAAAATTGATTAAAATTGGTTAATTTTTTTTAAAATTGGTTAAAATTGGGTAAAATTGGTTAAATGCTCAATTTGGTAGATTTGAAACAAATCGGTTGCATGTTGGTTAATTTTGAGATATTTTGAATAATTTATTGAATTTGGTTACACATGTTTAATCAATTTTGTCAAAACTTGTTCCAAACGTGTCCGAAAATTTCAAACTTTAATGCACGTGCAAATGCATTACAATTCGGGCATTTTTGCGCAAAGAAATGATCAAGGACCTTTTGTATCAAATTTACACATGGATTTTAAAAAATCGTTTGCAAAAAACACCACCAGTGAACCAATTGCTCCTTTGCGAGCGGCCTGCTAATTGATTTTTTAATGGAAATCAAACCAGTAACCACTACTTATTACATCTTATTACAAAAGAAATGATTTTCCGCAACTTATCCATTTTTATCCAAAATTAGTTTCCTGCAAATTTTCCTGTATTCTTTTTCTTTGAAACAAGGCCAACCAACTACCAACCAGTGAAATATGCTACTCTCAAGTCTCAAGAACCATCTGTTCTGCCTCAATTTCCAGTGAATGGATGTAACCAGGGGGAATCATCAGCAAATATCAACAGCATATGAATTCATATGGCTGTGTCTGGAAATGGAGTATCAATGATTTTGCTGGGAAATAAGAGGGTAATGAATATCAATCATTGAATTCTGAGGTACTCCCTTTTCAGAATAGTGGTATGTTCCCAACTCGAATATGGCAAATCTTAGATACCCAGCACACGAGAAACAAAAAAAAACTGGATAACATCCCAAATTAGAGCAAAAAAAATCAGTTGAAATCATTCCTCGCTAATATTGCATACCCTTCACATGGCTCTTCACAAGAAGAGATCCAATGGGGGTACGCCACTGAGGTCCGTACCACCTGTGCCGCCTGTGTACCCTCCACCACGAACCAAAGCTCCGTCACCTTGGACTGCGCCTGGCCATCTTCCACTGTTTTTTTCTCCAACAATTGGGGATAGACACCTCCAATTTATGGTATTTTATGGCATTTTTCATTGGAAAGATGATGTTATTAATCTATGGGACTTGGGGAGTACCCCATTCTCAGACAAATCCACATGGATCTTCAGATATCTTCAGATCATGTTGAACCATAGCCTGATGTTGCTTGAGACACATCCTTGAAAATGACCGTAAAATGAAGGCCAAAAACTGCTGAAACCTATAAGAACCTATCATTGATTATCAGATTATCATTGTCATATTCCAAGTCTCATCTCTTGGGTTTCAACTTAGTTTTCAAGAGGGTAGAGACACGGATGCAACATGGGTTTGGTTCAAATTTCAAGAACCCTTAGAAAGTGGATTAGATGATTAGACTACCATTTATCCGTTACTTTACCCATTTCTTTTTGAGGTCACCATCTAGCTGCTTTCTTCCTCTAAAGAAACCATGTTGGGTGTGTCAAAAGATGAAAAAAAAACCCTCCAAGTTAGCCATTTTCCTAGGGAAGATGATGATAACCATTGGATTCTTCTGGAGTTTCCCATTTTTTGCAGCTCGCTGATCCCAGAATCCATCCCACCATGAAAGCGCTAGGCTTCGGCCGTTACCGGTGGAAGCATCCACTGATGCCCTGAATTCACATCGCCATTATCATAATCATCCCAATATCATCCCAATATCATCCCAGTATCATCCCAATATCATCCCAATAGTGCTAATATAGACTATTATATGATATGGTAGTCTAGTCTTAAGTAGGAATCCATCCCAATATATCATTCGAGTCTATACTGTAAGAAGAGACTAATAACGACTAGTACCCCCAAGTAACAATATTGATAATACCGACTTTGATATTTATTCTTAGCTGCTACTGTAAAATTGATAATGTTGGTACTAATATTTATGCTCTTAGTCCCAAGAATCATCCAAAATAAGCCAACATGGTATTCGCCAATGTGGTCAACACATTGTATGAACCATTAAGCATGATACTGTGGATGGAAGAAATCCTGCAATAGTTGGTAACTATTGGTAACTATGAAACACTGTAAATAATGGGATCATGATGGGACAAACCATCTTCGATCCACAGTATCACCGCTATGAGTCAAAACGAGGGCACCCCAGGTGCCCGATGTGTGATTTCTGGATGTTTCTTGTTTCCCCCCAGTCATATTAACCCATTATTATCAATAAATTAATATATGATTGTAGATTATCATCACTGGTGTATTAACCATTGTGTAATATATATATATACATATATATATATAATGTGGCAACCATTGTTACATATACTGTTATTAAGCATTCAATTAACCACCGATATACATATATATATATAATGTGGCAACCATTGTTACATATACTGTTATTAAGCATTCAATTAACCACCGTTACTTTACATGTTTCTATAACTTATATATAATCCTTGAAGCATTCTCAATGCCTTCATCACTCGAAGAGCTGCTGCCATGACCTCAGCGGCTCAGCGTGACGAGCCAGCTGCGACCCCAAATGAGACAGATTAGATGGATATAGGATGGGGATAAAAAAGGGGGAAGCGCAATCAAACATATGAGGAAACTAGCCATATCATGAAAAAAATAAATGGAATTGTATGACTTTTCTTGCTTTTTGTGAGGAAATTATGCCATGGCACCTGTCATGGCCACTGTCCGTCATAATGTGATCTATTCCCATCCCTTCGTGGGATCATTTGTTTGGGATAATCGGATAATCCCAGCCTACCATATGAAATAAACATATGACTGACACCCAAAAAATGACCCCAACAAATGAAGACCAGTGGGGGTTATTTTAATGGTAAAAAATAGTATAGTCAACATACATGTCAAGCAATGTCAAGCAACCCGAAGAACTGGGACATCCACTCCAAGGGTTCCTTTTTGCCGGAAAAAAACAAGTCTCTTTAAGATTGAAGCAGAATATCTGGACCTTCATGAACTGGCCATAAAATATAAAGACAAAGTAAGACAACATGCCATACCAATATGTTGGTACATGTTTCCAGTTGGTGGAAAGCATGCATCAAAAACATGAGTAAAAAAAATCGGGTCATCAGATGGCTCCTACACTGAGTCTGCAGCTTCAATGGCTCGAGGAGATCCACTCCCAGAGGCAATCACAAAGATTTTCTCAAAGCCCTCCAGGAATGTTCCAAGCTCCTGCGACTCCCCCTGCAACCGCTGCAACCAGGATAATGCCTGGCATTATCATAAACAACTTCACCATCATCATCGTCATCGTCATCATCGTCGCCATCGTCATCAACTATTAGATCATCATCAAGGTGAAGGAACTGGTCATTCTAGAGAAAGATGAGTGATCGAAGACCTGTAGAGCGTGGGCAATAAACAATTCAAGATCCAAAAGTGAAAATTAACTTGACATTGATTTTGGAAACACATCCTCACACAACATGGAATCGATGCTCCTCGTCCTCTGGCAATGAATCCCTGCCTCAAAAGATTCATTGATGACACTTCGCAGTTCGTGGCTTCAAACATTGGGGTACAACATGATAGATTCTATACTCAAAATCTCCAGTTCATGTCCAATCTTAGATCAGAAACGAAACATATATCTGATCGATCTGTTTCTAGATCTGTGTAGATCGATCTGTTTAGTAGATATTCCCTTTTTTCACCAAAACAAATATCAAAAAATGACCGTATCTCAAACTCCTGGGAACTGATCCAGTCGGCGTCCTGTCCGGTCACAACCTCTCTTGGAGTCCTGCAAGTGGCCACCATCGGTGCAGAGTCCGACGCACGGTGGGACCTGCACGAACTTGCGATCAGATTTGGTTGGTGGTTGACCTACCCCTCTGAAAAATATGAAAGTCAGTTGGGATGAAAGTCAGTTGGGATTCCCAATATATGGAAAAATAAAAAATGATCCAAACCAGCAACCAGATACTGTATTAAACATCTTCAATCATTTTCATACATATTCCCTGAAATTTGGCTGGATTTCATCATTTTGACCCAATGTCTCAATCAAGACCTATCAGCAAAAAAACTGCAACAAATCTCTGACATTCTCTAACCATCCAGCCCTTCTGCTGGCGTCTTTTTTTGTCTCGGGTCGCCACGTAGTACGCCAGGGAGAGCCCATGCTCCAGTGTCCGGAAGTCCAGCATTGGAGGCACCACGCGCACGGCGGCTTCGGGAAACCGCCACCGGCACCCAACGGCTGAAAGAACCTCGAGAGGTAAAGCAGAAATCATGGCTGGAATTCACTGCTCATGGGATTTCATGGGAGAATTTTAGGGGTAATTGAGAATTATAACATAGATTAAAGATCCAATTGGGATTCAACCATTCGCGAAACTATCCCCAATCAACCATTTCAGGATCGTTCGAAATCGTTACTGAACACAAAGGGGGGATAGTGATGAACATCCAGAGTAAAGAACATCGTTGGTTTCAGCCGCTGATCTGAACGATAGTCAGACACATGGGATCATCATTCCCAAAAAAACATGTTTGAAACGACCACGAAAAAACCTACTGATTCTACTGACCAATTCCAAACTGTTATCCGACAACAAGATTGCAAACATGTTGTCAACATAAAGCTGAAGAAGTTTAATTCGAATTCACCACCATGGGCGCCTCGATCCCCGAATCCAGTTGCAGTCCAGCTGCTCGCATGAGCTCTTGAGGTGGTGAACTTTCGCAAATGATGCCACCCCAGCCTCCAAAAAGCTCCAGTCCTGGACTCCGGTGAACGAACCGGGCTGCCACGAAAGAACCGCAACACATGGGTTTGGATGAAAATGGGATATATATATATAATATAATATAATATACCGTATATATAATGTATACTCGATTTATGACCATGTAAATGCAGGGATAAGATAATGATGATTGATCAATGGATTTAGGGGTACCCTATTTTCAGACAAACATCCTCCATGAATCTCCAGGATGTACTCGCCTACACTTAACACCTATTTTCTTCCAACAGTTGTCACCATTTCACCAAACTGAATTTGGGCAAATAGAAATCTTACCCTACCCTGAACTAATCTTATGTTGGGATGATTCCTGGCTTTTCCTAGTCTTCAACCAGTGCCCACTGCTGGTAGCTTCTGCGAAGCTGCGCATCAGGTGGCACCAAGGTCGGGCAAGGCCAAAGATGGCCCGTGCCCGTAGATTGGCACGCCGGTTTCCGTAGCGACCTGAAAACGGACAGTCGTGGAGTTTAAACACCTGGACATATGCTTTGACTGCAGTGGATTGATCCAACTAATAGTTTTAAATGGGATGAACTAACTCCTGTAATTAAGGTGAAATATGCCACCAAAATCAGGTTATAAGCCAGTTAGATCTTTGAAGGGCTATAACTGTGAGGAGTGTGGGTCAAGACATAAATTCGTTTGTCAGGGTACCATTTGTTGATGTGAAATGCCAATTTTGCTGTACCTCTATTGAGGGTCTAGTCAAGTACTAATGGGTTCAAGAGGATCTCAGTTGTCCATTGTGTTCGGTTCCTGAAAATGGTGGTGCAATCAGCCATCCTGTTTTTTCTTTGCCAATGGAACCTTTCACTGCTCTGCTTGGAAATCCTCTCTCCCGAGATTGGGCTGTGCCTGCCTCAGAATGCATATAGTAATATAGTATGTACTCTTTACATCTCTTTACGTTGTTTCTCATGTTTCTCACATCTAGAACAGCTTTCAATTTGGGCATTAAGAACATAGGTCTTTGGTTTGACCCACTCAGCGGCTGTCCATGCATGTCTGCCATATTTTACGGCAATTCGCCAAAAACTATCACTGGAGGTGCGTAGGCCTTAATGCAAAGCGGTCAAAGGTTCTGATGTATCATCAGAATGGGGCAGTTTCCTGCCTTTTACCCTCTGGTAATTTAACATAACTATGGAAAATCACCATTTATAGTGGATTTTCCCATGAAAGGTGATTTTCCATAGTTATGTTAAATTACCAGAGGGTAGTGAAGCTGAAGGGGGGCAAGATACCCTGCCCTTGATCCTTCTCAGGATCAGGCGGTCGCCCCAGACAGGACATCCCAAGATGTGCAAATGCCTGGCGCCGGGTCATGGCTTTGGAGATATCATTCTCATATAGGATTAATATTAACAATCCCTATTAGTAACTAGTATCAATAGTGATAACATACAGTATCTACAGTTTTATTTGATGTTAGTGCTATCCCAGATTTAAATTCCATGCAATTGCAATTACTTGTATATATTAGTATACCCCTGTGAAACCCTTACTAATGGTGAAATTTTTGATATTGTTAGTTATATTCCTGATTTAGACCAATAGCAATAATTATTGTATATTATAGCAACCATTTGTAGTAGTCATCAACCAACCAGGGTTTCGTTACAAGTAATCAACCATTACTTCTGGACGATAAACAGAGCTGGAAAAATCACCAGACACCCCAAAAGCACAGGTTGGAACAACCCATATCATCAACCATCGGTTGGTGAAATCCCCTAAGAGTTTGAGTATACCCTCTGGCAATGACTAACATAGCTATTGAAAATTGCCATTTATAGTTGATTTACATAGTAAAAATGGTGATTTTCCATAGCTATGTTAGTTTACCAGAGGGTATGTGTTTTCACTTATTCAAAATCAATGTTTGCCGCACCTGCAGACCTGTGACTTCACCTCGGTGGTCTTCACCGTGGCGCGCAGCAGCGAGCCTGAATTTTGAGCGGTTTTTGAGCAGAGAACGTACAGAAAGACAGGGAAAATCCATGAAACTCCACTATGAATGGGGGTTTTAACTGAAAAGTCATCTATAAATCGTTGATCTTCCAACATCCACCATCTATTCTGAAGATCGTTTACAAACAAAACTAAAGCAGTTTCGGACATGATCCTCACATATGGTTGAGGCTAAACCATGGGACCCTGGGATTCGTTATACGTTGGAGGATCTACTTGGTGTTGGGGTCCCAAGATCTCCAAATTTTAGGTGAACTAACCAACTGACCAATCACCAAGCTAATTCTGGCATCTAAATATGGATTCTATGACTTGCTGTAAGATATCACCATCCCCCCAACTGACAGCGCGACCCGGATAATCATCCATTCTTTGGCAGGGTCTGTCCTATGTAGGGGGGATGGTATGACGATACTATGTATAAATCACAGCTCTCAGGTATGGATTCACAGCAAAACCGGCAAATTTTAGGACATGCCTAGGGACCTTAGAGAGGTTTGAACATAGAATACCCCCGAAATCGAATGGACCCTAGTTTCAGACACGCCCAAATATCATTGGGTTGCTTATGAACAATATTCAATATATATATATATGTATATTTATACACACATGTATACAAAATAAATATGATATTTAATAAGATGTTAACTATATTATATTATATTATGTTATGTTATATTATATTATATTATGTTATATTATTTTATATTACATTATATTCTATTATATTCTATTATATTAAATTATATTATACTATATTAAACTATATTTGATTATATTGTATTATATAAAAAATATTAAATAGTAAAAAAAATATTACATTCAATAATTTTGAATTAAATAAAATATAATATGTTATAAATTATATAGAATATGCTAATACATATATATATATATTGCATCATGTAATATGAATGAAAGATATTATATTTTCAAATTAATATTTATATATAAATATTTTCAAATTATATTAATCATATTGTATATATATATTTATATTATACTATTTATATTTATATATACAAAAATTATTATAAATGAACTATGTTATATATATATATCTATCCTATTAATGTCCATTACCAATACCCTTTCCAAATTCATGCGATAAACCATGCATTTGTCTTCCGACAAGTTGCAATCCTCAGATTGCCACAGAACTTCCAGCTGCGTCTCGGCGTCTTCCTTCAGTTTGCCCCTCGCAGGTCGCAATGCCGCGGAAACCGTGGAGACCTGGGCCACTGGGGGTGATCCGCATGTTGCAGCCTGATGGTGGATGAACGTATATAAATTGTGAATGGACCAACGTGGTCTAGGGGTGAACTCCATGAACTACTATCATTGTGGCCTAGGGGTGATCAACTTGCTAATCCATTGTGATTCATATGATTTGATGTTAGGATACCCCCTAATAAATTAGCAAGTTGATCATTTGGGGGGGTATTGGAGAACATGCCCCAATGGTTGGGAAGATCCTAACATTACTGCCAGGCCCTGTGTGTTGCCCGGAAGTTTACAGGGACGTTCCGGGCAAATTTCGTTATGATGATGATGATGATGATTGAAGATCTTCAATGAATGTAGAAGTTCCACGGGGTGGGAAAATTAAACCCTTATTGAGGATCTTCAATGAATGTAAGAGTTTAACGGAGTTGGGAGAATTAAACCCTTATTGACGATCTTCAATGAATGTAAGAGTTTAACGGGGGTGGGAGAATTAAACCCTTTTTGAAGATCTTCAATGAATGGAAGAGTTTAACGGGGGTGGGAAATTTCACCCTTATTGAAGATCTTCAACGAATGTAAGAGTTTAAGGGGGGTGGGAATTCAACCCTTATTGAAGAATCTTCAATGAATGTAGAAGTTTAACGGGGGTGGGGGAATTTATATGAGATGTATAGTTTGAACAAAAAATCCTTGTAATTTACGCTATCCTGGGCTTGGGCAACACACGGGCCCTGTGGGTAACATTATGAATGCATAAGATACCATATTTGGGTACAAACCTATATACCGTATATACCTATGAAGGTATGAAGACGTTTCTTCATTCCCAAGTGTCTCCAAACGGTTCCTATGTCACTGAACACAATGGGAATATGATATATGGAGTAGGGATACAAACAACATCAAACAACAATGACTGGGATATTGTTGGAGTCGACCTGGTTGACCATAGGCTTGTGCCGTAAATGTCGAACCCAATACTCCAACCCTTCCAGCAAAGTAGATGGCACTGGACAACCAGAATCTTCCAATTCCAACTCTTGTAAGGGCTATCAAGCTGCTAGCGACACATGACATATGTCCCCAACCTCCCATTGTTTATCATCACTTTGTCCATGAAAAGTGTTGTTTGGTGGCCAAAAGCACCATTTCTAGGCACACCAAAAGTTTCATTTTGTGTTGGTTATACGTACATATATAAATATATTTATTAATTTATGTATATGGTGTGTGCCATTGAATGTCTATGTATATACATATATATGTATATATACATCTAATTAATTATCCCCAACAAGATAATCTAGAGACATTCAAAGTTTTCTGCAACTCAGCAGGATGGTCAAACCACAGTGGGATGACCACATTGTGTTTTCTCTACATCATTTTCCCATTGGCATTCTGTGGTGAACATCCGTTTAACAATGAAACAATCTAGATAGATATATTTTGTGGAGTTATAATCCAATTTGTAACTGTTAAGGGCCATAAGGCCGTAAGTGTAATATCAATGGACGGGTTCAAAGGAACATCTAGAGGAAATCATGTTGTTTCACATAAGCAATGGAATTTTGAATTTCCGTTGCACTGAACCTTCATCCACTTCTGATTCTGGGATTATGCAATACATTTGATCATAACCCATTTTGGAGGGCTACACGAGCAGACCCACTAAGAGTCAACCCCTTACCTGTAAGAATCAAGTCCACCCCCAGAAACTTTGGCTGAGCATGGTAGACCTCTTCACTTTTCAGCTATTGGGTCTATTGAGGTGATGGGTCACTATGACCGCAGAATGGGATTAGTTCCGGTGTGTCCCACATGTACGGGGATAAGACTCCAAACCTGAAAATTCATAACAAAACAGTCATTTCCCCATCCCGCGTTTGAAACCATAAGATTGCAATGCTTGAAACATGATCTTTCTTCACCATGAGATTGCTGGGTTTCCAACGGTTGAGACACCACATGTCATATCACCTCATATCACAATGAAATCCGCACGTTATCCCCCGCTTGTCCTATTGTACTTAAATTCCAAGTTTACCTCTAGTAGCCGGAGAAAAAAAACGTCGGTGGTATCCCCAAGAGCCGCAACGATTTATTTTTGCAAATCTTTCTGAAGCGTGCTGCGACGCCAAGAGCTGGAACCTTCCCCTGTTGAACCTGACCTGGCTGCACCAAAGCCTCCCAGACCTTCTCCGGAACCTTCTCCGGAACCCTGTTGAACCTGACCTGGCTCTGCACCAAAGCCTACCCGACCTTCTCCGGAAACTTTTCAGGACCCCTGTTGAACCTGACCTGGCTTTGAACCAAAGCCTCCCGGAGCCTTCTCCG
>CAMXCT020005957.1:0-172500 GCA_947184155.2 Cladocopium goreaui | reverse complement strand
AGGATCTTGAGAGACTCACCTGTAACTGAGCGCAGTGGTGGTGTCTCGTCTGGTGTAAGTTTCTGCAATGGGAAGTCTGCACCGAAGCTTGGTGAAAAAACATGTGCTGCTTCTCCACTGTCAACCACGATTGCTACTGCTGAGTCCGTGTTGAGGTCTGTGCGTGTAACTAACGCTACAAACAGTTCTTCAACCTTCACTGAAGAAACTGTCTGTGCCTGTTGCAAGGTTGGTGCTTGTTGTTGTGTGTACTCTTGTGCCTGCTGCTCTGGAAACCACTGTTGGTCATGCTGCCATGCCTCTTGTTCATTCCATTGTTGGTAGTGTGGGTCATACTATTGTTGGTTGTACTGCTCCTCATTGTAGTGTTGTTGTTGGTCCGTGCTTTGTTCGCCTAACGCTTCTGCCACGTCATACACTCATATATTAGCTTTTTTTAAAGTCTCGTAAAAATATTTTTGTTATCTAGCGTACGTGTAGTGACGAGTGACATGAACGGGGGTATGAACGTGTGTGTGAACGACATGCGTGCGAGTGAACGTACGTGCGAACGTATGTATGTACGAGTGAGCGTACGTGCGAGCGAACGTGTGAGCGTACGTCCGTGCGTTTGCACGGTCACTCGCCACGCGCGCGCGCACGTACGAAAATAAGGTCGACTTGAGTCGACCTTATTTTTGCACGACCCTGCCTCTTTAGTATTGATTTAGTATTGTAGCGCTTTGCACGTACAGAAATAAGGTCGACTCCAGTCGACCTTATTTTCGTACGTGCGCGCGCACGCGGCCAGTGAACGTGCAAACGCACGCACGTACGCGCACACGTCCGTCCACTTGTACGCACACGTCCGTTCACTCGTTCGCTCACACGTGCACTCGTCCGTTCACTCGTTCGCCTTACGTTCGTCACCACGTCCGTTAGCCACTCGTACCCCCTACGTTCACCGCGTCTCTTGGAGCTTTAAAAGCATTGTTTACGAGGCTTTAAAAAAAGCTAACTCATATACGACAATCTCTTGCCATGTGGCCCATCTGTCCACATTTGTAGCATGCTCCTTTGCCTTTTCCTCTGTCTCCTTGCCATGTCGGGGGTCCTTTACTTTTTGTCTTTCCTTTGACTGGTGCGTATCCTGATGCTTTCAACGCATTGCCGTAACCAATTGGTGTTTGTGCTTTGCCTTTGCCATATCCACTGTTGTTGTATCCTGTGTATCCTTTTCCTTTGTTGTGCCACTGTGTCTTTCCTTTACTTTGTCCTTTATACCTCTTTCCTTTGCCCTTGTGCTTTCCTTTTCTGTACATCAGGCTGGTGTCCAGTAGTTGTGGGTCTGTTGAACCTGAACTTGTGTTGAATGCTTGTTGTTGGGCTTGCATCTTGGAAAACGCTGTACTTGCTCTGTGATATTCAAACATGAGTTCACGTACAGCAGTATAACGCTGGATTGTACCTGGTCAAAGTTGTAGGTATTGTTGTAATGCTCCTTTTGTTTCGTTGTGTAGGACTGCAATTTTGATGTTGTTTGGTGCCCTTTCGTACCGGGCGATTTCAAACTCCCATGTTGTAAATGACTTTTCAAATTTCTGTTCGTTGAATTGTGGCTTGAATAGTTCTGTAAGGTATCCTACACTGCGTGTACCGGCTGGTATTGAGAACCTGTTGTGTAGTTGCCTCCAGGTCTCCAAGCCTTGTGCTTGTGTACTGTGCTGTCTGCACAGTACTGCTGCTTGTCCTGAACAAACGCTGACCAGTATGTAGTGTAGGTCTCTACTGAGTTGTACCCAAAGTTGTGCTTCTTGTGGTGTAGCTACTCCATCTCTAAGGAGGGCGTCTGTAACCTCCATGTTGGATGTTTCTGCTGTTCGTAGTAGTCGTGGGAATTCTGAGTCTTGTAGTCCAAAGTAGGCTACCATCTTGCGCTTCCATTCCTCAAAATGTTGCATAGTCTCCTGTGAAGTATGGTGGTTGTAGTTTGCACCTGTGCATTGATTGTAGTTCTCCTCCAGCTGCGGCCATGTTTGTCTTGTTGTGCTCTCTCAACTGCTGTTGCTTTGTTGCTCTGCGTGTTGGAGCTCATCGTCCTGTACCGTCCAGGGATCATTGCTCCGCTGCCATGTAAAACTCGGTTGAACTGTCTTTCACTCTGTACTGACAAACTCCCTGTAGCCCAGCAGCTGTACCATGAGCTGCACTTTTCACTGTGTACGCTCAAGGGCCCTGTATAGAGCCAAGTCATGTACCAAGCCAGGTATGTACCAACTACATGTGCAAGGGGAACTGAAACATGTACAGTCAGGAAAGTCTTGTACTTAACAATGATGATGATGATGATGATGACGATGATGATGATGATGATGGTGGTGGTGGTTGTGGTGATGATGATGATGATGAACAACTATGTACTCCTATGAACTTCCAATGGATGAATTGACCTCATTTGTGGACAGACCCAAGTGGTGAAGAAGTGACCCGTTGGTCCAGGGACTCACACCTGTCACAACCAAACCTACCCCCACCCCACTCAGATTACGAGATTGTACGCTATATATATATATATATATATAATCCTGCAAGATCCTACAAGAACTATATAGAACAGTCAATTCCTGTCACTTTGGTGGGATGTCTCTTTTAGTTGTGGCTACACATGGCTGTGGCGCAAACAACGGGTATGGCTTGTTCATGGCTCAAGAATCCACGGCATTGGTCCGAACATGTGTTCAACCAGCCACTGTGTTAGGGGTATTGACATGTTTTTTACAAACTATAAACATTTGGAAGACCAAGGCATACGCATTCAATGGTTTAGGGTTCCGGGTTTAGGAGACAATTTATTGTTCGTTGAATCCCGAATACCCCATCATTTAACCCATGACACTAGATAAAATCATCTACAACCTCCAGAATTAGATTAGCTGATTGCTGCAATGTCCCCAGCCCCCAGCATTTGTTGGTGAAATCTCCATTTATAGCCATTTATATCTGGATATGTTCCTGGACCCCGGACCTATAATGTGGCTTCAATGTGCTTGCATTCCAACTTTTTTTTTGCTTCGCTTCCCTCCTTTTTTGTTGTAACACATTCCCTGATTATCCTGCACTCTTCCAGGCGTCTGCTTCCACCTTCAGCGCCGTGCCGCGCTCGTGGCGATGCCGCGAATCTTCCCAGGCCAGTTTTCCCGCCGGCTTCGCGAGGACCAGGAGATCCTCGTCCTGGAACCTGGCGATGAGGACATGGACCATGGAGATGGGTGAAGTAGGTGGTTTCTTGTTTTTTTCAACAGGCCATTTGATGAGTATAAGCCGGTTGATGTTGGTTAAGCAGTAAATAAGTGATGTTATTGCTATATACCCAGTTTCAAAGGGCTACAAACTAGTTACTGAGTCCATCGGGCATCGAAGTACTGATCTGAAACTCGTTTTTCATGGGTTAGTTCCCCCAGAAAAACCATCACTGGCCAACTACCGAAGCATGGCCTGGGGCCCACTGAATGGCTGGATGATGAGGGATCAGACTGATGGGTATGCAGTGACAATGCATGGGATTACCTTACAATTGCGGGGGTTAAAGTGAGGGTATATATATATATATATATGACATGTGGGATAATGGAAAAACATGATGGTCAACCATGGCCAATCATGAATGATAACATGGGTCAAGAACAACACCTGTACGCTGTGACTGGTCGTTTCTTTCGGCTGCTTCATCCCACCATCCCTGCGGTGTCCGTTCGGTGCCGATTAGGAGGGGTTCGGGTTTTGGGTGTGTCTGAAAATGGTGGGATATGGTGGGATACCCATAACACTGGCATTCTTAACATTATGGGTTTCAGGGGATCAAACTGTTTTAATGGTGGAAACACTGTTTTAAGGGGACAGATGATAAAACCATGCCATTTCTCATGGGAACCCATCCAGCGCGTTTCCGCCACGTCACAAGACTTCCTCCTCGTTGGTCGGCAAATTGCTGGGTTCGATAAACAGAATCTGATGGGCAAAGATCACCGCCTCACAGTTGTACTCGAAGCCGGGATAGCCTGACTTTGCCAACGTTAATGGGAGCTGGGAATCAGCTAGATCAGAATCACGTGGGAAACTGGAAGGTATGCCTGTAGTTTGGAATGATACCTTTACTTGAATCATTAGTTTTGGTGAAAGCCAGTTCAACGTTGTAAAAAATTGCACACAAGTGTCCTGATTTTATGATTTCAAGATGATAAGTGCCAGGAATCAGCAGTCTGAAACCCTGCCTATGCAGTAAAGTGTGTCCCCAACGCGAAGTTCATTCACCACCACGTGGAAAGCTGCACCAAGTCGCTGTTCCTTACCTGGGTCAAGATGGTCTCATGCAATGACGGGTTATGATCCTCCTCGATAAACTGCCAGGTAGTACGACTTCACTGTTACAAGAAATCAAGATCTTTGGTCACTGTTCATTTGGAGTATTCACCAAAGACATCCACAAATTTGGCCATTTGGGGGTTGAACTTAAAATGGGGGATCCGCAAGTCAGAATGGGTTTCAATACTAACATGGTCTAAGGGTGGATGATTTGGGGGTACCCACCCTTTTACTATTTAGCACGCGTCCAGTGGCACATGACCTTGGCGTTGCCACATTCCGCAAAGAGTACGTGACCCATGCGCACTCGTCCAATGACACGACACTTGAAGGGCACCAGCGTCGGAAGGAGAACATCTTTTCCTCCGCGCTGCAGAAGCTTTGAACGTGGAACCTAAACATACCTAAACCCTCAATGGATCCAGAAACATGTGCAATTTATTGGTGATCGAGGGAAATCTAGAAGTCAAACTTCCGATAATATGGACAGATGAAAAGCACAGATGGGAAGAGTCAGAGAAGTGAAGAGAAGAAGTAAGAAGATCAAAAAGAGAAGCCTCCTAAGAAATAAGATCCAAGTGCGCGAAAAGGTAGGAAGGTCGCAAAACACAGTGTTTTTCCAATGATTTGTGGCTCCGGAGGGTCGAAAAGTAGGCTCGCTAAAGCGGCGGGTGCAGAGCCAGCTGGCCAGATGAGAGATGAGAAATTGCACGCCGTTGTGGCACGAAGCACATTTCGAAGTCAACAGTGTAAAAAAATGAGTGGTTCAGAGCACTTTTGGAAGTTGAGATGTCGAAAAAGTGCACGCCGTTGTGGCGCAAGCACATTTCGAAGTCAAAAATGTACAAAACACTAGGGGTTCGGACCACTTTTGGAAGTCGAGATGTTGAAAAAGTGCACGTCGTTGTGGCGCAAAGCACATTTCGAAGTCAAAATGTACAAAGCACACCATGCTCGGACCACTTTTGGAAGTTGAGACGTCGAAAAAGTGCGCCGTTGCGTTGCAAAGCACATTTCGAAGTCAAAAGTGCAAACAGCTGAGGGGTACGGAGCACTTTTGGACGTTCAGATGTCATTTCACGTGGCGGGCGCAAGGGATTGTGCACCTTGTCACAAGTGAGCAAAACGTGAGGGTTTTGTATCAGTTTCAAAAACAATGGCGGGCGTGGGACATATGCAGAGGATATGGCAAGATGCATTTCGCGTGGCAGGTGCGGTACAAGAGACATGTTCATCAGAGCTGTTAGGAGGTCCGGGCGCTGATTTCCTGAGAGAGATCTTCAGTTTTGGGAAGATGATTTTGCGTGACAGGTGCAGCACTTCGTATGACCTGGCATCACTTTTTCGTGGCAGGCGCAATACTTTAGACACGTGGAGTGGAAAAACTCAAAACGAATTGGCACGAGGCCGTCAGCTCTGCACTCAACTTTCCATTTTTGAAGGATGTCTCGCAAAATTGTGTCGTTTTTGATGTTGTCAACTTCGAAAATTGAGGAAGTCTCGCACAATTGTTTTGTTTCTGATGTTGTCAAGCTCAAAAATTGAGGAAGTCTCGCAGAACTGTTTCGTTTTTAACGTTGTCAAGTTCAAAAAATGAAGAAGTCTCGCAGGAATTGTTTTGTTTTTGATGTTGTCAAGTTTAAAAACTGAGGAAGTCTCGCAGAATTACTGCGTTTTCAAGCTTACAGTTAGACAGACAGACAGACAGACAGGCAGACAAACAGATAGATAGATAGATTAGATAGATAAGATAGATAGATAGATAGATAGATAGATAGATAGATAGATAGATAGATAGATAGATAGATAGATAGATAGATAGATAGATAGATAGATAGATAGATAGATAGATAGATAGACCGATAGACCGATAGATAGCTAGATAGCTAGATAGCTAGATAGCTAGCTAGCTAGCTAGATAGCTAGCTAGATAGATAGATAGATAGATAGATAGATAGATAGATGATAGATAGATAGATAGATAGATAGATAGATAGATAGATAGATAGATAGATAGATAGATAGATAGATAGATAGATAGATAGATAGATAGACCGATAGACCGATAGATAGCTAGATAGCTAGATAGCTAGATAGCTAGATAGCTAGCTAGCTAGCTAGCTAGCTAGCTAGCTAGCTAGATAGATAGATAGATAGATGATAGATAGATAGATAGATAGATAGATAGATAGATAGATAGATAGATAGATAGATAAATAGATAGATAGATAGATAGATAGGTAGATAGATAGATAAGATAAGATAAGATAAGATAAGATTGATAGATAGATAGATAGATAAGTAGGTAGATAGATAGATAGATGGACACAACTACAACTCCAACTACCACTACACTACACAACACCACTGCTACAGCTACAAATACAAATATGCTATGCCACATTACACTACACAAATTACACTACACTACGCTACTTACACTAATTACACTACACTACACTACCTTCCACTACAACTACAACAACAATAACTACTACAACAACTACAACTACAATTACAACTATATACGCTACACTACACTAATTACACCGCAATACACTACAACTACAAATACAACTACAACTACAACCACACTACATTACACAAGAGTACGCTACACTGATTAGATTGCACTACACTACAACTACAACTGCAGCTGCAACTGCAACTACAACTACAACTACAACACTACACTACGCTACGCTACACTACACTTCACTTCACTACACATACTACACTACACTACACATACTACACTACACTACGCTACACTACACTACAACTATAACTACAACTACAGCTACAACTACAACTACAACTACACTACCTTACGCTAGACTACACTACCCTATACCACACTACACTACACAACGCTACACGACATTACACTGCACTACACTACACCAATTACAGCACACCACGGCTACAACTGCAACTGCGCTTGCAACTTGCAACTAGACTAACTACACTACATTACAACTACAGCTCCACTACACTACACTACAACTACAGCTACAACTCCAACTACAACTGCAACTGCACTACACCACACTACATCCAGCAGTTGTGGTAAGGTGACCACTGCAACCATTGCAACCACTCCAAAAAACACAACTCCAACCACCTGTCGGTCCATCAGTGGATTCGCTCTGCCATTCGTGATTCACAACAACCAACCTCTCCTATAGGTTTCCTATTCTTGAAACTTCCGCCACCGCCTTGTGCGGTACATTACTCGTATTCTGCCATCAAAGTTAAAGTTTGGTACTTTTACCATCCCTTACCCATTTGCTGGAGGTAAATTGGGGGTGAAGTACTTTGGAAAGCCCTTCTTTCTACCTAGATCTTGGGGTCGGCTTCGTCGCATGCCGCTGGAAGACCAACAACGATCATTTCCCCCTACTATCCATGCAACCTACACATAGATCTTAACCTTAAGTCACCCAGAATAATTGAAGCTCATGTAGGTACGTAATCACATACCCATAGTATGGCTGCTGGCTTCAGCATTCCAAGAATCCAGGTTGAGGACTCAAATTGATTAGATCTTCTGCCAATTCCTTCTCACCTCTGGTAGGAAGGCTCGGTCTGGGTGTCAGGGTTGCCGGGAGCACTCCCAGGTTATGCCAGTGCTGTAGCGTCAGGATGATCTTGGCGACACTGCCGACCTAAGCACTGTGAATGGAATGGAGGCACCACCGATTTCGCTACAACTGTCAGAAAATGTCAGAAAGACTGTTTGGCTCAACTTGGAAAACCCCAGAGAAACAAAACAGTACTAAAGATACTAAAGGATGTGCAAACATCTGCAACTTCAGGTAGACAATTTCCATGCACTTCATCCCTCAATATCCCACACAAATAAATGACCATCGATCTCAAAGCCATGGCGCAGGTGTACACAGCGAAGTGGCCATCCCCAGCCCAGGCAAGGCGTCCGGCCAGTTGATGCAAAGGAAAATGGGCGGATCCGTAGGCCAACTCGCCTGCGTCTTCCATTCAGGCCACTCCCAGCAGTTGGGGCTGGGAGTTACCTGCACCACCACGGGGGCCGCAAAGCAGCAGCGTCCAACATCCTTTTGGGATGAGGTGCGATGGTGGAGGTGGTGATTCCCAATGCTGTTCTCGGATTTTGTTCAGAATGTTGACATGTGTCGGGTATGTTTGGGATCTATATCTACAATCTATATACATACTGCATCATTTTGCTGAACAGTTCTGGTCCCTTGCGAAGGCAGCAGATTTCACGTTGCGGCGCTGCCGTCCTCCATCAGATCTTGGAGCCCGTTCTCAAGCGACTCGGTTCCACGGCTCATTTTCCTGGGACCAAGTCGGGCAAGGTGATATATATATATATATATATATTATTATATATTCATTATGTTCGCAGGCAACAGTTTCTTTTTTGTATCAGAATCAACGTGTGTTGTGAATCAATGTATGATCTCATCCCACACACCATCCAACTGTTGAGGATTCCAGCTAATGACGAGCAATGCATCGTTTGTGTACAACTTGACAATTCCCAAGTCCCCTTGAGCTGTGAATCGATGTAAGAGCAGTTTCAAAATGCGAGCATAACTTCAACTTCCCAAACAAAATTATGGCCACAGGTCCAAAATGGAGAATCTAGCGGAATCGAGTTAGAACCACCACGATTCTAGTTGGTGCCTTAAAAAAAACATCCCCAAAATGTTCAGCCCTCGAAATCCCCAAAGTTTGGCCAACATGTGGCCATGAAAAAAATCAATAGCCTCTAGTAATTTGTTAACATAACTTTATAGACAAATGCATAAAGCCCTGGCAAAACTACTTCAATGGTTTACATTGATTACCATGTTCATTCTTTGGTGATCTTCAATATGAATGTCGATGTTAAATTACCTGAGGGTTGCTCCCAGCCCGGTCACAAGGCGGGAAAGTTTCAGTGAATAAGGAAATCAAACCAAAGATTTCCCATCCAACCCTGGCCATTTACCCACAAATGGTTGGAGCAAACCTGACCAGAGGGTACCCTCCTGTAAAGTAACGATGTGGAAACTCCACTTGTAGATCATGTTCCTAGGGTTTCCCTATGGGTTTTCCACAGCTTTTTGTTTGTTCACCCCAGTGTAATATTTGGCTTTGTCCGGAAATGGTTTACCTCCAAGTTGAGGCAATTTTAATAACTTTAATCGGGAAATTGATTGTAAAACCATCAAAGTTGGTGGTTTTCATCTATTTTCATCTATTAAATCACTAATAATGGTGTTAAATGGTTTACATCATGATTTCTTGATTGACAAACCCTTAAAAAAAAACACACCAACAAGAATCAGCTGCAACGCATCCAGCACTTGAGACTCCGAGGGGATCAACTTCACCTCGAGAAGCGAAACTTCATCTGCAGGATCTATAAACCCTCCGTTCGCAGCCATAACCCTATAGTGTTAATATGTGTTTACCCATTTTAAAGATATTTGGATGGTCTAGGTAGCGGCTTTGAGTGGGAACTGTTGAGATGTGAAACATTAGGATAACTCTCTGTGTGTGTGTGTTTTTGGTAAGCCAAAAAGTTTGGACCCTCTAGCATACTTTACCATGACCGAAAAATTGGGCGACATACTGTAACTTCATTCACACATGAACTACATAGACAAAGCACATGCTTCACTTGACTGAGCAAACTGAAACAAGGCATCCCTCCGCGGGCGATAGAAACATGTATGACCTATACAACAAACTCATCTTGCCCTTCAAAACAGGTATCTCAGAACCTCCAAAAGTCCACCCAAGGGCAGTGATTGGGAACACAACCACTTTAAGAAGTCAAACCGTCTATATACCTAAATCATAAACCCAACAGCGCAATGCAATAAACCGCCATTTCCCGCTGGGTTATGCATGTCTATATCTGTATCTATATTTCTATATATATATATCTAATATATATATACACATATATATATATATATATGTTCTATCACACCTATTTCTCATGGTGAGCTGCGGATCGCAACGATCGCTTTTTCAGCGTGCCTTGGAAAGACCTAAGAGGCTGCGGTCCACCGTCCCGGAGGACTCATGCCACGCCAAGAGAAGTTTGGTGTCCCGTTCCTGAGCCATGGCTCAAGCCACTCATCCCAAGTGTGTGTGTGTGTGGAACCTCAAAGGCTTGTAAGATATGTGCGTATGTATATATATATATATGTGTGTGTTAAAGTATAGTTATATAATTAATCTTGATATGCAATTATAATATTTAAATTAAATTATAGTAATATTATATCATATTGTATTGTATTGTATATTGAATTATATTATATCACACTAAAAACGACTACAGTATATATATATATATATATATGATTATATATGTTGTAGCCAGACCTACCA
This sequence comes from Cladocopium goreaui, assembly GCA_947184155.2. Taxonomy (NCBI): domain Eukaryota; class Dinophyceae; order Suessiales; family Symbiodiniaceae; genus Cladocopium; species Cladocopium goreaui. Next base: position 161,784 of record CAMXCT020005957.1, on the reverse strand, counting down.
AACGGAAAACAAAAAACATAATTCCCACTACTACGTACCGAAAATGGCTAAGGGACGTGGCCCATCTCCCACCAGTACAGCTCCGATCTCATCTCATATCCATCTCAAATCGATGGGCGGTGTTCATGCTGTCAACTGCTATGATGCATAGTTGATGAACCATACAAATTGCCATTGCAGTTGCATCAACTATGAGCCATTTGTACAACTATCAGATGCGATTTTTCGAATCATTTGTTGAATTTAGCAACGGGAATTCTTTGTGCATCAAGATGCATCATGTATAAGAACCAATTCTCAGTAAATCTCATTTCTCCAATGATGCATCGTTCTACAAACATCAACGATTGCATAAAATGCAACTGCTCAACTGCTCAAGCTTCGTCATACACACTCTTCGACACAAGGCATGCGGCCACAATGGCCTCATCCATGTCCGATGTTCCCCAGTGGGGATGACGCGCTCCCGCTGTGGGCACTTCAGTTACCCATCTTGCTTGTGGTTGACATTCAAACACATATATTGAATTCAATCGGGATCATAAATTATTCAAGCCAAAATCGATCACCTACAAAAACGTGTTCAACCACCAGCAAACCCTGCTTCTGCATGCTTCTCTAGATTAATTGCCATTCTGGTTTCGTCCTAAATTAGTATACTTTAAAATCCGCTATTGCTTTTCATCATGTTCCTACAGTATTGCATACAATTAATACATTGGCATAACTTGGAGTAAATAACCAATTTTGGGCAACCCCAGGGTATTTTGATGCATTGTATCCCAATTTCTGACGTGCAACCCCCCCGACTCTTGATACCCATCCATTTGTCTCGATGAACAGTAGTAGTTCAACAGCCTGAAATAATGTGACTTTGAGGTAGTCCTCTTGACCATAATCATAAGCATAGTGGACTTTCTGCCGACGAAAATGAGCATGAGGTCACAATATATTTCACCATTGGTAAGATCCCAGTATTTGATGGCAAAAAAACAAAAAACATCACATTCTGGCTGGTTAAAAAGGCCCATGTGGCTTAAATTGACCATTGATCGAATCAAACCCAGCGGCAACCTGTCCAGCCTGGTGAACCTCTGCCCTGCTCGATGCAGATTCCAATGGATGGCTCTCCAAACGCCACAGGAAGCGCAAAGGCTGTCTTCTTGGCAAAGCCCGCCGGACATGCCCTGGAGGCAACCAATATTTTGGAACCACGGAACCACAGGGAAAATAACAATGCATGGCAAATGTAAATGACAAATGTATCTGAATTGCATATTATAATTACTATGATTATCTATGACTGCACATAGATCAATAATATATAGGTGCTTTTGGTTGGAATAGGTTGTGTTTCTCACTGTTGTGATCTGGAAGCTGTTTTCAGCATGTGTAGATCTGGATTCGTTTCGTCTGTCAAAGTATCCATGTAGACGTTATGAGTCTGGCTCATGCATATGACTGGCTAGACAGTTGCTTGACAGTAATTGAATTGTCCTATTCCGGCAAAAAATGGTGGATCTCAATTGCTTTCTCAGTGCGATCTGTTTTGCCAGGGTCAAGACAGCCTTTTGTTTGGGATGGTCGTCCAACCCCCTGTGGTTCCCAAACAAAATAAATTGATCAATCTGCAGGGATCGCTTCCAGGAGGTCCTACGTGCTATTGGTGTTTGGGTGTGTTGTGGATTGGACTTGTGTATATATGTTGACTTGCTTGTTTGTTGGGCTGCCGCTTATATTTGTTAGGGTGTGCACTGAACCACCTTGAACAGAATTGAACTTATTTACAGTAAGTTGGAACAACGCATGTGCATGTGAACAGTTTGGACGCCATTTTAAGTTTGTAGGAACCAAGTTGGCAAAACGTTGAACCCTTCGAGAACATATGCACCACCAACTTGCGAAATGCCACAAAGAACCATCTAGCTTCCAAGTTTGGCAGCACTCGGAGATCATGGACACATGCTCCAGAACAGCATCAGATTTGAGGTAACAAAAAATGTATATGCGTTTCACCATCATTTGGCCATGATTTGCGGTTGAAATTACATGAAATTACTTTTCCATATATTTTATTGCCTGTAACAATATCATCCAAATGTGTTACACTCCCAAATTATCCAAAAATATACGTAGACTATAATACCATGTAGTACAATAATATCAAATAACCACCTGGTCTATTTTACTGTTGTTTTATAGCAACACACTTAACCCGCTAGACTAACCTGCTCAACCAAGGCTTACCCGGTCATGCAAACTTTGTACTTGGGCGTGCATTCAAGGAATTGTAACTTTCTACTACCCGTGTCATCCTGTGTCTATATCTGGGTTATTTCATACGGTTGTTACCCATTTATGATTCCTGATATCTAAGCAGATGCTTATGGACCTGATAATGGACTAAACACCCAATTGCTCAACTTCCATGAGCAATTTAGAAATCCACCTAGTTGTCCAGGCTAACTTCCTAAGCATAACATGTTTGAACAACCTCACACACAATATATATATATCAATTATATAATTATATATATATATATCAATTATATATATATACATAGCAATAATATTGATATAATTGTATACCTTTATAATTTATAACCCATACAGCACTCCTTCCCCATCTGAGGCTCCGTCGAGCCGACGTAAACCGCGGCGCGCTGCTGTGCTGCACGTTGACGGGCCGCACCGCAGGCAGCGGCGGAAGTGCGGCGCCATGGCGTACGGAGGAGAGGAGGTGAAGACAGGCCTCGGTCACACTTTCCATCACCATAGTTGTTTCTTGTTGTACAGGTAGCTATCTGGATTATCTCATTCATCTATCTTGTCAAGTGATGGATAGATCATTAATGAATCAATCAATATCAATCATATCTTGCTCGCCCCACCCGACCCTGCGAGTTCCAAACAACGCGCCGAAGTACCGCTGTCGGAGCACCATACCCACATTCCCCTGAAAGTTGTTTTTGAGTTTCACTAAAAAACCCTTAAATTTTATGCTAAGTACATCTTGGTAGTATCATTCTTTTGTTTTTCATATGGAGGTTTCCTAAAATGGGAGTACCCTGCATCATCCAGTCATTATACATTTTTAGTATATTTTTGTATTGAAACCACCATGGTGACTTCGGGATCCCCCTTTTGAAGAAACCCTCATATGTTTTAAGTGATTCTCAACCATTCTACGTGAGTGGTGTTTTTATCCTTGTCTTTCGATGACCACTAACACATAGCCTACGCAACTGTCTACGCCAAGTTTACGCCATTGCATGAGGTAGCCTACGCGATGCCTTCTAAAGGATGCCTACGCAAGCCTATAGGCCGTGTAGGACCCTACGCGGCCATGTTGTTTTTGTTCTCCCTTGTGGCATGAGGTTTTGGAAGAACAAACCACACACATCGCCAATTGTTTCGATGCTGAAAATTATTCAACATGAATAAGTTCCAACTGCCAACGAGTGTCTACACAAAGCCTACGCGGTGGCTACACGCCACGAGCCCAATGCCTAGCCGTCGAGGCACCGAGGAATGCAATGCCACTGGACCCAGCTGTGCGGAGCGCACCGAGCCGACGGCGGCCACGGCTCTGCGGATAGCCAGCACTTCTGCCTCGAAATCCTCCGATGGACGGAATGATTGGAGTTATGTCATATATGTAATATATATGTGGTAAACAAAAAATAAATTTTCCTAAAATTTGGCTAACCCTATTTTACATCATCCAAAAAAAATCAGATGTTCCATCCATTGGAGATCACCCATTTATGGAAAACCCCTAAATTAAGAATCCAGTAATGTAGTGGGAATCCATAAACATAAAAATACCTTCGTCCGCTTCGGAATGAATCCGTACAAATGCCCCAACAGATATGCATAGTTAAAAAATAATGATAATAGCAACTATGACTATAATCCTAACAATAATGATGATCATGATGATGCTAATGATTAAAAACACATTTATAATTTAATAGCTACCTCTAATATGTTTGTTAAACAACACACATATAAATATATATATATGTAGAATGGTCAATCATTTCCATTGCATCCCCAAATGGTATAGGTTCCATGATTGGCGTCACCACGGGAGGATTGGGACAATCAGCCTGTCATCCTGAGCATGATAGTGGCTGCGTTTCAAACCAGCTTCAATAATCGGTTCTGTCATGTTGGTTCCGCGGGTCGCTTGCAGAATCTTGGGAAAACTCATGATATCTTGGTTGAAATAGTCGTCGGCACGTTTTTGTTGGCACGCCCTGCCTCCCCTGGGCCCTTTGACAAGTAAAAATAAAAACACCATCAATCAGTTGACATAACATGAGTCACCTTGAGACCCCCAAGATAGCGGAATCATTGAGCTAGGCTATAAAATTGCAAAAAAAAAACAGCGTTTTCGACAATAAATCACTTGGAGGGTCGCGAAACCAGGTAAGAAAAAAGGTTTATGGTGAGCCTTGTCCCCTCCATTTTATAGAGGATATTAGAGCAGGGGTAGTATGATTGTCATCCAATGTCATCATCCAAATGATGAGGGATTTGTCCAGGAATGGATTATTTTTGAACAACACGAAATATTGATGATATCAAAAGTATGGAAAATGGACAAATGATATCAAATTATATCAAAGTACTACTACGTCCATACTTTGTTACCAAATGGACAAATTATATCAAAGTATGGAAACTTTATTCCCTATGGAGGATTTGTCTGGAGGATTTGACCACTTTCTAAAAGGAATTATGGGAAATCAAATCATCCTGCAAAATGAGGTTTCCGATATTTTTCGATACAACCATATTGGGAATTGCTTTGAGGAAACTAATGTTTTTGTTTAAAGAGTATGTGTTGGGAAAATGATGATAAACCATCATGGATTGGACTGTTGCACAATTCATGGAAATTTGGGGCCAAAATATTGTCATTCAATAAGGAAAAAGGTCCTACAAGTAATACAACAAACAGCATTAGCAATTGGGGAAATTAAAGAAACCAAAAATGGCGGAAGAAGAAAACAAAGAAACGTAAACAACTCAAGAATAAGGATGGCAACCCTTATCATGAAAAATCATTATTCTACATATACAATGTGTATATATATATATAATTATATATTAAACATGTTACACAACATTATTGAGAAAGTCGTGAAGTTTGGCACCGGGCCTCATGAACTCCCAGACAAACTGCTGCTGGCCCTGCTGGCTGTGGCGCAGTCCAGCTCCAATCCTCCTGGCAGAGGTATGAAACATGTATGAAACTTACATACAGTGGATGGTTGTGAAATCTTACACCAGTTGGTAGATGGTAGAAATATGTAGAAATCCCATTATAATCTTAATATGTACAGTGTTTCATAGTTACACAGCATATCCATCCATGTCCTTTCATTTGACCTCTTCATAGCTCTCCAGGTATCGTTATGGAATGTAATGGATCTTAGCCACACCATAACAATTCTTTGTGTCTTCATTTGGGCTCTTTCAAAAAGAAGATCTCTTATCTTCGCTCATAAAGCCTCAAAGGCTATGCATGCAGGTTGGACACCCCTCAATTTCCTAATACCACTACCTCGGGTCGACCCAAACAAGCCTTTGTTCTGGCATTGGGGCTCTATGTACATTGGCTGGTGCTCATTTCTTTGAAATCTGTTGAAGGAATTGGAAAATGAGCCACCGCAGACTGGCACCTTAGCTACTTTTAGACTCTTAGCCACTCTTCAACCCTCTTAGGTGGGGAATGATGGCCCCTCTGGGTGATATGTGGTGAGATGCCTTGGGAGCTCATAGGCACATTGGTTGTGAGGACTCCAGGTAGCAAAAGGATTTGCTCCCGAACCCATGATGTCACTCAAACACACCAAGACCCGATGAAGACCTTTCAGGGCCAAGGCTTTATGAGCAAAGGGGTCAGACCAACCCCCTATGATTCATGCTGAAAATCTACAGTAAATGTTGTTCTTCCATGCAATGTATTAGATAAATATTTCTGGGATCTTCATGCCACAAACAGAGAGGTTGTGAGTTGGAATCGCCCACCTCAAACAAGTGTGCAGCAAGTGGTTCTATCTTCATATATGGTATCTTCGCAACAGTTCACCATATTCAAACACTGAACACGCAGATCACCGTTAGTTTGACATTCCTGGTGGTTTTAAAATGATTCAATGCATCAGCGACAGGACGTGCGATGAAGGGGTCCACCTCTTGGGGTAAAACAACAGGTTTCCCTGTTTACCAGGCGAAACACCATTCGTGCGATTTTTTTAAAATGAATCAACTGAGGCTCAATGAACATACAGGTTTCTCAAAATTTAGCTACAGTATCACTCAAAGGCCATCTATTATTGTGTTAATTTAGTCTTCCCCCATTAAACGTGTAATTTTGTGAGGTATGCCCAATTTGTGGGCAGACCTGCATAGTGTTTGTTCTGTCACATATTTATATGCATTGATAATTATACACTTGTGAATTGGCAACGGTATCGTGCAGTCCAACGCGGCTCTTTTTGCTAGTAGCGATAGCGATGTAGCTCAAGGGCCCTGATAGCCGAAATGGCAGCAGACACTACATGTGACGACCTGGCCTTTACATGGAGTATCACATACCACAAATTGACACTCAACCTGTTCTTCAGGTGTCACATAGAAATATATACGGCTATGTCTGTACAGGGCATTGCGGAGAAAGAACGCAGTGGTGTTATTACTGCTTCTGTACTTTGTACATGCACTCTGCCAACACTCGAATTATGAAATCTGGTTTCATACTCTTTGTAAGGCAGTCGCTGATCATGGTGTGTGTTGCTATCCATGACAGCTTATCTCCTCCATTCGGATAGATGTCCCATGTTTTTCGGTCATCATTCCAGTAGGATTCGTGAATACTTTGTAATTCGATGCCAAGTCTTTTGTCGCTCACCTTCGCCAGGATCTCGGAAGCCAAGTGGTCTGACAATGAGCGGCAATCTGTGAGGGCTAAGTGCGGTACGCAGCTCCTTGCATCAGTTTCCCATGTCCGCATGGATTTGATCTGGCCTTTGAGTTCTGCCAAGACACCTCTGAGCTTGTCCCCTGCTTCGAGACCATGCTGCAGTGAATACGTCTCAGCCTGGAGCGTGCTTCGACACACACGTCGGATCGTGGTAGAGCTGTAAGACAGAGGCATTACTCTGTACGTGTTGCAGCTACTGCTCTTGATCTCTGTGAGGTCTCCAAGAAAGTGACAACGTCCCTGTTGGGAACGGTAGTTCTGTTCATTGGAGAATGAAGCGTCAGTAATTGTGATCAGACCTATCTCATCCCATTTGAGATGTCCGCTTGGAAAACGAAGCCTTACCTGATCACCTTTGTGAGCAAGTTGTACAACTGCGTTTGCGTCGCACAAAGTGCTGACTGTGGCATTTTTGACTGAAGATTGTAGGCGGCTAACTCGGTACGCCAAATCTGGTCTTGTCTGGCGAGCAACCCAAGCGAGTGACCCGGTCACCGACCTAAGTCGTGTGATGTCATCACCTGAAATCTTCTCACTGCCTGGACGGCCAGCGTCAATTGGAATTGGTTTGATCTTCCTGGTGTTATCGACGGTGTCGACGAAAATGTCTCCGTCACCTGAACGCGAAAACTGCTTTCCGCAATACCTGAACTCGTTCACTTCGGTGCTGCCGATGTTGAACTTATTCAGAAAACGTTCGATGACTTCCTTACCTTCGGGCAAGTAACAGTACAAAAGATCGTCAACATGTGTGCACATCAATGCGCATGTATCACCATCGCTCCCTGGAAGAAAATAAAGACCTGGGAAAAACTGTGATGCTTTCATGCCTTCTTTCTTGGCATCTCCATCCAATCGCAGCCAAAATCCGCGACCTGAGTCTGTGAGTCCATAGATTGGTACCCTTACGAGGTAAACAATTCCCTCGTCAACTCCTGGGATGCCACCCCGGGGTTGTCTCATCAGGAGTACCCGGTCCAAAGGTCGTCCTTGGAAATATGCTGATGTCACATCAGCCGAATGCAAGTCGAGCTCATGTGCTGCACACCAACGGCAAATGAGGTTGTGAACCTCAATGTCAGCTGTGGGGCTGTCTGACCTCAGACCGTCACTGCATTCGAAGTTTCCGCAGGAAACTAACCTGCTTTTGTATTGTGGCTGGTAATTTGGATCTCGGCCTTTCTTGTACTGAGCTTTGTCAACATCTACCCATTTGGAGGGTATAATCTGATGTCCCTCAGCAACAAGCTCTTGCACTTGATCCGGAGTCAGTGGCACGACTGCTCCGAAGCTTTCAAACTTTGACCATTCCTGGGCTCGAGAAGCTTGCAGTGCCTTTTGAACCTCAGGTGGCGCTGATTCGAAATGAATGCTTTTCAGGACCTTCTTGCCTTCTTCTACAATCTCATCTTTCCCTGCCATAAAACATGTGAACATGGCTGTGGACTGTTCAACTTGTTCTACGGACCATTGTGCGGCCGCATTTCGGGCTCGCTCAAAGTGGCTCCTCAGGGATGCTGGAAGGTCATTAAGACTGTCATACGGATTGGGCCATGATTGTGGCCCTGCGGCTTGTGATGGTGTTAGCTGTGGTGCTTCAGCAGAAGGTCTGTCTGCTGAGTCCACAGATTCGCGCCTGGAAGGCATAAGCGATGACCCTCTTTCACTCTCAGGTTGGGTTTCAAGACGGGGTCTCACGTTTCTGTCGGCACGAGGGGCAACACTTGATCTCCGTCTGTCCAGACTGGAACTGGCAGCTTCAATCAGTTCATCTGTACCATTTACTTCATCTGACATGTCTTCACCATCAATGGTGATTTCCGGTACAGTTACCCTGCATTATCCAATTCTTCATCTTCGGGTATTGGTGGTAAATCCTCATTATTATCTCCCCAATTTATGAATGGTAGTTCAGCTCCCTCGCCTGAGGCAATTGGTTCAGGCGCCTCGAATACGGATGGCTCATATCCGTCACTTTGGGAATCTGGGGAAATTCGAGCATCCAAAAAGGATTGCTGTTCACCTCCGATCACGACCTCATCAGGAATGACAGGCTGCCCATGGAGAACCGAATGCGCCAATGCTTCACTTGGAGTAGCTACCTTCACATTCTGACTGGCCACTAGTACCGGGACATTTCCACAAAGCAACCATAGGTTTCTCTCTCCCTCATGGCCTATCACCCTACTTGTGGGGCTCCATCGTGTGCCTCCCCGCTGGTTATCCCTGCGAAAAGTCACCAAGTCCCCGATTTCGAAGTCTCTCGGAAAAGGTGATGTGTTTTTGGTCATGGCTCGCTGGACACGCTTGGAGCAATCGAGGTATACAAATGCTTTCTGTGCTTCCTGCCTAGCAAGATGCTGCAAAGCAAAAATGCTTTCGGGGTTGTGCTGGGCCTCCAAGGCTCCGAGCTCTGCAAATCGCTCTTCGGACAATGGACTGGGGTCTGAGCGTGGTGCCTTACCCAACACCCACTGTGATGGTGAAAAACCTCCTACACGTGATGCATTATTCTTCACCATGAGCACCTCTTGCAGAACTGACTCAACCTGTTCTCTGCCAAGAGGTTGAGTTTCTTTTGAGACCTTTCGGAAAAGAGCTTTGGCAATGGCCCCGTGGCGCTCTACACGGCCAAGGTTTTCAGGTGCCTCAAGTGGGCTGTGATAAACCTGAATGCCATGATCGTCCATGTACTTTGACAGTACACCACGGTTATGAGACTACGTAGTAACCGCGTTAAGCACTAGTCATAGTAACCACGATAGAAAAACTTAGTAACCACGATAAGAATTAGACATGGTAACCACGATTAAGTCTTAAACTGCGTAGAGAGGACATAGTAACCCGTTTCGTACCGGGAAATCAAAAAAAAAAGGAAAAAGAGAGGAAAAAAAAGAGAGGAAAAAGAGATCATCGTTTCGTACCGGAAATCGTCGTTTCGTACTGAGAAATCATCGTTTCGTACCGAGACATCATCGTTTCGTACCGAGAAATCATCGTTTCGTACCGGGAAATCAAAAAAAGAGAGGAAAAAGAAAGGGAAAAAAGAGAGGAAAAAGAGAGGAAAAAGAGGAGAAATCATCGTTTCGTACCGAGACATCATCGTTTCGTACCGAGAAATCATCGTTTCGTACCGGGAAATCAAAAAAAGAGAGGAAAACGAAAGGAAAAAAAGAGAGGAAAAAGAGGAGAAATCATCGTTTCGTACCGGGAAATCAAAAAAAGAGAGGAAAAAGAGAGGAAAAAAAGAGAGGAAAAAGAGAGGAAAAAGAGGAGAAATCATCGTTTCGTACCGAGACATCATCGTTTCGTGCCGAGAAATCATCGTTTCGTACCGGGAAATCAAAAAAAGAGAAGAAAAAGAAAGGAAAAAAAGAGGGGAAAAAGAGAGGAAAAAGAAAAAAAAAGAGGAAAAAGAGAGGAAAAAGAGAAAAAAAAGAAAGAGAGGAAAAAGAGATGAAAAAGAAAATAAAAAAGAGGTGAAAAAGAGAGGAAAAAGAGGAGAAATTATCGTTTCGTACCGAGAAATCATCGTTTCGTACCGAGACATCATCGTTTCGTACCGAGAAATCATCGTTTCGTACCGGGAAATCAAAAAAAGATAGGAAAAAGAAAGGAAAAAAAGAGAGGAAAAAGAGAGGAAAAAGAGGAGAAATCATCGTTTCGTACCGGAAATCGTCGTTTCGTACCGAGAAATCATCGTTTCGTACCGGGAAATCAAAAAAAGAGAGGAAAAAGAGATGAAAAAAAAGAGAGGAAAAAGAGTGGAAAAAGAGGAGAAATCATCGTTTCGTACCGGAAATCGTTGTTTCGTACTGAGAAATCATCGTTTCGTACCGAGACATCATCGTTTCGTAGCGAGAAATCATCGTTTCGTACCGGGAAATCAAAAAAAGAGAGGAAAAAGAAAGGAAAAAAAGAGAGGAAAAAGAGATGAAAAAGAGGAGAAATCATCGTTTCGTACCGGGAAATCAAAAAAAGAGAGGAAAAAGAGAGGAGAAAAAAAAGAGAGGAAAAAGAGGAGAAATCATCGTTTCGTACCGGAAATCGTCGTTTCGTACCGAGAAATCATCGTTTCGTACCGAGAAATCATCGTTTCGTACCGGGAAATCAAAAAAAGAGAGGAAAAAGAGATGAAAAAAAAGAGAGGAAAAAGAGAGGAAAAAGAGGAGAAATCATCGTTTCGTACCGGAAATCGTCGTTTCGTACCGAGAAATCATCGTTTCGTACCGAGAAATCATCGTTTCGTACCGAGACATCATCGTTTCGTGCCGAGAAATCATCGTTTTGTACCGGGAAATCAAAAAAAGAGAAGAAAAAGAAAGGAAAAAAAGAGAGGAAAAAGAGAAGAAAAAGAAAGAGATGAAAAGAAAGAGAGGAAAAAGAGGAGAAATTATCGTTTCGTACCGGAAATCGTCGTTTCGTGCCGAGAAATCCTCGTTTCGTACCGAGATCATCGTTTCGTACCGAGAAATCATCGTTTCGTACCGGGAAATCAAAAAAAGAGATGAAAAGAGAGGGAAACAAGAAAGGAAGAACAACTAGGAGAAATATCGTTTAGACGTTTTGTTTTGGTTGAAATCGTCGTTTCGTACCGAGAAATCATCGTTTCGTACCGAGAAATCATCGTTTCGTACCGGGAAATCATAAAAAGAGAGGAAAAAGAAAGGAAAAAAAAGAGAGGAAAAAGAGGAGAAATCATCGTTTCGTACCGGAAATCATCGTTTCGTACCGAGAAATCATCGTTTCGTACCGAGAAATCATCGTTTCGTGCCGAGACATCATCGTTTCGTACCGAGAAATCATCGTTTCGTACCGGGAAATCAAAAAAAGAGAAGAAAAAGAAAGGAAAAAAAGAGAGGAAAAAGAAAGAGATGAAAAAAAAGGGAAAAAAAGATAGGAAAAAGAGAGGAAAAAGAAAGAGAGGAAAAGAAAGGAAAACAAAAGAGAGGAAAAAAGAGAGGAAAAAGAAAGGAAAAAAAGGAGGAAAAAAAAAAAGAGACACTTATCCGTTTAGTACCGGGGAAATCGTTCGTTTCGTACCGAGAAAAATACGTTTCGTACCGAGACATTCATCGTTTCGTTACCGAGAATCAACAAAAGAGAGGGAATAAGGAGGGAAAAAAAAGAGAGGAAAACTAGGAGAAATCATCGTTTCGTACCGGAAATCGTCGTTTCGTACGAGAAATCATCGTTTCGTACCGAGAAATCATCGTTTCGTACCGGGAAATCAAAAAAAAGGGAAAAAAAGAGGAAAAAGAGAGGAAAAAGAGAGGAAAATCATCGTTTCGTACCGGAAATCGTCGTTTCGTACCGAGAAATCATCGTTTCGTACCGAGACATCATCGTTTCGTACCGAGAAATCATCGTTTCGTACCGGGAAATCAAAAAAAGAGAAGAAAAAGAAAGGAAAAAAAGAGAGGAAACAGAGAGGAAAAAGAAAGGAAAAAGAGAGGAAAAAGAAAAAAAAAGAGAGGAAAAAGAGAGGAAAAAGAAAGAGAGGAAAAAGAGAGGAAAAAGAAAGAGAGGAAAAAGATAGGAAAAAGAAAGGAAAAAAAAGAGAGGAAAAAGAGGAGAAATTATCGTTTCGTACCGGAAATCGTCGTTTCGTACCGAGAAATCATCGTTTCGTACCGAGACATCATCGTTTCGTACCGAGAAATCATCGTTTCGTACCGGGAAATCAAAAAAAGAGAGGAAAAAGAGAGGAAAAAGAGGAGAAATCATCGTTTTCTTTTTGTCTCTGTGACCTAGATGTTCAAATATATTCTAAAGGTATATATAGAGAAGAATTATCGTGATGATCTTACCATTCTTATCGTTGTTACTAGGATCTTATCGTTGTTTTCAGGTCTCTATGATGGTTTCGTAGAAGGTTTCACGGTTATGCAACCCTCGGTCACACATCAAGTTCACTGGGTGTCCACTCCATGAAAACCAACGTTTCTGCAGGGCCTTCAGACATTCACTGGATGATGGCTGTCCCTGGCCTGTTCTGACAACCTCGCACAGTTGAAATGTCGTCCCAAGATCTACCATGTTCAAAACTTGAAACTTGGAACCACCTGCATCAATGATCTCAAAAACATCAATTCCCAAGCTATGGTTGAAAGAGTAGTTGTGGGGCAATGCAGTTTTGTGTGTGGGTTTCTTTCGGGATGTTTCTTCACATGCTGTGCACCTATGAAGTTTTACTGCATCAATAACTCTGTTCGAACCCTGGCAGCACGAAGCAAGTGGATCATGGTCTGCCTCGGCACATGACCAAACTGACGGTGAAGTCGCCTGACAGCGATCCTCACTCTGGCTGGAAGCTTTCTCCACTGCCTGCGTCTCTCCACCTCATCTTGTGGAAGTCCTGGAATCTCGACTTCGTCAATGAGGGTTTCCTCAGAAATCAGTTCCTCAACAGGGTTCACCTGGGCTCTGTCATCGGAGTCCCAGAGGGCGTCAAGTCGTTGATGCTCTTCATGTGCTTCTTCATGCATGTCCCCCACAAACGCTATCCCCATTTGATGGTTCAAATCATCTTCCTTGGCCCAACTCCCAATCCAATCTGCAAACTTCCAAGACAAGACATCGTCCATCGTCTGTCCACGAAACCAAGATTCAAACTCATGGGTCCACTGTTCGTCATTGCATGTGAATGCCAAACCATGGTCATTGATATATGGTGTTTGGGGGTGTTGATGTTTCTCCCATCGATCAGTCATGGCAACATCTATGTGCAGGAACTTGCAATTGTCCAAGTCGCACATCAACTCCACTTCTGCCAGAAAACGACCATGTCCCAATGGATCATTTGGGTTGTTGTATCCAATGGCAATGACAATGTTTTGATACCCCTCCAACAGATTACAAAAATCTTTGGGGTGAAATTCAGGGTCAAGATGACTGGCCCCCACACCAACGTCGATCACGTCGACCGAAGGCTGGCCAGACTCCTGGACGAACACGAACGGATGGGAAGTGAAAACAACTGTCTTGCTATCTCGATTGGGATTGGAAATCAAACCAAGTCCACTCTGGATCATCATGTCGTTCTTGTTCAAATTGGCAATACCGTCCAACACTGCTTTACGGTGTTTCCTACCCATGGTGACTCTCTCATTGGGTTGGATGGCAATTGGACCATGTTCATGCACTTCAACATCGGTGTCAGAGTCCAGAACAACTTCATGCATGTTGGGACCATCTGGATCTCTGGCCATGAGTCCAACTGGCAGTACATCACCGGGTTCGGTTTTGATGATCACTTCATCCTTGGGGGTTTTCTCATGACAAGGCTTTCCATTGGAGGATTTGCTTTTCACAGGTTTGGCAACAGGGCTCTCATCGGATGAACTTGTGCTATAGTCGGTTGACTCATCTTTCGGGGTCTGAATCTTGGGGTTTCCCTTGAACATGTCATCATCTGTACAAATCATAAACCGACTTGGCTGTGGTGGAGTTGGAGGATTCTTTCGACTCTGCAAATGGACTTTTGTTTTGGGGACATATTTCTGGCTCTTTTGGGGCTCCGTTTTTGGTGCGTTTTGGGGCTCCGTTTTTGGTGCGTTTGGTGCGATACTGCCCTCAAAACCCTGATCACCTGACAACAAAACCACGCGCCCCGTATATGCTCGCGGGCGCACGTCTCGATGTGAGAAGATCACCAAATCGGCCCAAGTAGTCGGGAGATCGACGTTCTCTCCAACAGCTTCTTCCCGTTGAAGTCTGTTCCACAATGTTCCTGCGGAATCACGTGGTCGATAGAATGACGATTTCACCCAACCCTGTCGACTCATCCATTTGCCACCTGAAATCAAAGTGCTCCTCACGTGGGATCTGAGCTTGATGTCCACCCTGATGCCTTGCTGCTGCTCCTCATGAGGAAGGCTGGGGTCTGTAATCCAGATCACCCGATCTCTGTTTCCCCACAGTTTTGCAGAAGAGATGATCCAAGAAAGGATGTCTTCATCGACATTCCAGCAATATGGGTCTCCGCTGTTGTCGTTCAAGATGTCGCGGAGTTCCCTCTCAAGTCGCTGACGCTGAGACTCATCACATGGGCGTCGAATCGGTGGCCTCGGTGGTGATGGAGGGGTCCTTGGAGAAGGTACCCTTGGAGATGACACACGGCGTCTGCTTCGAGATCGCCGACCACGCCTGCCGCTCGAAGAGGATCTTCTTCTGGTCCTTCCACGATCAGCTCGTTCTCCTTCAAGCACCTGTCTCACAAGACCTGAGAGCTCCTGGACCTGATTAGCAAGAACCTGTACTGCTAAGTCTCGGTCTTGTCCTCCATAATCACGGCCTCGTTCGTCTCCTTCGTGATGTGCTCCTCCACGAGATGAGTCTCCAGCACTACGGCTTGGAGGTGGATATGCTGGAACATACCTGGGTGTCAAAGGCGTTCTCGTCGATGTACCTCCAAAGGATGGTGTCATAGGAGCACGGACTGGAACTGGCACAGTCCTGGATGGTGTCAACGTGGGGATAGATCTCGTCGCCGTTGTAGTAGGCCCTGGTGCCGGTGGCCTAACAGGCTCAGGCGGCCTAGCAACTCCTGATGACCTATCAGGTTCATCCACATCCACAACACGCACGTCAGGAAGATGTCTGTTCATCAAGTTTCCAAGCTCTCTGGTGTCGGCTGTTGCACAAAGACTGCAATGACCTCCACAAGTCATCTCACGCCACTCCGGGCTGTGATAATGGATCAGCAAAGGCTTCCTCCAATCAGTCACGTCCAAGAAGTAGTAGATCAAAGCTGCTAATCCAACACTGCGATGACGACCACTGGTGCAGTACAAGTGGATCACGAGCTTCCCATTCGGGTTAGCCCTCAAGAAATCTGTCACCTGCTCAACGAGGTCATTCATTGCCTCATGAAGTGCAACTCCTCGGATAATGCTAGGATGTCGTCCAGTGCAACCTCGGATCGATCTGTCGCTGTCAGGATCATGGAAATGCCTGCAGTCAATCTGAAGAACCTTAGCACCAGGGAAGCTTGGCTGTCGACCTGTCCAACGAGCACCTGAAGTGACCACAAGGCATCGCGATCTGTTCAGTCCCCTCAGGCAGTTGTTCACGGCACCTTCGATGTGATCTGCGCTTGACGAGCTGTAGCCACTTGGAGACCTCAACATCTCACTGGCCAACGGCGAACCAGGCTCGTCGGATAGGGCGGCAAAGGCAGTTCGAAACCTTCTGTGGCACTTTGGGATCTGTTGTGAAATGTGATTGGACGTTTTTCCTGTCGGATCAATTTGATTTGGGGTGATTGCTAACATCATCAAACCTGTATGAGAACATCTGAAAACTGGCAACTGATTACCATCAATGGATACTGTTCCATTCTTCAAGTCCTTGACAAGTCCAAGATGGGCTTGAGCATGCAGTGACAGCAAGAGTGGTGATGTCCCGGAGCTAAGTTGATGCGTCTCAAGTACCCCATGAATGGGTGTACACTTGCTGTCCATGAAATTCAGGCTGAAAGGCAATGTACGGGATCCCTCGGTCGAGGTTCCCCCGGTCCCCAATCCAGAGAAGGTTTTCCCCTTGGTGTCATTGAATGGAAACTGGTATCCCAAGTTCTTCAGCTTGGCAGTTACTACCTCAGCCCAATGTTTGGAGTGACAAGTTGAGTTACACCCCTCATCCAACACGACATAGATATTGGGATCACTCATGTCGTACATGTCACGGGTCTCTTGGAACACATGCACCAAGCCATCAGACATCTCTACATCTGGCTCGTCCCCATGAAAACACACTCCGAGACCTGCAAAATCTTCCCCAGGGTTTTCCACATCACCAACCATGGTAAAACTGCTGTCTCCTTCTGCATTGGCGATGGATTGGTGGAGAAGTTCATGCAGCTTGGTCGAAGTGATGGCCTCAGATTCAGAACTGGTGGCGACTAAGGTGGCAAAATCATTGAGGATCATGTCCAGCATGTCGGGGCTAAAGGTCGCATCTTTGGAATCATCAACCAGTTGTTCAATGATGGAAACTCTTTCCAGGGGTGCTTCCAAGACTTTGGTGGAGACTGCTTTTCGGGTCCTTTGGAGCTCCATCGGAGTCTCATCCAGATACGTGCAACACTGCTTACAAAAGGTTCGGTGAACAGACCTTGAAGAACCACGAAAATCCTTGTCTTCATGTGGACACTGGTCATAAGGATATTGGGGGAGTAGTTCTCTCCTGGTAGTAGTTGAATGGCCACAAACCAGACATGTCTCCTTGATGGTGTAACCCGTACTCCCCTGACGAGTGAATTGGGTGCAATTGGCACACTTCTCCTTTGGTGGATTCGGTGGCTTCCTCAAACGTGTGTGTTGCTTTGGAAGAGGTGGTGGTGGCTCCAAACTACTTCTGCGATACACTATGTTCCCCCGATACTCAAAGTTTTGGTTCACCCACTCGGCATACTCTGAGGCTCCTGGACTCTTGGCGTTCTTCTGTGTCCATGCAAAGTAGTCAGGATGATCACGCAAGATCTCCCAAAACGTCTTCCCCTTAAACTGGCCAAACTTGAACTTCGTGTTACTCCCAATAGGTTTTGACGGGTCATTTCGTCCTACCGGAGTTGTGGGAGGTCCCAAACTGGGTGCCTTTGAAAGGGCAGCTGCACTCTTGATGGCCATGTTTGCAACTGGTGTTTTGGGTGATGATGCACTCAAGAAAACTCCCTCATCTGATGAAGATTCCGAGAAGTCTGCAAAGTGCGCTGTTGGCCTAGGAGGATTCGATGGGGGTTTTGAATCCTTGGCATTAGCATTCCCCTTTGCACCTGGGAATTTACAAATGGGGTCACCTGCCCAGTGCCCGTAGGCGCCGCAGCGAAGGCATTTCGACTTGGCCTTAATCTCGGAAAGGCGCTTCCTGCGCTGTTCGATGGACAAGTTGGACCTGATGATTTTCCCTTTTCCTTTGGGTTTACCTTTACCCTTTCCTTTCACACGTCCGAAGGCTGCGAATGCAGCTAGTTGGAGTTGGAGAGCTTCCCCAAGGCTCTTGTCATCTTCAGTTGGTTCATCTCCTACATCCACTAGTGCATTCAGGGCAGTGGCTTCATACTCATCAACTTCGTCGTGAAAGTCAAAGGCTTCATAGGGATTGTCAACATTTGGACTTGATTGTTCTGGATGTTCCTCGATCCCACCAAGCAGACCTACGTATGGTGCATCCTCTTCATAGTATTCCTCTTGGTATTCATCATAGTCACCATAACCATAGCCTTCCTCATCGGGATAGGCATTGTAGGCTGTCTTGTAGGAACCTTTACCACTTTGGGGTCCTTTGGAACTTCCATATCCCTTACCAGACTTCCCATACTGTTGTGGGGTAGATGAACGTCCAACCCAAGACTTGGATCCTTCCCTCAAATGGATTCCTGAATACTGATCAACCAACACCTTAGCAACTCCTTCAAAGTCCTTGGTGGTGGCACATGCTTTTACGACCAGTACCTCTTGCCGGCTCAGACCTGACAGTTCAAGCATGAGCTCCATACGGAGTCCATCTGAAAGTGCCATGGAAGGATCAAGCTCGGTCAACACTCTCCACCATCTGCGTCTGCGTTGAGTATAACTCAGCATGGGTTCTTGGGGTTGTCGGGACAAAACTCCACCTGCTTTCTGCCCTGCTCGGAAGAGTTCTTTGGCTTCTTCTTGAGCTCTGGGAAAAACATGGGCCTTGATTCGTTCAACCAATCGTTCAAGACCTTCCTCTTGGGACAGAGTCTCCAAACCGAGATCTCTGGCAATGAGAAAGGCATCACCTCGAAGACCTTCTACGACCTTGTTGACTAAGACACTACGATCTCGACCCGTGTCATCCCCTTTAGGGCTTCGACTGGCAGAGGCTCCGGCTTCGTCATCTGGCCGGCCTGGGCGCGGATGGGGTGAAATCCCAGCATCAGCTTCAGAGTCCGGCCCAACGGGCTCGGCACTCCTTCCGGTTGGGGAGGATTCTACATCTTTCTTTGAATCAAACAGCTTTATTCGCAAAAGGGTCCGGAATTCCCAATCATGATAATGTGCTGCATCCCCATGGTATATGTATGATCCACTCTTGGTCTCTAGGGGCACAGTGGATCGGTCAGAACCAAACCTAAGTCCAGCTACTGACATTTCTACAATTCCTTTGCGATGGACTGCCTATACCCAAGGTCAGCCAATTGCAGGTCTGTCCCACAGGGATCAGACAATTTCGGCAGAAAAAGTTCCAAGAACAAATCCGATTCAAACTTCTACTATTTTCAATCCCTGGATCTGACACGTACCCGGAGACAGGTCGTCACCTGCTCCGCTACCAATGTGAATTGGCAACGGCATCGTGCAGTCCAACGCGGCTCTTTTTGCTAGTAGCGATAGCGATGTAGCTCAAGGGCCCTGATAGCCGAAATGGCAGCAGACACTACATGTGACAACCTGGCCTTTACATGGAGTATCACATACCACAAATTGACACACTTATCACAGTATATCCTCGAAATATACAGCACCCATAAAATGATTTTAGGTGGCCATGAGTTGAGGGAAACCCCATGTTCACACCCAAAAATCACATTGTTGGGGTGATATATCCCACTAATATACCTATAGTTGGTGGTTTCAACCCCTCTGAAAAATATGAAAGTCAATTGGGAAGGATTATCCCATATATGAAATGGAAAATAAGAGTCATGTTCCAAACCACCAACCAGATAGTATATCTCTATTATTTACTATTAATAACTATTATGGTGATATATCACACTAATATACCACACATATACTATAATCTTCGCATAGTGCATACCCTAAACCCCGTGACTTTGGCCCTTGGGCCCTTGGAGATCTCACAGCAGTCCTCTGCAGCCTCATCTAGGAAAAGCACTGAAGCGCTGCCGTCAGTTCCACTTTCTTCGACCAAGCGCTGGATCGCCGTAGAAAGGCCATCACTTGCCTGCAATCTACGCATTGCTTAACAGACCAAATGATCTTCACCGAAAACAACTGCGGTCATACTAGTGGGAAACAGGAATTCCTGGGAGAAAACATATATACCACATAAATAAATAAATAAATAAATATATATATATATATACCCGAGGGGCGTGGACTTCTCGGATGGGATAGGGGGGTAACAACGTCATGTACACTTGCGTACAAGTGTGATGGTACGCACGTGCACGTTGACTGTCAGGTCGGCAAACATGTGATGCTACGCTGAAGATGTTCTACATCAGCATATGGGGTGGGGTGGGGTGTCAATGGATAGGTCAGGCCTCTCAGGAGATATGTCAGTATACGTGTATATATATATTATATAAAGACATATGATATATTTTGGATTCTAGATTTGATTTCCATTTTCTTAATTGTATATGCAGGTGAAACATAGTTGCTTATACTTATACCTTTTAAACTATGTTAATATATATATATAGATTTTATATCTTCCCTCCGCTGCAGGTGCGATACTCAGCTCGTGGGATCTCGTGGGGGCACTGGGTCTTGTCTGCAGGTCGCGTTGCTGCTTATTAATATATATAGTTTCAATATATAGACGATATGACATGAGTATGAATAAAACATAACCGGAAGCAGTCTACCGAGTTCGATTTTGAACATCATATGACGAAAGCAACTTTTGAATTGGATTGTTGGATGGATAATCCCATAAGTTCTTCTTTGCACAGTTTTGACCATGCGCAAGAAACAACACGTTGGAACTTTGTCTAAAACAAAGCCATTTTTATCCAAGAGAGCTAGCGCTCGAAGCAATGCGCAGCATCAGAAGTTGGGTTTGACGTATTCTGGTGGCTCTCCGCCCTCTGCGAAGAGACTCAGGGATTTGCAGCAAATTTATGCAAAGTTCATATCCTGAATTGTGTCAGTGGGGCAGCAAAACTTGCAAGAAGTTTTTGTGGGACCACAACGTTTTGTCTGCTGACGTGCCTTTGTGTTCCTCTTGTGAACCTGACTAGAACTGGCAGAAGAATGGATGATGAACTGGCTTGTCAAAGTCGGAACTGCTACGCTCACCCGAGACTGTCTCAACCTGTTGAGGCCGTCACTCCATTACATAGTCAGTGTCGAGGTCAAGAAGATCCAGACTTCGTGAACTTTGTGCGATGCTGTTACCGCGTTGGTATTCGCACCCCGCCTGATGCGATGGCGCACACTTTGGAAGGGGTGGGCTGCAGGAGGATCCAGTCGTGGATGGAAGATATTATGATACGGGCAACGTCCACTGTAAGACGCAATGCAACTCCGGAGGAACTGAAAGATGCCAAGCGGAAACGAAAAGCTGCTGAAAGGAAGGGTGAAGCTTTGCTGAAGAAAAAGACACGTCCTGGTGATGGAAGCACGGCGATGCAGCTGCAAAAGCAGTTGGAACACCAGAATTGGAGAGTGTCAGTGATCTCTCATCTCCGCCACTTGTTCACTCCTCTTAAGTCATGTGAAGAAAATTCAAGAAGAAACAAACTTGTTTCGTGACTTGGTTCGTCAAGGTTGCTGCAAAGAGACCCCTCATGTCTTCATAATTGTGGGAGGAGATCAGGTAGCGGAGAGCCTTGCTAGTGTCACCAAGAGCCAACTTCGACGGCACGTTTTGAGTCGCAATGTCAGGGACCCCATCGAGCATAGACATGTCTTGGCTGTACATTGTCTTAGCAAAAACCCAGGACTCAACTCCGTGTTGTTAGCTTTGGCCCGCTTCAGAAAGTATGCGGAAACTTCCTACAGACCTGTCAGTCAGGTATTTTCAAAGGCACCGTGGGAATGACAAAAAGAACTTGCAAACACAACATCATACCCAAAGAAATATATGAAACACAACAACCACAACAACAACAGCAACAACAACAACAACCACAACCACAACCACAACAACAACAACAACACCAACAGCAGCAACAGCAACAGCAACAGCAACAACAGCAACAGCAACAGCAACAGCAGCAACAACAACAACAACAGCAACAGCAACAGCAACAACAACAACAAAACCTGAATATCAACATGAGGCTCGGTTCACAACGCTTTTGAATACTGCAAATCCAAATACCAATGCAAAACAACCCTCTCTCATTTTGACTGCTGTTTCCCAATGAATTTGGCATTTTGCTTCATATATATATATATATGTAAATATATATATATATATAAACGTGAACATGTTAAACAAAAAAAACAAACAGGGAAAATGAACAATTCCAGGATAGAGGGTATCAATGAAGAATGCATTTTGTGCTTCAACTTGAATGGACGAGAAAAAAATAGTCTGTGAACCATGACATTGTGCAGAAGATAGACGATGTTCAAAAATGAGCAAATTACCACAGCGAAAACACAATTTTATACATGTCCAATCGAACACAAACATGATGTTTCGGAGAACTTAGCGTCCCTGTCGTATATATATAATATAATATAATATAATATATATATAGAGAGGATAAGACATGATTAATGCACACATAACAAAAAAATGTATAATATGTGGCATTAGTAATAACAGTGAATAAAATAACTATACTAATGAGAGATATACAGGAGATACAATAGGGGCTTCACTGGCAAGATACTGCCAACTCAGGCAAAATGATATGTACATACATAATCATTTTATAATAACAAAAAAACATATTATATATATATATATAGCTTAAACACCTCTATATATTTACCCTGATCCTCAATATACATAGCACATTGTCTTCGTGAAACATCGTGAAAGAAACACATGCAACGTTGAGCCTGGGAAGCACTGACCATCTTGCGAATGATCTCAAGGATTTCCTGGCAATTCACAGAATCAATTGGGCCCAGGGAGTCAACTTGTCACATGGGTGGTTTCAACCGATTCCCCAACATGTATTTGGAAAAACAACTACACTATACATAATTACACAAGTCACAAGATTACACAAGTATCGTACAGGCATTAGCATTAGGGATGACAAATCGCAGCCCCAAGGTGTGAAACATCCAACCTTGCATTCTCCGGATCCGGGAGACTCCAGAAACAGATGTCGCTGCATGTCACTGCACATGGCGACCTAAAAACAGATGGTAGGCTCGTAGGGCCTCTTCTGAGATAGCTGTTGCAAAGTCCACTTCATGCAAGTGAAGCAAATTATGAGAATCGCCATCAATCAATATGACCTCAGCACCAATCAATATGCCCCGAAATGAATCATGAGGTGCGCAACAAGACTCAGAACTGGTACTGGAACATCCACAATTGTCCAGATGTTCCGTGATCTTCCAGTTCCAATTCAAGTGATTTTCCATGGCCATCTTTGATTTCTAGAGGGATCCAGAGGGATCCAGAGGGTATCAGTAATCCCTTATCCGCCTTATCCCTGTTGATTTGACTAAACACGTGAACTCATCAGAGAGACAGCACTGGGCCGAGGAACACGACATGACGCTCCAAGCGAGAAGGCCGCCCGCAACGATCGCGCCAGCTCATCCAGACGTGAAGCCAAACGTGCAACCAGCCACACCTCTTTGGGCAACATGGCCATCATCGAGAAGCACCGTGCACTGGAAGCAGTTGTGGCTAAGTTGGTAAACAGTTCACAAGCCAAATTCTATGGTGTATGGTAGATATAGCATGACTATAGTGGGGATTATAAACACCAAACATCACTGGGGTCACTACTTTGTACATATCTTTCGAATCAAAACGTATCCACCTCCAAGTTATTCCAAGTTGCTCTTTAGGTTCCCAAGCAAAACTGCCTACTTAGTCGGTCCCGACCTGGCTCATTCATGCCTGACCGTCCTGACCAAATGAGATATTGCTTCTACAGTAGTAATCATAGGCTAAATTTGATATTTTAACTGGATACATATATATATATGATATTTTATGATATGACAGTCACCAACCAGTTAACCTTTAAGGCTGCGCTTGACAAAGTTGACCGCTCTTCATCCACTGCCCCATGCTCCAAAAGAGCCCTTTGAGCCATTCAGCTGAGGCGCGTGTACCATCAGCACACTGGAGCTACTGCCTACTACTGTTGTACCATGTTGTACCAACCTTTAGATTTGATGATGTTTGGGGTTATCATCAGCAGACCTGGGGTGTATTGACCGAAGTGACAAATAAAAACGCCCAACATGATGGCTGGATGGGGATTAACCTTAGACTATAAAAAATGGTGGTCCTACCGAAGCAATAGAACCACCACAAAATCAAAAAAGGGGTAGTATATTCAAGGACAGATCTGGAGATTCAAACAGTTGGGTATAGCTATATATTTTCAGGCATAAAAGCAGCTTCAGTGAAGTCCACTGAAAATTTTGACTTACCGATTTGAACGTTACTCTTATTGTACTTACTGTACATAATTTTAGATGCTGATCCCAGTTCTATTTTGGGGATGGGTCGAAATCAAACTTATCAAATTTCATCTTCCTTTGATATTATGTTTGTTTCCGTTACAAGTCATCATACTTGACAACTCAACATCAACTGTTTTCGTACAAAACGATACGTTAAACTGGTACCTCTATTTTAGGACACCTCCGTATGGATAATATACTGTATATATATATATATGATTATATATGTATATATACTATAGTAATATCATCATCGCCATCATCATCATCACCATCATCATCATCATCATCATCATCCTCATCCACTATATTAATCATCATCCTCCACCAATCATAATATAGTATATACTATAAAAACATGTACTACCATTATAATCATATGGATAATATAGATTAATATACCATATATCAGTACACATATGACTAATGATATGGATTACCATCATTATCCATATCATCATATCATTATCCATATAGTAATATAATATAGTAGTATATACTACTACCACTAATCATCATCCACTAATCGGATCAGCTTGGCGATGGCCTGCCATCGCGCGAAAGTGCCGATGGCGATGCCTCGGAGACACATGAGGACCTCTCCTGGACGATATGTGGATCTGGACGTGTGTCTCAGGTTTGATAGGTGTATTATTTATATATATATATAATATATATATACAGATATATATATATATATACTGATATATATATATATATATATTCATTTATAGAAATGATATGATGTATATTCATATACACTTATACAATTTACTTTATCTATTTTTATCTATTCTTTCGACATACAACATGGTTTCTGGTGGAAAAAAACATGTTAAGTTGTGAACATACAGGATTGTTGCCGCTGATTAAGACACCATTAATGTTGATCAAATGCCTAAAAAGTGGCGCTATGTGGCGCTGGAAAATGCACCATGAAGTCATGGATTTGTCAAGACAGGGACAATGGGTCTGTACCAACATGTTGTGAAAAATGTACTACGCTGTTTTAGGTAAATTGAGGGTCAACATGTTTAAATGTTGACACTTGACACACAAATGCTTGGAAATCTGCCATGCCTGGAATGTGGCTCTAAAACCGTCAAACATTTGCATAAAAATGGAGTAAACATGTAGAACCGTGCCAAACTTGCATGGTTCAAACTGATTGACCCCAAAATATGATGCTTCCGGATCCTGGAAATGACCTCCATCCTTGACATAGCCCAGTGATCTCTGTGAAAATGACCCACTCCTCGATATCTTCATCTTCGACAAGCTTGGTGTCACTTTCCTTGTCGCTCTCATCGTCTTTTGGAGAGTCAGCCGTGTCAACCTCGAAGCGCGGTCTGTGGTGATGCTGGCTGTGTAGCTTCCTTGCCAATAACACCATGAAGCATAGCTTCCTTGTTGGCTTCAACCTCATCAACTAATGTAATATGAATATGCTTGCAATTGTGTATAATGTCTATATATATATACGGTTGGTGGTCCTGGTTTGAATCCCTCTGAAAAATATTAGTCAGTTGGGATGATTATTCTCAATATATGGAAAAACATGTTCCAAACTTATATAGTCAATTCGGACCATGATTTGGAGACATGGTAGAAAATTACCAAGGAGCTTCAACAGTTCTTGTTACCGCCAAGGGACTTGCAAATTCTCTTTCTCAATGCATTGGGAAAGACCTGAGAACGAATCGCTTCGGCACCCACGGCGAAAGGAGTGACAAAAAGCCTCTCATGATCACCATCCCAGGGATGAATCGTCTGCCCAGAGACCTTGGAACATCTGCCCGATACAAAATCACAGCCTTATGCAAAAATCAAAAACCATCGTGATTTGGGTAATTCATTTAGCTATATGTCTGAAAATTGGATGCTCACAATTTTACCATATTTTACCCTCTTTTAAATCGCAATAAATTGATGCATTGGCATTTCGGGGGCCCATAATTATTCCATTTTTAGATACACCCCCCAAAGTTTCACATATGGTTTGTTTACATCTCATCCACATTATTTCCCATTATCTGTGTATATATATATATATATATTACTGTATATTATACACATTCACATATATATACCTGAACAATCCTGCCTGTTCCTTTTTCTGCCGCTAGGATTTTGGGATGTGATTTCCGCCTGTAAAAAACAAAACTGCCGCTAAATTGCAAGAATTGCCGTTGAATTTGTGGCCAAACTGGGTTTTAACTCCAACATCCAGCTGCAGCTGTCCAGCCCTTTTTTTGGCTGCCCGGTCGCTGGAACTCTGGTTTCATTCTGTCCATGCCTCAGATTTCTTTCACACACAGCGGCGTTTGCCAAGTTTGCCAAGTTTGCAAACTCTTTTGATTTGAAGTTTAGCTTTCACCATGTAGCAACGCAGAATCGTCCATTCAATTCTTTTGAAAGGGACACGTCTTGACTGCCGGCTAATTCGGCCAACGAAATCTTCTGACATGCTATTGTCAAATACAGCTGGATTGAGAGTGTTTTCTCGGCCTTCTTTGAGACTGTCATCGAAATCAGTACGAAAGTGCATGTAGGAATGGAGTTTGGGAACCATACCATAGAGGCAGTACCCCTGCTTCAAACAATAATCAGCGAGGTATGCATAGCTGTTTCCAAACCTTTGAACAGCACTACGGCAATGGGACACACAAGATGGCCCCATCCAGATCCCGTGTCCATGGATCCCCTGCGAAAAGGATAACCCTGCCCTGGAGCAAGACAACATCCACTCCAAAACCTTTTTTTCTGTGAGTGACCAACCATTTTGCTGAAGCTGCAAGCCTGCATAAAATCGAATCCACTTCAAAATTGTAATCGAGTCAGCCCCCTTGCACCCCAACCAAGGGAACGCGTTGCGCGCAGCATGCATGTTGGCCACTGTGAAGCCACGGATGCTGTAGATCTTCATGTTGTTTGCAGAACAGAAAAGATTGAGATTCGCAAAAGCACGGGCCAAGCAAGCAGCTTGTCCATTGTCACCAGCCTCATTGAAACCTAAGATGGGCACAGGTTCAAAGGTGGTTTTACTATACAAAACTTCAAGAGAAAATGTCTACCTTTTCAGGTTAGGGTTTTAGAACTCACAGGCCCCAATGCTTCATTCCCAACTTTTTTGGGGACAGGTGTGCATGTTTTGGTTTGCAGTATGCCCACCAAGGAGGGCAAGGCACAACCCATGTAGATCAAAAGGTGCACAGTGCTGCCAATAAAGTTGCGGCAGATTCCCAATCGAAACACATGGAAAGCATCCCGCCTCAAAATCTTGGCGGGTTTGCCAGAATCAAACGGAATAGATGCCCAAGGAGGCATGGTTTGCCATGGCACAGTTGCCCATCTTGTCCGTATCCAGCATGCGCAATCAGTCACGTCTTCAAATGGGATGAGTTGTTTTCCCGCATCACACTCATGGCAGCAAGGTTTCTGGTTCACATGCCCAACATTTTGATAGGATCTTGTCAGCGAACCCACCTTCACCATCCATTCCATATCAAGTTTGAAACCAACACAAGCTGGGTACCACGTATCCCCAGATTGAGTGACAATCCCTTTCTCACACGCAGATGCAAAGTTGTCCATGACTTCTTTCAGTAACCCAGTCAAGATGTTCGGAAACTCTAAGTAGGCCTTGGATGGAAATGCAAACACCAAAAAGTGTGTCAGATACGTCGAATGCTTGCTGTTGAGATGTTGTGAAGCTGGGTCACACCAGTCGCCACCACCATAAGCAGCTGAGGTCTCACAGCGGCACATGCCCATCCTGTGAGAAGCAGTGTCCAGACCCAAGACGGGCTGCAGAGAAAATATTTCAAGTGGTTGCTTTTTCTGGGTACGGCCACCATCCCCATGCATAGTCATAGGAAAGGTTTTGCTCAGTCGCTCTGGGTGTTGAAAAACAGCATGTTCGGGGTGCTCCTTCTTGTAGCAAGCCCAAAACGATTCAAGCACTCTTCCAGTTTCAACATCTGATGCTGTGCGACCACCAAGAAGCAACCAGGAAAGCTCCACTGACAGCATGGTTTGGAGAAAATCTGTAGGCTTCAGATATGGAAGGATGGCTGTCGCAGGGCCATCAGAATGGACATATTCAGAAATAGGTACTCTCAAGGAGAGGCTGAACTTGTTGATCAATTGAGCATGTAGACGCCTAGCCTTAGATCATTTGCGTGAATTGATTCCCATTGTTCAATGGAACAGCTACCTGGTAAAAAAAAGCTCTCATCCACTAGTTTGTTTGATGTCTCTGCTGGGTTAAATCACCCGCTGTAACAAACAGAAAACCGTAGTGCTGAATATCAGATGGGGCACATTATTGACACTCACTCCAAAAGACCTCATTGCCTTCTTGGCGAAGGTCTTGCCATGCTCAGCTGCCAAAGCAGCAGTTTGCCGCGCCACAGTCACTGCCGGAGCCTCATTGGGGGGAGATTTCACTGGACAAAATGGTCAGGAACAGTCAAGGCCTTCGATTAGAAAAAAAAGGCAACTTTGATAACCAAGCCAGGAAACACCATCAGCAACCACCTCTATTGCATGCTCTAGGATGGGGCCAGCTTCTGAAGCACCTGGCCAACAACACACCCTTTCAATAGGACCTTGTTGGATTTTGATACTGGGACACAGTTTATCCATATGTTTAGCAAGTGCACGCTCAGTGCACACAGCAGCATGCTAATTTTTGGTCCTTCAGAAACTCTATTGAGTCTACTCGACGCAGCTCTGAGAAGCAGCGCTTCCATGAAAACGCAAATGCAAATTAAATGACATCGTCTTGAAGCGTGATACTGCCTTTTCAAAGCCCTGGATCTTAAAGCCCGGGGCTGACCCCAGACACACGCTTCCACCAAAAAGGATTGGCAAGATCAGTACCAAGCCATGAATGTCAAAAGCAGTATATATATATATTATATATATAATATATTATGAATAAATTGGTCTCAACTAATCCAACGAAAAAAATCGTTATATAATATATTATAATATATATATAGCTTGGATTTTCTGATCGCACTACACCGGTGGAGCTTCAGTCTTCACTTGTTTGCTCTTCTGCTTCAAGTACTTGAGATACGGCCTAGGAAAGCATCTCTTCTTCAGGAAAACAATATAGCGTGAGATCCACAAAAAAAGCCTTTCCCATTTGAGGGCCACTTAAAACAATTTAAAACACATCATCATCACCACCATTAACATCATCATCATCATCATGATCATCATCATAATAATCAAAATCATTTTCATCAAGCTCATCATCATCATCATATTCTTCCAAATCAACATCATCATCATCATCATCATCATCATCAGATCATCATCACCATCATCATCATCATCCTCATCATCATCCTCATCATCATCATCATCGTCATCATCATTGTCATCATCGTCATCATCATTGGAATCATCATCATGATCATCATCATCATCATCATCATCACCATCATCATCATGATAAGCATCATCACCATCATCATCATCAACAACAACAACATCGACACCAACATCAGTGTCATCACCAGCCACATGTTCAGTGATACCATTGTCATTACCACCAGCATCATCATCATCATCATCATCACAATCATAACCAATATCATCATCACCACAGTCACCATCACATCATCAGCAACACCATGCCTCGACTCAGATTTGCCGTCATCAGCATCAGCATTGGCACCACTATAAAACAATATCATTTAACATTGTAACCACCACCCTTTATCATTTTGATTCCAGTCACGCCAGTCATCATTTATCCATCACCATCACCATAATCATTATCATCAGTATCTTCATATTCGTCATCATCATCATCATCATCATAATCATTATCATCAGCATCTTCATCATCATCATGATCATCACCATCATCATCATCATCATCATTCATCATCATCACCATTCCCAAGCTTCGCCCCCAGCGAAATTATCAGCAGTGAAACACTTTACCTCTAGCTACCACACATACTCAACACCAGAGGTTTTGGGATGCTATCCTTGTACCCTGAATGACCACAAAGATTTTGAAACAAACTAGTTTGAATGCCTTGGGATTACAATGAGGA
Organism: Cladocopium goreaui; assembly: GCA_947184155.2. Lineage (NCBI taxonomy): Eukaryota > Dinophyceae > Suessiales > Symbiodiniaceae > Cladocopium > Cladocopium goreaui. Next base: position 131,371 of record CAMXCT020005957.1, on the reverse strand, counting down.
GATAGAAAGTTTGGGACTACCTGTAGCAGGACCCCCCAAAAATGTAACGTATATAGCGCGTTTCTTTCCCATACTTCTGGATTGCCCCAACTCAAAATGCTGCAGCTTCCGCACCATCCCAGGTTGTGCAGGAGCCAGTGGTACCAAGAGGTGGGCTGGAACGTGAGAAAGGGGTATACTGACATTTTAAATCCCATGTTTAAACTATCTACCATGTATGGATGATATTCATACCCGGGATTAATGATATCACTTTATCACAGGATTCATTGATGTGGGATAAAGGTTTAATGCATATTCACACACAACAGCTTGGGTTCTCATGGCATCATTTGGTGGATAAGCTTGAATCGAACACCATATTGAGTTTCCACCCGGGAAGGAGCCATTAAATTCCAAGCAACACAGCACGGCCTTGGAGGCAAAGGGCTTGGCGGCACCTGGGCCAGACCAGCTTCTAACACCATGTGAGAACATGTATAAACCAGTTCCTACATTATTGTGTCATGTTTTTTCCCCAACAGAAAACACTTATGGACAGAACATCCCTGGATTTCCCTGGAACAATTCTCATCCAGCTAAAGCACTCTTGCTTGCATCTGTCATAGATCTCCCGGATTTTGGTCTGCTGCCTGGGAAGCATAAGGCCAGTTTTGAAAGGGAACACAATTGCTTTATATAAAGGAATCAACCACCCCCTTAATGGCGGTGAGATACGCATTGGTAAAACCCGAGACGATCCCATGAGTGTTCACTTCGGAAAGCTCATCAGCAAGTTTCGACAGGTTGGTGCCGAAGGCCTCGCATTTGTGACCCAGCCTCAGAGAGGCCAGGCCAGCAGCAGTAGTGGAGAAACAAGGATTAAGAACCAACATAACATGAACCAGTACTGTCTGGGAACAATGGGGCACTAAATTCGTGATAATGATATCAAAACCACAGGTTCGGAAACCATTATTATAGAAACATATTGTATGACAAACCATGTGACCCTGGATCCTGAAAGACTAGTAGCTGTTTCAGGGAAGAATCTCCACTGTACTTGAACTTCGAGGCCAAGTCAGCCATCTTCAATTGCCACTTTCCCAAGCAGCCCAAGACTTTTGGGACATAACTACTGGGGAGCCCATCCGAATCCATATCGGGAAAGGTAATCTGCTTCAAAGCCTTTGCTTCAGTCAGCGCGCTTTCCGCCTTCTCATTCATGACATCTTCTTCTTTCAGGGAGTATGGGATATCCACTTGAATATCGAACATTCCATTATGGGGATTCCTAAACAGTGATCCATACAACTTAATTAGTAGGGGATGTTGACTAGTGTTACCACAGTATAGGGAATTCCACTAAAAATTACCCAATTATATATTCTGATAAGGCATCAACATTATTTGTTCACCCAAAACTCGGCCTGCATCAAAGGGAATGTCTACGTGATCCCATGCTTCAAGTTCAAGGTCTCCGTTCAACTCATCCTCTCCCACATCAGATGAGTCCTCCCCAGTCACTGTCTTGCGGGCACATTTCCTGAGCTGGGGTTGATATAACATGTAGCATGTCTTAATGGGATAAGCCACGCATAGCCACACTTAAGACTTAAGACAGGACAACGTTGTACCATGTCTATGAAGGAAACAGTAGCAGGAAATTTCAGCCAAAGATACAACTTGCGTCCTTTGAGATTGTGCTCATACCAATACAACTTCTGCCTGTCGTACTGGTCACGCCTAGGCAAGCTCAAATGTCTCAAATATTTTTTTTTTCAGGGCAGGCATTTGCAGTATAGGCTGCACACTAATAGCATATCAATTATGCTGAGGCACCGGATCCACCCTTTGCTTCGCTCACATTTGGCCTTTATGCTTTTGATTCGGTCCCTGAGATGTCATTTGGTTCAGCATGCTCAAGAAATGAAGACAAGTTAAGTTACCATGTGGCAGTATTTCAGGCCTTATAAGTTGTGGAGCCGAGAAGCGAGGAAAGCTTCAGCTCTTCTTTCATGTACGCTTCAGATACAAACTCACCATCCACCCACATGGAATTCTCGGATATTTGTTCTCGGATTCTTTTCAAGCTTCTTTTCACAAAGTTGTCCTGCATTGGCAACATTGAGTTCATGGAATACAATAGTTGTTTTCAAAAAACATATTATATATATGCTTTGCATGTATGGGGTCCTTATCCAAACCAGCATGCTTGAACTCTTGAAGTAAACGGGCTTGGTCACCTGTACGCCATTCCTGTACAAGCTCTTCGGGGACTTTGAAACTTCCATCAGCTTTTGGCTGCATCAACCTTTCAATCCTTTTTTTGGTTGCAGACTCAGACACAGTCGCAACCAAATCCTTAACCAGACCATCGTGCAGCATCGCAGGCATCTCACTGGGACCGGATTCAAAGGAGAGCTTCCGGGGAAGTGCTGGTGAGGGCTCAGGATGAGGAGGAGTGTAAGGGTCAACAGTAGCAGACTCCACTGATTCGACCTTAGTTTTATGATTTGGTTCAATGTGGATCAGCCAAACAAATTGCAAAAGGTTCCTGAATAATGAAACCCTTGGACTTGAACATTTTTGATTTAAGATGAGATGCGTCAAGACTCTGGTCGGGCTCAACTCCACGTGCTGGGGTTGCAACTGGTCTAGTTTCAATAGTCTTCTTCAGGTCCTGGGGGGAGAAAATGAACTCATGGCCGTTACTTGTATTAATTAAAACATGCACAGTGTTTGAATAGTGAACAAATTGATGCATGATATGGGGCCCCACTGTTGAAAAGATTAATATCACCACCAGGCACTTAAAAAAAAGGTCTTTGGTATAAAAAAAGGGTCTTATAACCATGAAGTCCTCAAGGTATCGAAGTTCTGCCAGCATGTCGGCATCGCTCACAGAATCGAATACTTGGCTCGCAACCAAGTTTTCACCAACCATGAGGCTCTCAGAACTGAAGGCACGTGAGGGAAGCGATATCCCAAACATTTCTGAGACTGAAAATAGCTTCCCGGGGATTTCTGCCGCTAACCCAGGAATTCCTGCCGCTAACCCGGGAATTCCTGCCGCTAATTTTTTGAGATTATTCATGGATTTCATGAATAACACCTTATATATGTTTAAGATAATATTATTCATGAAATCCATGAATAATCCACTTCTGAAATCTTATTCATGAAATCCATGAACAATACTCCATGAACAATACTCCATGAACAATGGTTGATTTCACCAATAAACCATTCAGGAAAGTCATGAATAAACCATTGGTGAAATAAATCGTTCATGGAATCCCTGAATAAACCATTCATTAAATTCATGAATAGATCATTCATAAAATCTATGAATAATTTGTTCATGAACTCCATGAATAAATCATTACCAAGTGTGCATGCCGATTCCCTGACGATATTTGAACACTCTTCATGGGTTTCATGAATAATCCAACCGTGAGTTGTTCAAGCCCTTCTTGATGGCATTCATGGATTTCATGAACAATAGCTTTTGGATCTTAAATTTGAAACAGGCAATTGAACCACAAAAGAGAATCCCCACCACAACGACCACAGCCCTAGAGAGTGCATCTTTCATCCATGGTCAGGAGCGCCAGTGGGATCCGGTGCTTCGCAGCAGGGAGCTCAAGGATTAGAGCTCACAGGGCAACACATCCCTCCACCCTGGAGGAATCCGGAGTCTTTTTGAACCCCTGCAGTAAACTAAAAGGTCTTGAAGATCACAACATTCATCCCAACGCTCATCAAAGCTGCACTCCTTGAACAGCTGCAACACAGACTTGTCTTCTGATACCTGGTTACCGGACAAGGCAATGATATTCAGCAATTCAGGTTGATCCTTAAAAAAACAAAATGGGAACATCCTCAAAAACAATCCAAAATTTTCCAAAATTTGATCCATGAGTGCTAGGTGCAGCAGGAAGCAATCTAGCAGGTTTGCTGTCCAAAAACTTTGGGAACAGTTCCACCATGTGGCGGGCAAAGCGATATGTATACTGCCTTAAACAGCTCTGGCAGTGGCCCCGATAGAGAAGTATAAGGGAAATAAGAACGCTATTTCCCTCCAATGAACTTATATAGCACCAGTGGTTTTTCAACTTTGGTAACCTTTGCAATTGCTGGCAACCAAGAACTGGGAATCACCTAAATGAAAATGTTTACAGATTGCTGTCAAATCACTGGGTACCTTTCAGGTTCCGGTTTCCCTGCCACTTAGTCTTCCCATCTTTTCCTTTCGTCCTTTTGGTGGTCTTCACAGTTGTTAGCCGTTCTGATGGCTGAAGCGGGCCCAGGTCCAACTGCTCAATAAGTTTGGAGTTTGCCCACATCCAGGTGCGCTTCCAAGTCAGAGCCAGGTGCTTCCGCATCCAGAAAGAAGCTTTGAAGATCTTAGTTGACAATGCACGCATGTAAGGGATTTTTCATACTTGTTATGTCACCACTTCAAACAATGAAAACTTCAAGAGTTCTTTGAAAACTAGCATGGTTTCAGGTCAACTGGATACAGATATCGAATTATCATAGTCATTATTTTCTGATTCCGCCCAATGCTATATATACCCAACTCTTAACGATGAGGTGCTGGGATGCTGTAGCTTTGTAGGAGCTTGACAAACCATACAAATCGTTCATGGAGGGTGATCACTGAATTCTGTGGGTTTTCAAGGCAAATGGTGCCACCTGCGCAAATGACCATGACCATGAGAATCACGCTCCTGAGCACAAGCGACGGTCAACCTAGAGCTATATCTATAAAAACCATATCTTGTTAACTGTTAACCAATCCCAGGGGATTTCAATGTGTAAGGGGGGATATTCAAATCAAAGAAAAAATGCCACAACCCAAAACAATTATTATTTCCATCCAAGATTCCGAGATAGAAGTTTATTGGATTTTCGGACAGAAACTACATGTTCATTTCCCTCAGGAACTAATATATCCCGGGACCCAGTGGCCCTGTTTACTGGCACAAAGGAGCTGCAACATATGGCAAACATTGCGACTAGCAGGTCCAATCGAGATCTCAAAATCAATTTTGCCGCCAAGACGAACCCGCCATTTGAATTTAAGTCCATTGCATTCCGTCGACCAGTTTGTCTAGCTTTTGGAATGCCATATTCCAAGTCAAATCCCACTGATTGATACCCAGCATAGTCAGCTAGCTGGGCTATGCGGCCACAGCCACTAAAATATTCGATCACTTGAAAGTCAGACTTGACATCATCGGCGTCCTCCATCCAGGAGATCAGAAGGACCAGGAAAATGATAACCTCAATGGAAACAGGCGGAACCGGTCAGGGATATATGGCAAAGGTTGCAGTCTATATGACCAAGAAACTTTCGGGATTCCAAAGGCAAACATTCTTTTAAAGAATATGTCACGCTCTGCAGGTCCCATTGCCCAGGGCGCCAGTTATGCCCCAGTGATACACATTCGATATCGGAAGTGGCTTGAAGTACTGGGCCAAAATCCAGCATATGATGCATTCAAACATGAAAAACATCTTAGCCTTCCCACACTGGACATCTTTATAACATATCTTGTATGCAACACAATCAAAAGAACTGTTGTAACCAGAAGTTGTAAGCTACTATATTTCACAAGACCTCGAGCTCAATGCATTCAGCTGTTGAATCCATGCAAGTAAAGACTGCATTCAAAAATGCTAACCCATCACCGTATCAAACTGTGCTGGGCTGGCATGGTTGTTCATGGGTCGCTCCAACACCGAATTTCGCAAGCCCAATTTGGCCTTTCCGCAGGCCATACATGCAGAACCTGGCCAATGGCTGGCAAATCGGAGAGACAGCTGAGAGGCTAGCAACAGGGGCATACAGGGGTTTCATGGGGTTTCTATGGGAGTGGCAAACTGGTGAAAGGAAGCATGTAATGGTTATAGTAAGTTAATTAACACTTGTTTTTTTTTCAATCCAATGTTCCAGATCGCAGATAGATGCTGCATTTAGCAGCCACCAGCACGAGCAATGCGCTCGTGATCACACCCTCATGGCGTGTGCACACACACGCAGGGAACCCGAAAACCTATAATCTCCAATGCAGCATGCATGGAGCCCCTCACATAGCTAAGCAGCTTCACAGCAAGCAAAGAACATAGTTGATATAATAAGTATACAATATATAGTATATATATGATATATATATAATATTTAAAATATATACTATATACTATTCGGCTCAAGACTTGGACACTGCAAATAGAAAACAGTGAACTGAACAATTGCAGTTGCGGTGTCTTTGAGATAACAGTATGCTGCCAATGCCAGCTGGCTAAGAAGCTGCGTGCCCATCACAATCCATCGTATGGATCAAAAAGATGTATGCACAGTGAAACACTCAACTAAACGGATGCCCTGACAAATGCCAGGAAAGCCGGCACACAAGAAAGTGCCAACTTCTGGTACTCAGATAGGTCCTCGACGTTGCCCTTCTTGTTGTACGTCTTCATGACCATGTTTAAGAACGGCTCCTGCAACAAGGGCATTTTCAATCAAAACCATCATGGAAGATATCCATCCAAACTTCTTCTCCAACCTCACTTTTTCTCCAAACTATCTCTATAGCTTCAAAAAATAAAAAATCAGCAACCCTCATTCGCATTCCCACCCCTCCTCCCACTTGGAAATGGGCTCTTCCATGTCCATGAGGGGCTTCCGGATCTCCTCCTTGAACGTTTTGACAATGGCAGCCCAGCGGTCTTTGGCAGGGGACGTGGCAGGACAGGGGCGGCGGGCGAAGCTGTTGGCCTCTGGGCGCTGCTTCTTCGGCTTGGGCTCCACCTTCTTGCACTCATCCTCCTTGGGCTCCTTGTCTCTCTTGGCCTTACTGGCCTTTCGCTGCACCTCCACCTTTGGCACTTCAACCGACTCTGGCACTTCGATCTTTGGGGGCTCTTCCTTTGGGATGTCATCCTCTGCCTGATCATCCTCCAGCTGATCATCCTCTGCCTGATCATCCTCTGCCTGATCATCCTCGTCCAAATCAACAGCATCAGCCTCCTCTTCTGGGGCCTTGCTGGCCTTTGACTTCCTTTTTGCTGCGGCCTTGGCCTTCGACTTGGTACTGGCCTTTGCCTTGGCTTTCGCCTTGGCTTTGCCTTTGGCATTGGCCTTAGCCTTGGCTTTCGCCTTGGCTTTGGCTTTGGGCGTGCCACTCTGCCCAGGCAATTGACTAGGCTCAACGTCATCATCAGGCCTTTCAGCAGCCTGACTGCTCTTGTTCTTGAACTGCTCCACTCGCAAGACCAGTGGGGCACCTTTCACTTGTGCGATCGCATCCTTGAGGTCCATGCTATCTGACAGCATGCACTCCAGCATGCTGACAACTTCCTCCTTTGCCACCATGTCATGGGGAGCTCCATGCTCTAAAGGCTTGGGCTCATCACCAGGCTCATGCACTTTGGCTGGCTCAGCTTCAGTAACTTTAGCCGGGGACTCATCAACAACCACTTGCACGGGATGAACCGCTTTGTCGGGCTCAGCAGCAAGCACAGGCTCAACCACTTGGGCAGGCTCAGCCTGTCGCTGGGGCTCAAGCATGTCAACATCTTTGCCATCTCTAACTTTCCCATCCTCCTCCGCCATGCCCAGATGTCCACCTTCTGGACTAGCACCAGGATGCTGGAAAACATCAGCAGGCTCGGAATCTTGAGGGCCAAATGAGCGCTCGTCCATGTTCTCTTGCGATTCAAAGGCTGCAAAGGCATCTGATTTCTCAATGGTAGGTGAAGCCAGGTGCAGCTTCTCCTCTGTGAATGGTGCCTCACAAGTACCCGGGGGAAGGTCTTGAAGCTGCTTAGCCAAGGCAGCATCATCCATCTCAGCAGCACCCTTCCTCAAAAGGTGATCAACCTTCCAAGCAGACTCCACTGTGAGGAGCAAGCCAGGATCCTTTTCCAAGATATACGGGGTGCCATAGGAAGCAGCCTCGGCATCAGCATCGTAGGCCAACGTCTCCAAAGTAGTGGGATCTTGAGGGGGAGCACGAATGCTGGGATCCTGACTGCCAGCACCAGTGCTGGGACCCTGCGAAGGAGCAGCGCTGGCAGCAGGAATGTGATCCTTCTTCTTTCGGCTTTCCATGGCTTGCCTTGGGCAGTCGAAGAAGAAAATGGTATCAATGTGTCCACCCAGAATTAAAAACAAATTCACCTGGTGCAAACAGAGAAAAGATGAGAGTTCAAATCCAAACTGAGTTTCTTAAGCTGTTCCATCCTAGCATTGATGTCATCCACCGACTTCAGCTCCATACTCGCAGGCTTGGTGGGATACTTCAAAGGTGGCAAGTTTGGAGGGTTCAACACATCATCAATGGTCATGCGGAAACGCGCAGCCTCCCGACCCAAAGTAGGAAGCTCCGCCTCCACCCCAGCCTTGACATGTTCCGCTGTCTCAGACAAGTCAGTGGTTTGCTTGACTTCCTCCCTCTCACCTGACTTCTTCTCAACCAAGACCTCCGCATTGTCCTTCTTATCAGCAGATGGCTCAGGCTCAGGACCATCAATGCAAACCACCCCTTCAATCACGATGCCCCTCTTGGCCTGCTCAAGGGAGCGTTGCTCCAGAGCTGGAAGGTCACCGTCATCATCTGGGATCTCGATGACTACAGCCTCAGCAGCAGTGCCTTTCTCCTTGGCCTTCTCTGCCCTTGAAGCTTGAAGATTTTGAAGTGCCTGACCCCAGTGGCGGTAGATGACCTCATAGAAGTCAGCCACTCCAGGAGCCTCAGGATTGCACGACATGAGATTCAGAAAAGGCAGGAAAGCAGAAAGCCCTGAAACTAGTTGAGGTTTCATGCTCACTGATGCTACTGACATGGAAAAAAACATGGTTCTTGATTCCAATGGAGAAACTCGCCGGTTCGGACTGCGGTCTTCCAAAGAGTTCCGGCTGTCAGAACCCGTTCTCCGAAGGGAGTGGGAAAACATCTTCTTGATGGCCCAGGCGTCATGGTGAATGGAAACAGGATCGTGGGGCTGCGACAGGAGAACGCGCAACTTCCAGACCTCGCAGGGTGAAAAATATATTATTCATTGTAGATATATAATATGAAAAATATTTATTATATTATATTATATTATCTTATATTATCTTATCTTATCTTATCTTATATTTTATTATACTATACTATATTATATATTCTATTTTATTATATTGTATTATATTACATTATATTTTATTATATTATATTATATTATAATATTATATTATATTTTATTAAATTATATTATATTATATCATATTATATCATATTATATTATATTGTATTATATTGTATTATATTGTTATATTATACCATTTTGATATTATATTTTATTATAATATAATATAATATAATATAATATAATATAATTTTATATTATATTATATTATATATTTTCATTTTATATTATATAGTGTACTATAAAGGATATTTACAACATATATTATATTTCATGTCATATCCCATACCTTCAAAGTACCTGTGTAAAGCCTGTATAGTGTATATGTCACACTCTATATGTGTCCATAGTATGCGTGCTTTGTTTTAATGGATGACCACCCCTTGACCTGAGCTTTCAGGAAGTCAATGGCAGGGGCTTTGACAACCTTTGTCTGGGCACAGTGGTGCTCAGCAACCAAAGTCATCATCGTAGAGTTCACCCCCAAGGTTTCCAAGTTAATGACATTGATCAACTTCTCACTCACCCAACGCACAAGGCGCCCCTGGTTACGTAGGAGCTCTCTGACCAACCTGCTGTCCTCCCACTTTCCTGCCAGACTAAAGTCTACGATTTTGGCCCGTTTTGGTGCAGCTCTGTAACCCTGGGTTCCTTCTGCACCACTAGTCTCCTTTTTGACCATTGGATTGCCACTCTCCTTTTTCACATCCATGGCCGACATAGCAACTTGGGATACCCTATATACTTTCCCTTCAAACCTCGAATGTTTTCACCACACAGCTGTAAGCCAAAAAAACATGTATGGTGTGAGCCATGTTCAACATCCACCCCCATGGTTTCCAGAAGCAGCAAACATGCCAAGCGTACCGCCAGGCTGACCACTTCGTAGCTCACACCGGACATCGAGATGCGAGCTGGAAAAAAAAACTGGGAATTGGAGTTCTATAAGATGGAACTTGGGTTACAAGGCTGTGGCAGATTTTGATTGTGAGATGCTACATTTCCTACCAATTTGGATGATCTCAGTGCTTTTGATTTGCATGAATCAGATCAGGAACCCCATCATAAGCCCACCACTTGAGCAAACACAGAAATTGCCGCTGCTCCCCTGGAAACATGCGCCAATATCCAAAACCAATTTTTCCAGTAGAGGCAATAATTTGGCATCCACATGAGGGTGCAGGTATATATTACATTACATATTGTCATTATATCCCATTAACATCTATAAAATGGTTTGTTGATACCAGAAATCGTCGGACCCAACTCCCCTACAGTCCCTATCAAAGCCATGCGTGAATTCCGAAAATTGCCTTGTGCAAGTTCCAGATCCCCTGGACATAGCAGGAGCCAGCGGCCACCTTGGGGATGTAGGAGAGCCTACTACTGTTGGGAATGGGATCCTTTATAACAGGCGCAGGCATTATGCCAAAGGAGGCAAACGACATTAAGAACCACCAAGCCAACAGAAACATGAACGATCCAGTTGGCAGAGTACTGGTGTCATTTCAACTGAGCTAGCAGCCTTCTTCCTGGAAAGTCCTACCAGAAACTCTCAGCTCATGGCAGCTTGGGAATGCAATGGAATGTCCACAAACAGTCTTAAACAAAAAAATATATCTGCTCAGCAGCGGCAGTGTTCAAAAGTCTCAAGAACAGGATTCCCGGATTCCCATCATGGATCATGACAATCTCCAATATATTTTCTAGTAACGGCTAGTATAATCCCCGCACTCATCAACCAACAGTGGCTTTTCAACACTCAGCAGGAAAATCGCCATGGCCATCTTGGCCATCCGAAAACCCACCTTCCCGATGATGATGGTGACCAATGCATCTCGTATAAACTGGGGACTTCTGACCTACATTTCTGCTGGCTCAGAACGATGGGTTAAACTGGTCACTAAGAGTCATGACCCAGAAATCAGTGCAACAATGACTGCGATTCAAATGTCGGATGTGGATTGTTGAAAAAACATGTATTGAAGTTTAAACCCAAAGTTAAAACCCAGGTCAGGTACTTTTATCCGGAAAGTAATTACCCGTGACAAGGGTGAAATATAGACACTTTGGGCATGTCTGAATTGTGTCGGCCATGTTTTATGTACACATATGTGCAAATTGCATTACATTGCTGTAAGTCTAAAGGTACATGTGTCCATGCAAGTGAACATCCAACAAACAACAGTTTCTGACAAGTAACTCCGTGGACTTTGTCGCTGCAGCTGACAAAACCTGGCGCTCTCCAAAAGTCGCGTTGATCCGCGAAGTTGGACATTCCAAAGGGGCGAAATGGCCGTTTGAATGGGAACAACTGATGATTCTTTAACCACTGGATATACAGTATCTTGATATATCTTTATTATCTCCATTATCTTGATTGGGGGGTCCCCCATTTTCAAACAAACCCTAGAGGAACCCAGTAAACTGGAAGGTACTTCAGCACAATCATCACAATCTTGGGGTACAAATCTCCAAGTAGTCAGCATCCAGCACCCAAGGAAACCACAGACAGTGGTGATCTCTCTGTCGAATTATTTTGGCGCCAAGACACCATCAGGACCATCTAGTAATCAAACATGGATTGCTGGAACATCCCCCATACAAATCGATTGTCTTCCCGAATGCTGATTGCCATGTTTGAGTACAGCAAGGTACCTTCCTGTTGAATGTAGATCATTTCCCCTCACCGGTTAGACCATGTTTTGTTCTTCCACTGTTTTTTGTATGTTTACCCATTGTTTACCCCAGGGTAAGTCCACATTTGAATCACCATGTGTTCCTCCGTAAATCACCACGATCTTTCCTGGGATTTTGACCATGGCTTTTCCACAGCGCAAGACCTGTCGCTCCTTCACCGGACGCAAAAGCATCTCCTCCCACGGGCCAAACCACGTCACAAGTGGGTGATCATGGTGATCAGTGGGACAAGGGCGCCATGTTTGGAATACTATGACATGTTTATATATTTTTATTTCATAAACATACACTGGTTAGTGGTTTGAATCCCTCTGAAAAATATATATTATATAGTCAGTTGGGATGATGAAATTCTCAATAAGTGGAAAAATACAATTCATATTCCAAACCACCAACCAGTACAAAAATGTTGCTAAATTACCAGGTAGCCTGGCCCGCGCCGGCGCGGAAAATTCGAAAAGAGGAAATGACCATAGGGGGCAAAAAAACCTATGGGAAATCTTTGTGAATTGTGAAGTTGTCTAACGAGGTGCTCAACGAAAGAAAGAAAGAAAGCGAGAAAGAAAAACAATCATGAATGCATGAGCGGAAAAAAAAACGAACGAACGAAAGAACGAACAAACCAACGACTGAATGGCTGAATGCAACTGACTGACTGACTGACTGACTGACTGACTGACTGAATGGACAGATGAATGAATGAATGAATGAGTGAATGAATGAATGCATGAATGAATGAAAGAGCGAATGAGCGAATGAGCGAATGAGGGAATGCAGAAAATAAGGATGAAGATGAAATTAATGAAAGAAGGAGAGCGGAACAAAGAAGGTAGGGAAGGAAGAAAGGAAGAAAGGAAGGAAGAAAGAAAAAAAGAAAGAACAGAAATAAAGGAAAAAAAGGAAAGACACAACTTTATTGAATTGTGTGTAACTCAGAAGATTCGATTTTGCACCACCTAGCATGCATGGTTTGCTGACAAATCATCCTATGACCTTGCATGAAAAGCATCGAGCACATCGCAATGTTTATTACTGGTCATCCGAAGAGACTGACCGCAAATGTCGACATGAACAAATGATGTAATCCTGTGACCTTGCATGCAAACACATGCCTGCTGATCAAATCGTTGTAGTGTGCAAACACACAATCACTGTAACACTTCAGGCACTTACGTGCACACCAAAATCGTCTATGGTCCTGCGACATCAAAGCGCACCGAAAACTGCTCAACATGTCTCAGCTGATGCTGGCTAGAGGATTTCCCAGCTAGCCATGTTTGACTACTGGAGGGTATCCAAGGATTCCGGTCACACCTCTACCAGGATTGGCTGCTTATCCAAACACTGAGTGTAATGGTGAATTATTATATATCCCAACCCTGCAGCATTATACCCTTAATCCAAAGCAGCGAACTCCAACCTAAATCAAGCAGGTTTGTTGTCCATCCTCGCAAATCTCTTTACGCTTTCTCTTAATCTGCTGTGCTTGTTGTTTAGGGACCGCTGTATTTCAGCCATGTCATTTAAAAACAACAGGAAAACACCTAAACACCACAGGCGCACATTGGCTCCTGCACTTCAAGCACCAATGGTCCTCCATCCACACTCAACGTTGAAGAACTGCTGATGCTGGCAGGATCATGCCACGGTCAGTGATCGTTTTCGCCCCCCCCCCGATTTGTGGGGTAAAAGGTAAAAAAACATGATTATAATATATGATTATAACATTTAACATGTTATAACTAAGTTATAAATATGGTTACTCACACTTACTTCATTCATGAAATTCATTTTCATTGGCTGACACTTGTACCAACACATATGGGGATACCTACCAGAATAACTTGGGGACACACTGCCAGGCCATAAGAGTTGAAAGTAGCACCAGCAGCTCGCGGCTTTGTCTGAAAATACCCGGGGAGTATACTCAATTTTCAGACACACCCAAAGATTTATGTATTGTTGAACAGATAGTTATTGCATGTTACTTCAGTATGTCCCACTCTCTGTTATATATATATAATTATAATTATATATCATGTGTGTTCCCAAAAGATGGTTGATTGGCTATCCGACTCATGCTGTCCTTCTAGCACCAGCGGACATGAGATGTTCAGCAGCCTTTCTGGATTGATGCCATATCGCCGTTCGCGGCTGTGAAGCACCAGGTATTCGGTCCCTTTGGGGATTTCCTGCAACAGAAAGATTGACAGGCATGTCCAACATATGGGGAATCACATCCTTCTTTTTAGCGAAAAAAACACGCACCGGTTTGGCATACCATTTACCAATACCTTACAAATTGGTTCTGAAACATGGATTTGGCGACCCTTCTTATGTTTCACAAAGAAATGGAATCAGGACATCCACGTTCCTTCGCTATCCCAAGCATATCCACATTGGAGCCCGAAAAGATCATAGTTCATCAACCAATCCCCATGATTTCCCATTTCCATTGGTCCAAAAAAATCAGCCAAGTCCTGCGAGGGCACTGACAAAGAGGTCATAGATGTCAGGTCCTGCTGGGAAGTGCAGAGCCGCCGTTGATACTTAGCTTGCCATCATATTGAGTTGCGGCCCTTACTTTGAAGACACGCCATGTGTGAGTATCGAGCCTGTCGCAACCGAATGTGTAGAGTTGAAGTTTAGTGCTTGATGATATTTGAATGTGATATATATGTATAATATATAAATATTATATAATATACATCACTGACCCTGGGACAAACTAACATAGATGTGGAAAATCAGCATTTTAGTAGGTAATTCATCCATCAATGGGCCATTTTCCACATCTGGAGGTTTCCTACAATAGTGGTACCCCCAAATCATCCAAATCATCCATTTTAGTAGGATTTTCCTGATAAACCAACCATTTTGGGGATACCCCGTGTATCCCCGTGTTTGGAAAGCCCCATCTATGTTAGTTTACCCCCGCGTCAAAACATCATCAACTGGGCCCGGCCATGTCGCCTGCGCCAAGCTCTTTGCCATGTCACCCTTGTGCGCCAAGCACAACGCCTTGGTCATCATGGCTGGGCACTCAAATGAAATGGAGATTTTGGGGCTGGGGAAAATCGTGTTATATAATGTTATAGAGTGGGAAAACCCATGGAAAACCATCTATAAAGATCTAGTTATGACATTTTTTCCATGGGATTTTCGATGGCCATCCTCCAAGGGAATCCGTAACTTTGGACCGGAGTTTCATGGTTCAGAGCACTGGTTATCATGAAATTGGATCCAAATTCCAAATACTTTTAATATTGGATAGAATATGATAGAATAATGCCTGGCAATATCATTTAAGATTCATTTTTGGGATGATTCACAAATTCCTCTGTAAACAATCTGTTTGCGTGAGGTCGTTGTGAGGTCTGTTTGAGTGAGGTGGTTGTGAGGTCTACAATTCATTTTGTGCTCTCAAACAAATGTATATAACACCTCTACATTGCCTTGAACAATTTGAAATACGGGTATGGGCGGTTGAAATTTATCTTAAATTTTACATCATTACATATATGAATAGGAGATTTTTACATCCAAAGATAGCCATTTTCTGGTAAAGCAAGGCAGGCCTTGATGAACCATGATATGGGGGTGACTGGTCGGCTATGTTTGGTTGTCATAAGAATGACAACCAGGAATGACAACCAAACAGAACATTGTTGCTGTAGACCATGTTTTCCCTAAAATCTCATTATATAAACACATTTTTTTTTTTCCCCAAGTGCTCAATAATGACTAATAATGTACAAATGGGTTTGTCTGAAAATAGTGTACCCCTACACCCAATGGTTAATAATCATTATCCCTACTAAATGGCTATAATTGGGGGTATACCCCATTTTCAGACATACCCAAATGCATTTCTTCATGGCCAACAAATTCATGGTGACATTCCCACCGTCGTCCAAGTTTGGCACCGCCAAATGCAAGACATCCAGAAGCTGCGGGTGAACCTGGATATCTCCGTTAGTTATAACTGTGGGATGATTGCGATATAACGAGCTGGTTTTCAACGGGGTTATAAACCAACATAAACCAACATAAACCAACACAACTGGGTTATAAACCACCTTGTAGCTCCTCGTGACTCCGAACCTGTAGTACTGTAGTCGAAATGCTTTTCTTGTAGACGATTGACAAAATTTGGTAACACACCCATTGTGTATGGAGGTAGGTCATATAGCTTTTCTATTTTTCTATGAGCAGTTTTCAAGACTGAAACCTGTTTTTTTTTAACAATTCTACCTTCTGCTGCTTGGCACCAGTACGCATTTCTTCGGTCACAACAAAGCTGAATCAAAACGTGTCTGTCGGTCTACGTGAAAAAAAAACACCCGGATTTGAATTGTTCATCTCTATAACGACGGACAATTACTTAGAACGTATTTGTTGTTCCAAATTGTTTTTGTTTTTTAATACTTAGAACGTAGGCATAAATCAACACTTAGAACATAGGCATATTTTCAACACTTAGAACATCCCGACGCTTAGAACATAGGGGCCAATTCAACACTTAGAACATTCCAAGTAGTTGTCCGTCGCATGTGTATGAATAAATAACATATGATATATATGTATACATACATTAAATTATATTGGGTACGTTCTAAGTGTTGAATTTTGGGTACGTTCTAAGATGTTCTAAGTGATGAATTGGTTCCCACCATGTTCTAAGTGATATAACTTCTCATGTTCTAAATGTGACACTAAGAACGTCCTTCCAGCTCCAATGAACAACAAGGTGTTTTTTTCCAAAATATATACGTTCTAAGATTCTAAGTAATTGTTCGTCACTATATTCATTGTTTTCACCAGAGTTTCAATCACAACCTTTTCCCATGGAATTTCCAGGGATTTCCCGGGATCCAAATGCCATGGAGTTTTGTTGGGCTAAGATTCCTCGCAGTATACGCTGAAAAGTCAGCAGGAATCTTCACGCCTCGGGTCTGAGTTTCCAGCACAGTCGACTCGGGTCGACCAAGCAATGTGCCGAATGGTATTTCTCACAAAAAAAAGATGTTGGAACATTTGCCCACACTTGTGGGTATTTACAGAACATATATCAACTTAATGTGTTGAAGCATCCAATTATCGCACATCATGTCGTATATCCATTTAGATAATTATTAATTACTTATTTACAGTAAACCGTCTTAAACAATTCATAACAATTCCAATCATCATCCGCCCAAGGGGATACGGAGATAATCCTCTTCAACTTGTCGAGGTTACCTGGATTGCACACCTTAGTCTGGGACTTTGATGTAGGGAGATACTCTCCCTGTGAAGGCCATGATGGGGATTCAACCACCATCGTGATGCCCCAGGGATTCTTGAGATTCGCCCCGATTTTCTGGTGCTTAAGTTGTTAAGAAAAAAAACCTCATGAATCTGGATTGATCATTGGTGGGTCACGATGGGGGTGGAAAAACTCCCCATTTTTCAGCTGGATGGGGGGTATTGACCCATAATGAGCTATCCACAAATCTCAACAGCACGGGATGATTCATTCATAGTCCCTATCCTCAATCCCCGGTAAGCTAAGGAAAATTGTGGAGTGGGTTATATATCGAAATCATTCCCACTCTAAATATACATGTGTATAAATATATATATATATATACTATGTGTATATATATATACACATATGTATAGGTGTATATATATATATATCGATATGGATATAGATATAGATAGATACAAAATGAAATATTGACGATATTATAGACGATATAGACATAGATATAATATAATATATAATAATATATATATAATAATATATATATATTATATATATATATTATATATATATATTATATTATATATATATTCTATATATATATATATATTATATATATATAGATAGTAGTCCCAAATGATTGATAATTGCGGATGGTGTTTAAATTGTGGATCCCAGCTGACACCCACATGCCCTGCGACCCAGGCGAGCACAGAACTCGCCCTTGCCAACGTGCACGTCACTGAGCATACCAAAGGTGCGGTCGCCTGGATGTTGAAAATCTGGACAATCAATGGAATCTATGGGGATTCAATAGGGTTTTTATGCCTATTAGGGTCTACTGGGGTATATTATGGTCTATTAGGGAATCTGGGGAATACCAAGAAAATCCCACTGGAATCTAGGGTCTTTTTTTGGGAGTCTGTGAGGATCTAATATGATCCATACTTGGATTCTGGTGGGGATTATACTGGGGAAACCCTAGATGCTGAGGTTTCAATGTATAATGGATTAATTGTGAACATCTACCCTCTGGTAAACTAACATAGCTATTGAAAATCACCATTTATATTGAATTTTCCCATGAAACATGGTGATTTTCCATAGTTATGTTAAATTACCAGAGGGTACAGGAAACCCTGGGTGCAACCCCAAAAATCTCTGACCCCAAAAACCCATGGGCCGCTGATGTGCCAAGGATGCGACTCAAAAGCAGGCCCTCCTCCTCTGCTTTCATTTTCAACTCCTGCGTGGAGTTTAAAAAATGAAGGAATAGTCAACCATTTGGTGATACTTATAACTAAGACATCGATATAGAACCAACGGCAACGCATTATCATGGCTGGTTTCAATTTACGTGTAATTATCAATTAGTTTAACAATGTGTAATCAATTTGTGATATATAACCAACAACATGACACAGCAACATCAACTGTGGAGATCTTAGGGTGCCAAAATAGTGTGGATTTTGTTTGTACTTCTAAAGGTGAGATGAGGTGAGAACATTCAACCCACGGTCCAAAATATGACCCGTTTACATAATCAAGTCGACTACTGCAAAAACAATACCTCTGGTAGTGGCGTAGGCAGGATATTCAAGCAAGGGACTAATGAGGTAAACTGCTATCTGACAACGCGGTAGTTTACCACTTCTTGGAAGCCCGAGTTTGTTGTTCCAGATGTTCCAGGAAGTCGTAAATAATCATAGATGACGCCACATCATTTCCAAGTCTTCAACTCTTTCTATCGGGTGAACCATACCTCCAAAGCTCCATCTTGGGCAGCACAAGAACGACATAGGACCTGCCCGGAGGTCACCTAAGCCTTGAAGAGATCACTTGAGAACCCCCAAATGGCCAGCGTAAACTGCCAGTTGTCGACTTTTCGTTTTCAAATTGAAAATTGTGGAATTCCAATAAATTTCCCACTTCTGTTTGACTTCCTTGGAGTTGAATTTGTTGTTGACTCTGAGTTTAGGGCGTTTTCATTACACTTGACCCTCTACTTGTACCCATAAAACGAGTGAAAGCATCAATGGTTGTGGCAAAACACGGGTCTTCGTGGTTTTGATTGAGAGCCAAGGTCTAATCCCCCTTTTCAAACAGCATAAACAGTTCTTCCTGACCTATGGATACATATTATCCATTCAAACTCATATGCGATGTGAAAAACCCAATGCCATAAACCATCCCATTCACCAACTATTTGGGGATCATGTTACATTGACCTTGACCCTCCATATACCCAAAATAGTAAAAAAATCCAAAAACATGGGCTGAAACACAATTTCTATGGCTACAAACGGAGGGTCTAGGTATATACTCAACTCATCTTCACTCAATATTTTGGTGTTTCCTAAGTCATGGGGATACCGGGATACCCCACTAGCTGGATGGTTTAGAATGGAAAAGTCCTATAAAAAATGAAGGATACCTTGGGCTACTGCGAGCCTCGAAGCTCTCAGCCCGCGGCGCTGATGCGGGGAGTGGCCTGGTCGAAGAAATATGGTCTGATCATGGGGAGTTCATAGTGATTTCATAGGGATTTCATAGTTCAATGGATGGAATTTAAGGTGGAATTCTGGTGGAATTTTTCGTGAGATGTTTGATGTTTAGTTTTACGGTGATGTTCGGGGATGTAATGGGATATGGGATATGTGTCATATGAATAGAATGTGTGGGTGGGTCTGAAAATGGGGTATCAACGGGAAAACCATGATTTTCTATGGGATTTTGGGGTTGATCAACCCTTAATGCGGTGGAAAAAGGGTGGTAATTTCAGGGTGCCAGATCGAAGCAGGGATTGCCTGCGACTGCTGGGCTACCAACTGTGATGGTACATGGTTCAATCATCCTGGTGTGGCTATGGTCTAAACCTTCATTCTCCCACAGAAAAAAACTGCTCAGGATCAGCTGAACCCGACTGTCAAACGATCAAACTGTGGGCATCTGTGGGCCACTAGGATCCACTAGGCCACTTTATATAGCGTGCTGGAGTTTGCACTTTTTTTCACCTGCGATGTTGAGAGCAAAATTGGTTGTGGATCAGCAGCGCTACATAATTCAGAAAAAAACCGTCATACTCATCTGCAAGTGGCGGTCAGGGGGTTCTCAAAATGAGGATGCTCCTTATAATCATAGAATCATAGGATCAGTGTTGAAATCCCATCGAACAAGCTGGACCCAACATGTTCACTACACGTCCATCCTTTCATGCTAGCTGGTGTCACCCCACTGAAAACTGGGCAATTTCGGGTCATTTTGGAACATCAATCCCCTAAATGAGGGAGACATAAGGGGATATGATATATATATATATATATATAATATCATTATATACTATGATAAATTATGATGAATGATAAAAAATGATATATGATATGTGAAACCAACTAACATGTCCTATCTGTGGGGTGAAGGATCAAAAAAAAATAAAAACGCATCAAAAAAAACAAATCCCCATAAGTATCAAAATAAAAATTGATTTGCATCAAAAAAAATATTCCCCTGGACTTCTATGGAACTGTCCAAGATTTCAACGTGGTACACGCATCAAAAATAAAATAAAATTTGCATCAAAAAAAAATTAAATTCCGAGGTATGCTAATACAAGTGAGACTCGTACGTGTCTGGAGACAGGGGAGGGAGGGTCAGATGTCGATTGCCGATCTGTCCGCAATATCCAGGTGGTCCGTATCAAACCAGAAAATTCCGAGGTATGCTAATACAAGTGACTCGTACGTGTCTGGAGACAGGGGAGGGAGGGTCAGATGTCGAAGAAAAGGTCGACTGTCAGCAGACAACAGATACCAATGCATATTAAATCACAACTACTCTTGGGATACCGACTCAGACGAAGAGTCCCATTAAGGTGCTCCATAACGCAATGCTCATACATGCGAGGCGATCACACGTCTGGAGAACTCTCTTGAGATCCCAACAGATACCAGCGCATATTAAATCACAACTACTCTTGGGATACCGACTCAGAGGGAGAGTCCCAGCAAGGTGCTCCATAACGCAATGCTCATACATGCGAGGCGATCACACGTCTGGAGAACTCTCTTGAGATCCCAACAGATACCGAATAAAGGGTCGAGTCCCAGCAAGCAAGCTGCTCCATAACGCGATGCTCATACATGCGACGCGACAGCATGTCTGGAGATGGAAGTTTTCTATGGTTTTCTTCAATCAATCAATCAATCAATCAATCAATCAATATACATATGTATATATATATCTATCTATCTATCTATGTATGTATGTAGGTAGGTATGTATGTATGCATGTATGTATATGCAGGGTTTGGTTTAGGGTTTAGGGATACAACATGTAGGTATAATTACGTGATTATTTGTAGTATATTTTGGGATCAAAGCTGTGTATAAAAACAACCACAAATATGTCATATATATATATACGTCTATCTATCTATAAGTAAATATGTATGTGTATTTCTAAATAAACATATATATATATTTATATACTGATAGAGACATAATTATATAAATATATACACATTGATATGTATATACATATTCATATGTATTTATATATATATATATACATTTATATAAGTACATAAATATATATATATAGTGTATATATAAATGCAAAGATATACATACATACATACATACATACATACATACATACAACATACATACATACAGCATGCATACATACATACATACATTAGATATATATATATATGTGTGTCTATGTATATATATGTCTAGATATATATATATATAAACATAAATATTAATATAAAAGAATCAAACTAGTAATTGAAAAGTGTGCAAGTTTTGAATTTAAATAATTTAAAAAAAAACGGGAGAGGGGGGATTGGGGGGGAGGGCGCAGCGCCTCCCCCCCAAAGCAGATTGGAAACACCTATTTTCACATGCAAGGTGCTGGGTTGAATGTGATACTCAAGGTGTATGTAGGTAGGTATGTATGTATGCATGTATGTATGTATATGCAGGGTTTGGTTTAGGGTTTAGGGATACAACATGTAGGTATAATTACGTGATTATTTGTAGTTTATTTTGGGATCAAAGCTGTGTATAAAAAACAACCACAAATATGTCATATATATATATACGTCTGTATATCTATAAGTAAATATGTATGTGTAATTATAATATATATATATTTACATTTATATATATATATATTTATATGTATATATATATATTTATGTAAATATATATACTGAGAGATACACAATTATATAAATATTTACATGGGTATGTATATACATATTAATTTATATATATATATACATTTTTAAAAGTACATATATATATATATAAGTGCATATATAAATGCAAATATATACATACATATATATATATATATACATATATATATATGTCTATATATATATATATGTCTAGATATATGTATATATATACACATAATTTTTAACATAAATATGAATATAGTCGAATCAAACTATATAGTGTATTGAAAAGTGTCTTTCTTTTTTATTTAAATAGTTAAAAAAAAGCGGGAGGGGGGGATTGGGGGGGAGTGCGCAGCGCCTCCCCCCCAAAGCAGATTGGAAACACCTATTTTCACATGCAAGGTGCTGGCTTGAATGTGATACTCAAGGTGTATAGACTACACGACATGCACCCTGGAAACATGTGGAATACAGTATATATACTTGTAGATACATACTCATTTATATATATATACAGTTATATGTATATACATATGAATGTGTATATATATATATAAGTACATAAATATATATATATATTAATATGTAAATATAAATATATAAATATAAATACATAAATATATATATATATAGTGTATATATACATGCATAAATATAAGTATATGTATATATTTACATATTTCTATATGTAAGTATATATATATATATTTGAATTTGAACATAAATAGAAATACTATGTATATAAAAATATAAACAGAAAATATAAATAATATAAATATATTTAAATATAAATATATAAGTGTGTATATAAATGCATATATATATATATGTATATATACATATACATAAATAACAGTACGCAACTGCTACGGTGATGCCTGCATGTAATTTGAATGATCTCTTATGCATGTAATATTACATCATTATTTCTTTCCTTTCTTGTTTCCTTCCTTTCTCGTCTCCGTCCTTTCTTCCTTCTTTTCTTTCTTCCTTCCTTTCTTCTTTGGTTCCTTTTTCTTTCTTCCTTTCTTGTTTCCTTCCTTTCTTGTTTCCTTCCTTTCTTCCTTTTTCTTCCTTCCTTCCTTTCCGTCTTCCTTCCTGTCTTCTTTCCTTCCTGTCTTTCTTCTTTTCTTCCTTTCTTTCCTTGCTTTCCTTGCTTCCTTCCTTCCTTTCTTCCTTTCTTTCTTCCTTTCTTCCTTCCTTTCTTCCTTCCTTTCTTCCTTTCTTCCTTCCTTCCTTTCTGTCTTCCTTCCTTCCTTCTTTCCTTCCTTTCTTCCTTTCTTTCTTCCTTTCTTCCTTCCTTTCTTCCTTCCTTTCTTCCTTTCTTCCTTCCTTCCTTTCTGTCTTCCTTCCTTCCTTCTTTCCTTCCTGTCTTTCTTCTTTTCTTCCTTTCTTTCCTTTCTTTCCTTGCTTCCTTCCTTCCTTCCTTTCTTCCTTTCTTCCTTTCTTCCTTCCTTTCGTCCTTTATTTTTTTTTGATGCCTACGCCCTATCTGTGATGGTCTTATCCCCATGTCTTCCCATTCTGGACATCTTAAAACCCACATCTGACCGTCACCTTCTCACTCCTCCCAGGATGCTCAAGGATCCCAGGCTTGCAGTAGACCTCAGGGACGGCCCGGGGAGTTCACTGTCTTTATATCCTTTCTATCATATATGTATGCATATAATACACGCATAAACCCATCCCACTAGAGATATTCTATCATATTATATAGTGTATATATATAATATATAATATAATATAATATAATATATATAATATAATATATATAATATAATATAATATAATATAATATATATAATATAATATAATATAATATAATAATATAATATAATATAATATAATATATAATATAATATAATATATAATATAATATATATATATATACATACATATATATACTATGTATATGTATGTATGTATAATATTGTATAATCATGTATATGTATCGATCTATCAGAATTTCAAAACCTGCTTCCAAACCTTTCTCCCCATAGATTTTGCCTGTAAGCATCAGCTTTTGGCTGGGTTCAAGCAACTATCAGTCCACCATTCATTCAAGTGATGTTTGCTTAAAATAAAGGGTGACATACAAGGACCCTGAACCTACAATGAATCAATGATCTGTCGTGTTTGTCACCCCAAGTATCCAGTAAGTCCCCCACGGCCGCGTTGCAACCTGATCGTGTCCACTTCAAGCTCGCATGGTGTCTGAAATGTCTCAGGAAAGCTATTAATGCTGCTAAAACATGCACTCCCAAAGTTGCAGCTGGCAAAATAAAATTCCTCAGATCAGCTAGAATGGTAAGATACAGTAAGGGAGTCATGCTTATGACCCACTCGAATTCGCTTCAACGGCGTTCCCATTGAAGCCCCCGTATCTATCGCCTGCGTGCTGAAACGCCCCACACAGTGAATCTGCCAGGCCTGCCAAGGTAAGGATCACCCAATCACACCCACATGGTTAAACCATGATTAAACCATGAAAGTTCGACTTGAACCAATCAACTGCTTGTAGAAATCCACCTTTCAACTCACCGTTCTCCATCAGCCCTGCCTTTTGAGAAAATCGGTGCCTGCTTCCGACCTCAAACTGCTGCCTCGGAAACTGGCGAAGGTTGGCAAATCTGCCATGAGGTTGGAACAAATAAACACGGTGAATCTGCCTCAAAATCTGAGACCTCCAAAATCCACAGCTTGGCAGGTTAGCTTCATTATTCAGAGACTCAGATGTATCTGAACGTTTAAGCTAGAGCACCAGCTAGACCTAGAGCCTCGACTCTATGTAATTGTGCCAATGAAAATTAGTAACACTATCAAACTGTTGAGCAAAACAGTCAGGTTTATAAGCTATAAGTAAATTGTGGGTCACGGCGGCAGCGGTTCTTATTTTCCATCCCAAAACATGTCGTGTCCATAGGCTTCCTCTTGTCCCAAAGCCTTAGTCATCCCCAAATAGATATTGATAGAAAAGGTATGAAAAAGTAAAATCCTTCCATTACTAACTAGCGATAAATTACTTTTCTATCTTTTTGGGACTATGTCTCAAATTATCTCAAGACCGTCTCAGGTGTTCTACGTCCCGGGCTCGTTGATGGACAGGCGAAGCCAGGTGTGACCTCAGGAGATGTTTTTCAGCGCAGCTGGGACACGTGCATCGAAAAGTTCTCAGAGCGGAACCATCGTAGTCAGACGGCAGAATGCAAGGTGCCTGCGACGCTTGCGATGCGTTTCTACTTCGACCAGCATGACTTAGTGTCTGATATCGATGTTGTGTAGGTAAAAATTACCGTAACATTTACAAAATATTCATGTATGAATCATATCGATATATACACATATATAATATTATATAATCATATATATATATATATATAGCATTATAATATTGCGCATGTACGTCAAGTTGTTTGCGCAAATATCAAGACATTGCTGCGTGCAATTTCACCCAATCGCAAGCTTGTGGGAAGCATGAACAAACCTCAAGCCACCAAGAATGGCCAGAAAACATATATATATATATAATTATATAAATATATTAACTAACCAACAGATAGAATATTTAAAAAATCATTGATTTCGAAATCTGGGTAAACTAGCAAATAAAATTGTTCAACACCTAAAATATATGATTTTGAGATATTTTGAAGAAATACAACTCCAAAGGCATCATGTTTCCTGTGTTTTGAAGGTGTTTTAAAGAGATAGAATAATAACATATTTTCCAGACCCCGTTGACCACCCCTCGTCTCCTCAATTCTCAAAGCAGCAGTCAACATTGCTGGCACACTACAACAACTCAACTTCGTATTTTTCTATCCACTCCATATGGAACTCATGTATACAAACATACTAAACAAATAATTCATTCACTATAATTGATGTTTGGCAACAGAAAAACATGTTGTTTACCGATCAAAAATAAATTTCTTCATGGCCCCACGGCCCTAAAAATCATCGGCATTTTGCAGAAACCGCTCAGGCGCTGACGGTCATCTTCAATGCTTTCAGTTGCACCTCAGACTTTCCCGGAGCGAAGATTGAAGCTATGGATTCCATGGATGTTTTATGACGTTATGGTAAAGAGATTTCCCAAAAATGAGTGATGTTTTTTTTTCCGATCACCCAATTTAGTCTTAATATGTAACGGGATCTAGGAAGACTCAACCTATCCCTTTCAAGTATTCAACATGGTCTCTAAGGCGTTACAGGCCTCAGAGGTGCAGTGAACTGCTCGACCCTATGAGAGCGAGTGAAAGCCAGCCAGCCGATTTGGCAAATTCACTCCCCAGAATCCCAAAAGGGCTTTGGATTGGTAGTGATTGATGGCTTGCAATGGCTTGCAAAATGGTATGAGTAGAGCAATACGCTTGACAGTTGTGACAGTTGGACTTGCCTTGGTGCTTTGGGGGTCATTTGGGGTTCAGGTAAGATCTTCTCTTGCAGCTGCTGCAACGGTGCTCCCAAGTTAGATTAACTCACTGTTGAAAGGGCGCCATATGGTCACCTACAACATGGATCCACAGGGGCCAATCACAACTTCAAATAGGACTTCTGTCCCCCACAAAAATAATCGTGTGGTGATAGAATGTGAACGTAAAGAGGGACGGAAAGGGCTAGAACTTATTACAAGACCAAAACATCGAATACATACATTGACTAGCAGACCCAATCTTGGACACCCTGGCGTTTGTTTGCTTGGCTGATTAGTAAAGATCTCCGTTTGTAGCAAGATGATATGTTTAAACATATATTCATGCATATTAATTATATAATTAAACATTAAAGTACCAATCCAAGTTTGAGCCACTTTATTGCAACATGTTGCAACACCAACTGACCATCTGAGTTTCAGTACCCACTGCTCCGTGAAACTCAGAATTGCACTGAAGCAGCTTGCTTTACATGCCGTCGGCAACCTTCCATGGCCTGTGATGACTGTGAAAAAACGCAGACTGTGACTCTCCCAAATCCACCCACTTTGGTCCACCATAGTACAGTCCAGTAGGATCTGAGAATCTGGCAGGAAACCCATCTGTTTGGCCCCCTCTGATTCTAAGAAACACCAGAAGACTCAAATGTCGGCATGGACAATATCACGTTCAAATTTTCAGGTGTGACTATCACCACCTCAATGAGGTCACCTCATTGTTTAAGAGATTCTGGGTTGAACAATCGAATATTGATTCATGAGAGATCCATCAGTTAGCATGAACCACATGGTGTGTTTCTTTCTTGACAGTCCTTTAATTGGTCAGTAACAATGCTTGCTATTCATCTAGACCCTCAACATACCCTTCAGCCTTTGTACTTTTTTCATGAACGAGCAAACATAGCAAGACTGGGCTGCAAAAATTGGAAACCATGGCAACTCAAACAGCAAACATGATCAAACATGTGTACAATATTTCAAATGCCCATCACGCTTAAAACAGGTTTGCCCCCGAGAGATAGGTTGGCTTATTCTCACCTATCCAAAGTGTAGGTCTATCCATGAGTAAGATCAAGAAGTGACATTTATATATATATATATGAGCGATCGGCAAAACCTCAATTGAAAAATGCGATCTTCGGGTCAAAGTTATCGTTTTTGGGAGTTCACTATATCGTTTTACAGTATATCCTGATTGCATCATTTGCATCCCCTGGCAAACTGCGTGCGGAAAGCCTTTTTACACCTCCACTTCAGCGTCTGAAGCATGTTTGACTGCCCTGCGCTTTCTTTTGCAGCGCTCCAACTGTATGGTATGGTATGATACCTGTTAATGCAACTGCAAATCACAGTTGCACCATCCTTTCTCAAACTCAGAAACAAGTTTGAATTCAGTTGTTGGAAGAAGTCTGGATGAGCAATACGTGCTTGGATACAAAACTGTTTGCAATAATCAGAAATAAAGAAATTGGCCAGGATCAAGAGTGTCAGCATACTTTTGCACATCTTCCGTTGTGTGAGCTGGTCATGACGTATACCCCACAACTGAGAGCCTAGATGATCTAGATGCTTCTAGAACAGGTGTCCACCATGATGTCATGTACACCACCCCTTCACTTCCCACAATGCTTTTACATATGATATGATTCCCACGTTATCGTTTTTGGGAGTTCACTATATCGTTTTACATATCAAGATGCATATTTTTACATGAAAGATCGCTCGAATACATACCTCGTACACGGAGAGTTTAGCCTCTTGCTCATATATACATCATTTATCATACCATAAATCCATCCATTAGCATCATTCGCCTACGCAGTTGATAACACATACGGGAAAATCCCCTCGTGCGGCACCCTACGGTTTCTGGGGGCTATTCAATAGTAGACAGTGGGCCATTGCTCCCAAATACCTCCCCAATACCTTGATTTTCGAAAAATCATCAATGGGTAGCAATCAAGGTAACAATGGGACTACCCCTGCAAATCCAAACAAATTCTGAGACGTGTTTGTATTTGGGAGTTGTGTTTGGGGTACACTTTGGAAGGTTTTTTGGAGCACTAGGGTATTGTATGTCAGTATCTATTTTTTTTTTGCCAAGAGTGGCCGGCTTGTGAACTTCCTCTTGGATCGGCAGCTCGGAATCCCCACCAATGCCACCAACAGAGCTGGTGAGATCTGCTTCTGCTTGTAGAGCTGACGCTGATACTCCAGCAGGTCCTTATCCAGCTGCACCTGAGCCAGACCATCACAGCATTGGAAAGATTAGGGCGAAACCATGGGATGAACATGGATGAAATATGATGAAATGGGCAACAACTCTTTGGGGTCAACAAATGGGACCTAGAAATGGCGGCTTTGTGGATCTTTATCCCCACAAGCGTGGTACACAGAATGGTTTTAATTTCGTTTTGACACATTCCATATACCCTCTGGTAAATCTCTCGTAATTTAACATCTAAACATCACCATGTTTTATTGTCAAGAACACCATTGTAGCTTCCATAGCAATGTTAGTTTACCGGAGGCTACTTCCATGTTCAAACAAGATGATGCCATTCATGGCTGCCTCGAAAACAGTCTCCTTGCCAGTGCGATAGAGACGCAGAAGGCGAGGTACCTGGCAGTTGAGTCAAGGGGGAACTCTAATCTATAGATCAAATTGCCATTGCAACGTTTGAATTACAGAAGGGTTCCGAAGGCTCTATCACAAAAATGGCATTTTGATGCATTTTGCCCACACATTTCGGAACTTGTTTCAACTCTGTCAAGATTCTGCACTTTGAGACTCCAGGTGATAGCCAGTCCCGTAAAGGTTCATGGACGATGATTAAGATGATCGTCTCCAACGAATGTTATGGCTAGTATCAGCCCGCAACTAATCATCAACCAACCAGAAATCTATGATGTTCACTTAAATCTCCACATAGTTATGGCAAACACATTGGCAAAAACCCTAGAAAATGCTGGTGGACAAATCCCCAAAATTTGGACCGTGAAAAGGCACCGGGCGCCAAGCACGGTCCCCAACCGGCGAACCTGTGCCCAGGGGAATGGCACGCTCTTGAAGTTCACTTCGTCCCCAGGTGGCCTCAAAAAGGCGCCCTGATTGAACAATCCCAAGTACCGTCTGGTAAACTATGGGATTTGATGGGATTTCACCATCAACTATGGAATTTTAATGGGATTTAATGGGACTTGATGATAGTTAACCTCTGGTAAACAAACAGTTTGCTATTGAAAATGGCCATTGATATAGTGGATTTACCCATTGAAAATGGTGGATCTTTCCAGTTCGTTTATGTAAACGTTTACCATTTCGGGTACATCCAAGTTACAAATCCATATTGGATGATATAGTGTACCCCTTTTTACCCAATGGTTTTGCTGATCAGACAATCCCGTTTTTAAATGGCTATTTCATTGGGAATATACCCTATTTTCAGACAAACCCATATGGAGGTTTCATCAACCAGCGACCGCCATGGGCTCGCCTGAGCGGCCCTCGTCGCGCCAGAACAGCGTGCGCGTTGGTGCCACCGAAGCCAAAGGAGGACAAACCCATCTGCCGCTGCCGGTGCAGATGGTCACAACAAAAAACATGAGGAACTATAAATATGATGATGATAATAATATATATATATATGATATATACATATACATATATATTATACAGTATATTAAACTTTGATACTCTAATTATATATATATATATATATCACATATTGGAACTATATTCAAACTTAATGATCAACATATTGATAAATATAAAGTATTGGAACTATAATCTTAAACTTGGCATATTTTGTTGTTATCCGTGTCAAGCCGTTCCATTTTTTGGGGGTTAGTCATTTTGTGATTTTGAGATAGTTTGAGGTATTTCTATGTGAGCAGTGCCCTTCTGCCATCAACAAAGTTAGGGCACTAAAAAAATGAAACCTTACTGAACAAAACCCCAGTAAACCTGCCAATTCACATCATATGTTTTATCATAACTTGCATAGTTTTACAACCTGTCAGTTCAGATGATTTCACGTTAATGACATATAGAACCTGATTTCACAGACATGATAGGTTCACAACCACGCTGAACTAGCTCTTGCCCTGCACAAAAAGTGGGGTGACCTTGTCTTTTACACTTCCGACGTCTTTTTCTTAAAGACTGCAAAAACACAGCCCCATTCTATGGATTTCTATGGTCCCAGTCATGATTTTAAGTTATGATTTCGTATATTTCATATATTTCATCCCCTCTACGGCTGACCATGGTGGCTTCCATGGTTTCTGGGCCATTTCTGGGTGGCTAAATCTCTGGGACCCGACATCAAATTCACCATGACTCAGATGTGAGGTTTGGGAGCCATGAAGGTCTAACATGTTGTTGTAACATAAATCATCGAAATCACGGAAAAAAACCTAAGCTTGGATACCCAACTTAAACTTTTCAGGTGGGCACTCTGGCACTCTCAAATGTTGGGAACACATTCCCATTCACTAACCTATTCGCCCACCAATTCCGAAGGATCACCGTGATCGGATCACCCTTTTTGGTTTCCGTGGTTTTCCCATTGCAATTTCCACACGCTACACGGTACCGGTGCAGATCCCAGGAACTTTTGGTGCAGACTCGGACACCACATGGCTGGATGAGGGCACCACCAGGAAATCCTGAAAATCGATGATGATCGATGCATTCCCACAAGTGAGGGCAACAGACCTTAAAACACATGGCGCCATGAAATAGAAGATATATCATGATATATCCCCAAATGGTATCAAACAAATGGCATCAAATGGTCATGTTAGAAGGGACACAATCCATCATAATCCATTGGAATTCGGAGTACCTATAAGTAGGACACCTTTTTGTGGAAACTCAACATGGAAAGAAATGGATGCCGCTCATCGACAACATGGACACCCCAAAACTCACTAAAAGTGCAGAGAAAAACACCGTATTGAGTGGGTTAGGTTTTGAGGTCTCAAATAATGATGATGATGTTTAGTGTCCCATGGCTGCCATGGTTGTTGTTCTACCGCTCCCAATCTCAACTGTCAGCACTCAGACCTTTCAGCTGCCCAAAATCTGTCCTTCAAGTCAAGGTGGGGATTCAGCTCGCTCAGATGCACATTCGGAGGTACCTAGCGCCATCACAACCCTGCTTGCTTGAAAGGTGACCGATTGATTGTAGGTAGACAACCAAGTCATGAACTCATCTTGGATATATCAATACTATTCAATACTGACGGTTTGTATTGCCATGAGAATCATGAGACACTTTGCCGACATGTCAAATTCCAACACGTGCCATGGCAACTTGATGATGGCCTCCAGATTCGTCAAGGCCATGATGCACCTTCCGTGAGGTGACTTAACACCCACTCTAACTCAGCAGAAAATCAAATCATCCAAACACATCAAACGCGGCTGGAACTCTACTATTTCTATCTATTTCTTGCAGGCCCACTCCATTGACTAATGGATTGTAAATCTCAACTTGGACAAATTGAAGGTTCATACAACTTCACATCTAGTTATCAACCAAAGTTGGAGTCATCTGAGTGGCGGTGAATCACCGTTCACCCATCAATTCCAAGCAAGGGAAAGAAAAGAAATGACACGGCCAACCACTAGTTTGAAACCATAAATACCATATATATATAAATTTCTGACTGGTTGATGTTGGATCCAATTATGCTTTAGTCCCCAATTTATGTATGGGAAACCATCAAACCATACCATATACAAGCACATGTGTGGCTTAAATCCAGATTGTTGATGGTGAAATGCACAATAAATGCACTTTTCCGCGCCAAAATTTCCATTTAAGTTGGACCAACCCCCAAAACCATGCCCCAAAACCATGCTTGTAACGCAACCAAATTGGTCAAACCTTGATGATGGTGAACCCACCCATTTTTGTAGTTGTTCTTTTTTAATAATATGTGTTTTAACATGTTTTAACCATCACCAAAGCCCCAATTTTGTCCGCATCATTTGTCAAGTCCGTGTTTGTGGATTGTGATAATCCCCAGCAGATCCCCAGCAAATAAAGGATAGTAAAGCCCCATAATATACCCTCTGGTAAACTAACAGTTTGACATGGGAAATCACAATTTTGAATAGGTAAATCAACGAACTCAATGGGCCATTTTGGCAATTTTCAATAGCACACTGTAACAAATTACCAGAGGGGAATCAACGTCAACAGGGATTTCCCTAATTGGATTATCATTCTGAATCATCCCCAATATATTGGCATATAATTGGATTATGATAATACCTAATTGGATTGCCAATAATAATCAATGTTAATCGGGGATTTCCCCAATATATGAAGGTTAGTCTAATCATAATACTATCATTATTAATATACTATTATTATGAAGGCTATTGAAGGCTAGTACATTCATTATGATAGCTGGTTGGTGGTTTCAGCCCTGAAAAATACTAGTCAATGGGAAGGATTATTCCATATATGAAATGGAAAATAAAATTCAAGTTCCAAACCACCAACCTGATAGTATATCTCTATTATTTACTATTAATCTGGGTAAATTATCATATTTCACTCACCTGAATTGCTGGGCCATTTAAGGGGATGATTCCCCTTACCCCTTACTAACCATGATTCCCAGGGCTCGGTCGCAGTGAGGTCGTTATAATTTACCCAGATTAATATGTATATATATATATATACATATTATCCCATTGTTATTCCAAATATTAACCATTATTATCCATAGATTATCCATAGATTAACCATAGATTAACCACTATGAATCCAACCGCACTCATCATCAACCAACAGGGCCCAAATAAAGCCGGCCGCCCCGCTTCAGCAATCCCAGCGCTCCAGCGGCGCCCTCAAGATGCCCAACCTGGGAGAACAGGTTGGGATTCCTTAAGATTAATATCCCTTAAGGAAAATAGATATCCTTAATGTCCTATATCTATAATATGATAATCTATATACTACATATATATATATAATTATTGGAATATACATATACGTATATATACTTATATATATATAGTACATATAAATATATCCTTTATAAGTTGGAGATGTCCATGTTTCCACGGTTATAGACGATAGAATGGTGTTTTGAGCTTTAAGATCTGTTGAAATCTAAGGATCCAAATTTGAAGCAACCAGCTGGCATGGGGCCCCTGACGTTGGTCTTGCCAGCCAACAACAGCAACGGCTCCTCACGGCCCTCCTGCAGTGTGGCCCCCAAAGCACCAACCTGTGCGTGGCAGTTGTGCAGCACAACTCTCCAGAATCGGACTCAGCTGAGAACGATTTGAATGACAGAAAAAAATCCAAAAATAGATCCCTCTCCCGAATAATCCCTGATCCGTGTGATCATGCAGCGCTCCGGGATTTTTCAACGGACAGGTCCGTTGTAGGCCTCGATGGGATCCCCCAGAGCTGTGCCAGTGCCGTGGCATTCCACCTGGCCCATTCGCTGCCGATTCGATGTTGGAAATCCTACAGTTATGGCACTTAACGGTCAAATGGGATTATAACTCCTATGACTAAGGTTATATGTATATATATACATTAATATATGATATAATCATATATATGTATATATCATTGTAAGCGAGTTATAACTTGTAACTGTTAAGGGCTATTACCCTACTGGTGAAGCCAGCCCTGATGGATAATTGTTGACCTCCGAAGAACATGGTCTGCCCCGTAGCGCTGGACTGTTGTCACATTTGAATTGTATTTGACTTGTAGATGTCCATGTTGCAAGCGTTGTGTATTTGAAGACTTCAAAGAAATTTTAACTGTGCATGGCATGCAAATTTCACTGGCAGTGGGAAAATGGCTGTGTGTTGAAAACACTGCGAGGGTCAGCGGGTCAGCGGTTTTCTTACGCCCATGGTTTTTGTCTTGGTCAGCGAGTTTCTTTGCAGAGTTTTCCAAGTTTTTTGGAACAGAGAACATCGAACCTGTCTTCTCCAACTGACCACAGCCACAGCTCCTGTTGATTTGTCCTTGTCTTTCCGTAGTCCATGATTTCGATCATGACAAGATGTTCGAAGTTGTGATTTCTTCACAAGATTCCTGAGGAGGTTTGCCCTATAGAAAGTAGAAGAAAAGATCTAAAGGCGTAGCATCAAATATGTTAGAAAGTAGAAGAGAAGATCTAAAAACGTAGCATGAATTATGTTTTTAAGTAATACGTGTATATATATACAAAAACATAGCATCAAAGATATTAGACAGTCAAAGATATATATATATATATAGGATCTAAAAGCGTAGCATCAAATATGTTAGACAGTTGAAGAGAGAACGTAGCATCAATCATGTTGGAAAGCACAAGAAACGATCTCTGAGTGTAGCATCAATTATGATTGGACGTAGAAGAAAAAACCTACCAGCGCAGCATCCTTTACGCACTGGACAGGATGTTGCCTCCCCAAACCATACCCCAGCCCATCCCCAAAATTTGGTTCAAAACCCCACAACACTGACATATATAAAAACAAAAACAAAAAAACATTGTCCAACACACAACACGGCGAACGTGGACTGATCAAAACAGATCAAAACATGTTGGTTGTGGCACATCCTCACTGGCCAAGCTGGTCATATATTCACATATATGTGTGTCTATATATATATATATATATATTGTTCACATGTGTATATATATATAGTCATATATTCACATATATAGTCATATATTCACATTGATGTGGGGCAAACGATTGAAGTGTTGGTCATCTCAGATTTTCACCAAAACTCGCTGGCTCCGCCGCGGTGATCTCTGCTCCATTCGCACCTGGCATGGTGTTGCGCGAATCAGTGAGATTCAAAGACTTTCCCAGGAAAACTGTGGCCTCAAAGCCTCAAAGGAAGAATCACACACACAAATCACAAATCTCTCTTGAGATAATACCTGTTGTTCATGCTGCGTCCCTATTATAGCTTGGACAAAAGGAATCTTGGGGAGCCACGCATGTACCAAAACAATCTAGGAATGGACGTTCAACACGCAGGTGGTGCACCATGTCAGAAAACACTAAATTCCACAACCATTTTGTGGGATTTTGCAAGATCTACCCTCTGCTGATTTAAAATCGTTGTAGAACATCACCATGTTTAATAGGCAAATCATGTGTACATGAGGGTAAACATCCATGAAATCCCATTAAATTCCAATTTTCTTGATGCTTGACGCTTAAACCACCATTTGTTCGTATCTGTTCCAACATGGAAGAACATCCCCTGCTGTAGCGCCTGCCAATCTAAGAGCCCCGGTGATGGCCCGTTGCTGTGCCGGCCCGTTTGGTGCGGTTAAGGAAGAGCTTCGACCATCCTGCTTTATAAGGTTTGCGATTCAACCACGCCATAGGAATCATTGAATGGAATATACTAGAATATACACCCGAATATATATATATATACATATGGGAATATGTACGCATATGTATGAATATGCAAATATGTGGGAATGTATTTATATATATATATGTGATTATATATGATGATATATGATTATATATGATTATAAATATATATATATATATATATGAATACATATTTCTAGGTGAAACCTTCCCTACAACGATCCGTTCCAGGTGTTGCAAAAACCACATCCGAGTGGATGACTCAGCCAGGACCAAGCTGTACATTACCTCAACCAATAGCAGCACGGCTATGGGTCCAAGTTTGGTAACGAACTATTAATATTTAAGTGTATAAGTACATAAACATCTATAAACCATTCTATGTTCCAGTACAGAATGCATATATATATATATATACACATATTGATATGTATATATATATATATATGTTCCCTAACATATGGTAACTATATTGGTTCTTTACCCAGTTAACATCAACCTTTAATACTACATATGTATATATATATACACACACATGCATTTTTTTGGACGGTGTGACCCCAACCATTTGGTACTTTCAGCATTCACCCCTTTTTGGGGGATGCATGTTTCCATGATAGTCAGTAGCATTATCTAGAGATCTATAAGCACAAATTCAAACATAATATATATATAATATATAATATTATACAATTATATAACAATATATAAGAATATATATATATAATATATAATATATATATATATATATATCTTGCTGTAAAATTCGTCAGAAGTCCCAGAAACATACGAACAACTAGGCCCTTTATTTGATCCCTTGCTGTTTGCCAGCTCTTGGATTTGCGGAACCTCCAAAAACTAAGAAACAAAAACTATACTTAGATGCCAAATAGCTACAAGTTTATAAGAAACCAGAAACAACAACTTAGATGCCCCAAGTAGTGGATTTCCCATTGAATCCTGGAAAAATCCAATCATCGGCAAATCCAGCCATCACCGTCGCGGCTGTCCTGGTTCGCCATAGCACCAGCGACACTGATTGTCTCCATGTTGGCCTTCGGGAGGCGTTCTTCAGTTCGTGACAGTGCCATGGAAAGATCCACCATTCTTAATAGGTAAACCATCTATAAATGCGGGCCATTTTCCATGGCTATGTTAAATACCCAGAGGGTATACGGGAATACTGAAAATTACATGGGATTTGTGGGAACGATTTGAGGAATATCATGGATGAAGCCAACAGCAACGGATACTATTGTGATGAATCATGGGCTGTTTCACCATTTTGAATACAGCTCAAGCACTGTATAAGAATGCATTGTATAAGAATGTCGGCTCCAATCCCAACTACATCCTGGGAATATATCAAGTTCCCACTACTTTAAGAATTTGAGGGACCCTCATATGGAGCGACTAAATTCTCAAATGAATAAAATATCATAAGGCATGCGTAGCTTACAGACAGCTACAAACACTTTGCTGTATATACCAATCTGTGCTGACATTTTACATACCCTCAGGGTAAACAACTGCTTATAGATGAACACTGGAGCAGGGCCAATTGGCTAAATAAGTGGATGTCAGCCAAAGCTGAGAATAAGTTGCAACTTCTATATACAGTACATGGCTTAAAAACCATTTAGCTGACCTCATGAAACAGGATGGCATGTGGATCATTGGTTATATATTTATATTCCCATGTTAGATGGTTAATCTCCATTCCATAAATGGGGGTACCCCTAAATCATCCATTTATAGATGGATTTTCCATTATAAACCATCCATTTTCAGGGTACACCCATTTATGGAAACCCCCATTCAGAACTGGGATGAGTGTCCTCGCCTGCACCAGGAGGAAGCTACCAAAGCCTTCGCCCCGTGCAAAGCCTCACGCAGTTTCTGGCCGTCGATCAAACATGTAAGTACTTGGCGGTGCAGTTGACGGATGTATACATATATATATATATATATATCGCAAGATCTATTTTCATTGGCCATTTTCCATATCAAACTATTAACCTACGGAGGGCACAGCCAACTAGCGCCCGCAAAACAACCCATGTTGACCCACACGTTGAACTGTTTCACATTTATGGATTCAAGACAGTTGAACTTGACGTTTCAATACGTTTCATGTTTCTGCAGTTCCAATGCAAGTCTCAACATTGTAACATAGATCACAACCCTGGTGGGATTACGACATTCTCCGGTTTCAAATAGGTGCAACTCGGCATCAAAAAGAAGTCAAATATAAGATAATATAAGTATAAGTATATAATTATAATTAATTATATGTATATATATGCCAGAAAGGTGGAAATCTCTGGCTGTGTCAAATACCCTGATGTTAGGTGATGATTACGCGGGGGTATACTACTGTTCTTGAACTGAGACCCCATGAGACCAAGTATAATTTTGATGACTTTTTTAATATAATCTTCTCATTTTTGTGGAGTCACTCCCAGATTTCATGGATATTCCCACAGAAATCCTTGGACCGGTAACCAACTATCATCCAGTAATTGACCAAAGGCCACAACTGTTATGGGATTCCACCGTGACCTTGTCAAACAGGTGCTTGGAAGACTACTTTCTTTAAAAAAAAAAGGAAATGCTGATTTTCACGGACTATATGGTAGTTGGAAGGATGGTAACACTGACTTTAAGTCCCATTAAAAAATAATGTAATGATGCAATGATCATGGTACTGCCAGGATTTTGATCGCATCACAATCATCTATTTTCATGGGCCATGGCTTCCATAGCTATCTGGTTGGTGGTTTCAACCCCTCTGAAAAAAATATAAAGTCAGTTGGGACGATGAAATTCCCAATATATGGAAAGTCATAAAATTCATGTTCCAAACCACCTTCCCCAGCTGTGCGAAATAACCAGATGGCCACAGCCCAGGCACCGTCCGCCGCGGCTTCAAAAGTCTTACAGCGTCCCGTTGGCGACAGCAGCCGACCGTTGCAGAAAGACACGAAGGGTTCCTTGGGGTCCCAAGGAGCCCAAGGGAGGCCTGAAGGTCCATGGTTGAACCCCCCCAAAAAAATGCATGAGTCACAATGAGGCTGAGGGTAAAGAGGATTGTCATCCAAAAAGTTGAGATACCCGGTTCATGACTTATGATGTTAATTAAAGAGGATATCCTATATGAATCTATGTTATATATCATGATTGTTTTGTTGTTTTTGTGTTTTTTTCCAAGTTTTATCTATGAATCTATGTTGTGTCATATGTCTTGGGGATAAACAATAAACTATTCTGCTATAATATTCTGGTATATCATGAGAAAGCCATACAATGATTATATATTCCATGTGGTTTGGCTAAAACTGAGAAATACTGTAATTTCAAAGTAATTTCTTTGATTCGGAAACGCATGTTTTAATGAATACAAATGGGACAAGTTCCAGCAAGCAGGCATATCATGGGAGTATCAACGCGCAATAAATGGGAGCGATTGGAACCAACATTTGGTCAGTGTTTAGTTTATTAGAAACAATGACAAAATGATCTGGAAACCATCTTCTGAGGCCCGTTTGACATCAGACTCAATCCAATGATGCTTGGGTTTAGCAGTTTCAACTTCCGTGCAAATATAAGGTCGCAGGTCATAGTGGCCCCATCATTCCTATATTAGTTGATCTGAAGCCACCAGCAACATCAGTGTATGACATCGGCACAGTTCTTCCGAACATGAAGTCTTTGGACGTCACTGCATTCTCACTTCAGTGCTTTCAGGAACAGTGAAGCACAGCCATACTGTGGATGGTTGCGAAATCCTGCATCAGTCAGGAACTATTGGTAACTGGTAAACACTGCAAATCATGAGATTAAAACGGGATAAACATGGATAAACAATCGATCAACTGGTGCGGAATTCTTCCACAGTATCACACAGTAAATTGGGGTGTCAAAATCCTGGTACCTTGATGAAGCGCAAAATAGCTGATTTTTTGCTGTTCATCCCAAATATGGTACTCGAAGATTGGAGCTGTTTGATGTATTCCCAAGTGACCAATATTGACAAAACATACCCTCTGGTAATTTAACATAGCTATTGAAAATGGCTATTTATAGTGGATTTTCCCATTAAAAATGGTGGATCTTTCCATAGTTATGTAAACGTTTACCAGAGGGTAGTTTGATGATGTTTGATGACAATAAAAACAAAAGCCAAATCCATTGATCCGATCGTTGATCCAGCAATGGATCCATCGTGAGCCATCCATGTCCAAGATCATCATCATCCTTTCCCTAATGTTTTCCCCCAAAAAATCCATTCATCAATCCATCCATTTCCCCAACCCAACCGTATATATATATATATATGTAGTTTCTTTATACCGAAAACAATACTTTAGTTGATTGGATCCCAGCAAATCCCAAATTATATCCATTTGAGATAGCCCATTATGATTAATAGTCATTACTGTATATCATTGTATCCCCATAAAATGATTGCTATGCTGCTATCCATCAGCCATTTCCAGAAGCCGAGCTCTCCAAGACTCCACGATCAAATTCAACTGACCTCCACTGCACAGCACTGCCTCCAGCGTCGCCAAACGTTGCATGGCCAGATCCAATGCCACCAGTGTTGAAGAGCAGGCTGTGTCCACCGTGACAGAGACACCTTCCAGACCAAGGCAGAAGGAGATGCGATTCGCCGAAATGCTGGCCTTAGGAGGAACATGGAGGAACCATGGGGATGAACCATAGTGGGATTGTGGGAAACCAAACATACTGAGGTGACTAAAAAAACAGTGTTTTTTTAGACTTTAAGATAACATCATGCAATATCTACGGTTGAAACTTTGAAACCATGGTTTTTGGCCCCACATTTTTGAGATATAAAAGCTTTACTGCAGATTTCCCCCATATCCAGTAATATCCAGTGAATCTGTCCAAATCATAGGGGATAATAATACCCTAACATTGCCAGTTAGGGAACAGATGTTAAACCGATGGACCTTTTGGGTGCTTTAATTCATGGATTGCAGAAAAATCGCAGGATTGGGTAGCTCTACTGGTTGGATTTTTTCCCATATATGAAATGGAAGGATGACATTTCATTTCCATGTGCTGCAAGGGAGTCCTTGCTCGGTCTTGCACTTTGGCCTGGCGCTACTCTGTACAGAGGATGGATCAGCCATAATAGTCCGGCTGAACAACATCATCCTCAACAAAATCATTCGCGACCAGGTCATCAAACTCAGCGGGGAGCTGCTGAGCAGGCGACACTTCAAAGGTTCGCTGGACAAAATCTGCTACCGCCTGTGCAATGGCCAAATTGAGGCCATGGGGGTAGACTTTGCCCCTTGCCGTCTTAAAAGCACCATCTTCCTCTTGACCTGCCAACGCCTCGTGGGCCGAGGCTCCGTGACAGCAACGTCCCATGCACCCTGTGGTCAGAATTGTGTGCCTTAATTGCGGCAGGCGCAAATGGAGAATTGTGGTCGGCTTTTTGGCTCGACAGCCAAAAATACACTGATCAAAGCTCGTGACGCCTATGGCTTCCAGTGTACGGAGGAGACGCATGGCTGAATGGGTCCAAACACTGGATGGGTCCAGCGCTTTCGCCCACGTCGGGTACTGCGGATGCTCA
Organism: Cladocopium goreaui; assembly: GCA_947184155.2. NCBI lineage: Eukaryota > Dinophyceae > Suessiales > Symbiodiniaceae > Cladocopium > Cladocopium goreaui. Next base: position 89,627 of record CAMXCT020005957.1, on the reverse strand, counting down.
ACGAAAGCGCACCCTCCGGTCATGGCCAGGACCAGCACCACATCAATGATGAACCTCATCAGTCTAGACCCTATGAGCACTTGTCTCCATGCTTTCAACGGAATGTTGGGAATCCCGTTTGGCCAGCTACCTGACCTCACTGGGGGGGGCCCCCCTGCAGGAGTCGTGCAGCTGAAAAAGATTCGCAAGGGGGGCCCCCCCCGGCCCCGCACATCTGGCCGGTTTTTATGCGGTCCATCCACCATGCCAGTGAGGCTGAGGAAGCCAAATCCCCTCTCTCCCTCTGCAGGCACATGTCCACTGAAAGCACAAACAGTTGGTGGCCCTGGGGAAAGATGTGATGTTCAATCAGATCATGGAGGTCGCCCCTTCTGCGGTATCCTGAGAAGAAATGCACAAACACTTGAGTGCGGATGTGCAACCTGGCAGTCTCTTTTGCCAGCCCATGCAACGAAAATCTGCCATCGCCTGGGTTCATACCCGCCGCTGACTGGTAAACAAAGGCTGGAAGGTCAGCATCAAACAGGATGACCCTGGGCTCATGAGTCTCATGTTGGGCGATAGCATGCCCTTGCAACTGCGCAAAACCAGAGCCAGCTACCGGATTGCGCTGGCTCCACTTGAGGTGCATATATGCAGCTTCCGGCGACCCTGCCGGAGGCAAGCACGGGCCCAGGATTTTGCCACCGGTGCCAGAGCTTTAGCGGCTCCCCATCCTTGTGCACGCAGTGCGAGGGTGGTTTCGTGATCCACGGTGTCAAAAGCTACTACCTGCTCATCGGACAATGGTGGGAAGCAAGCTTGCAGGGTCTGCAGGCAGTCCTTGGCATCCCTGAGGTGCTCGATGAGCCGTTTGCGTGTGGCATAGGTCTTGGCACAGGCGTTGCAAGTCTGGTCGATGGCATAAAACTTGACCAGGCGTCTGTACCCGTGTGCACGACCAGAATGAGTCGCGAGGGCTCGCTTGGATGGGAATGCTTTCTGACATTGGTCGCAGACCCAGGTTTCGCTCTGGGTGGCCTGGGCACATGGCCCTGCAGGGCAGGATGCCCCCTGCGTCAACGAATCTGGCTTGGAAAGCTTTGAGCCAAACATGCTCCTCTGCATTCGCTTGGCGGAAGCTCAGGCATCCCTTGGCAGCTTTCTTGAGCCTCCCATTCCAGTTGGTGTCCAGCGCCACATATGTGATCCACGCCGTAAGGTCTGCAGCATCTGTTGGGGCACCGGGAACCTGATAAAATTGCAAGAACCAGGCAAAGGAGGACTTGCAAAGGGCTAGCCAACTGTGGGGCCATTCACCAGTTTGGTAAAGCAGGTTCCAGAGGGTTGTGGGCAGTACTTCAATAGGCGTTTGAGATATCGAAGCCTGGCCACATGCAGTTGGTCCGTGGGCGGCAGGATCTGGGCTAGGGCGAAAAGGTCAATCGACCTTGACTGGGGCGATACCTTTGAGCATGGGCTTAGTCATCAATCCCAGGGGTTTCCTGAGTTTTTGTTGCCATGTGGCGAGGTGGTCATCGGTGACCCCAACCCACGTGTGAGCATTGTACATCATCCTGGACATGCTAAGGGACTGGAAAGCTGTGGTTTTGGCCTTGAGGCCGACATGCCTCTTGTGGTAAAAGGAACGCGCAAGGCATCCCCAGCTTTGCATGGCCAGGGAGGCTCGCTGGGCAATTTCCCTTTGGTGGCATCCCCCAATCTGCATCCAGGACCCTAGATGTTTGTAGGAATGGGACACGCGGAGGTTGAATGTGTTTGCTTCCTGATGCCAAGAGAGCCATTGACCAGAGTCGTGCAGGCGCTCCTTCAAGGCTTTGGACCCTTTCCACAGGATATCCCAGAGAACCTCTGTCTTGCCTTGGTTGAAGTTCACATCTATAAGCCACGCGCCCTTGCCGCTGCATGGAAGGATTCCACCACAAGCTTGATGAGGCCCTCGACCTCTGGCAAAGTCTCGGCATGGATGGCCACGGCCGCGTCGTCCACAAAGGACACATCAAAATAGGCATGAAGTGGGATGTCTTCGGCGTCAGCAAAGGAACTGCAGTGTGTGGGTGCTCCGAGCCAGATTGCCCTCGAGCCTTGCTGAACCTTTGCATGCATGTCGTGCAGGACCAATCGCATAATCAGGTTCAAAAGCAGGTCCCCTAGCGGGTCGCCAGGTCTGGTCCCCCGCGTGGTGTGGCACACCCCGGGTACCCCCTCCACCGTGAAGAAGGTGTTGTGCATGCAGTCTTGGATCAGTTTCTCGGTGTGGGCAGATGCATTCATAATGGCGTGGTCGGAGCTGGCTTGCTGCAGCCACATGTCAATCAACTGGGTGGGGATTCCCCAGCTGTGCAAAGCTGCTGCCACTGGCTGTGGGTCCAGCTGGTCGGACAGGAGTGCTTGCCGTAGCATCGAATAAAAGGCCGATTTCAGATCAAAAAAGACCACGGCTGACGGCAGCTTTCTCTTCCTACACCAGTACTGATGGGCTTCCACCATGTGATGTGCCACATCAGTGCCCATTGATTTTCTACCACCTACTTGCAACAAGTCCATGCTTGCGGTCCATGGCCCTTCCAGTTGACTGCGCAACATTCTATGGTAGAGCTTGGACGTGTGGTCAGAGATATAGATGGCTCTGTAAGCGGCTGGGTCAGCTGTGGAGTCGCGCCCTTTATACAGCGGCACCAACTTGCCTCCCTTCCAGGATGAGGGTTCTTTCCCATGGGCCACAATTTTAGTTGTAAGGGCGGTGAAGTGCTTTGAGAAAGTGCTACCCCCTGCCTTAAGAAGACAAGGAGTGATTCCATTGGGTCCAGGTGCCTTGCCCCTTTTCATCTTGGCCACGGCCGCTTGCAGGTTCCACTCTGTTGGAAAGGCTGCCGCCTCCTGAATGTCCCGGGGCAGATCCGGCATGGTGGCGTCTGCTTCCCTGAGCGACTCCCAGGTGACCCTGACCCCGGCTTCAATCTGGGCAAATTGGTGCAGCCACAGCATTTGTTGCTGAGCATAGGATGTGACCATTTCGCCTTGCTGGGTGCGTAGCATGGGTAATGGCTTGGACTGCATGCGAGTTTTATGCTTTCGGCTGCCAAGTCTTGCCAACATGCGGAACATTTGCTTGTGATCTGACAATTGGCCAGCTTCTTGGAGGCGCACCAACATCTGATCAAAGAAGACTTGCAAGTCAGCAGAGACAAGGCGACGAACTGTGCGTTCAATGAGCTTGAGCTGTTCCTTGAAATCAGGGTCGGTCATGGCTGACCAGGCTCTTCCACAATCCAGGACGTGCCTCTTGAAAGCAATGGCATCGAGTGTGGGGGCACTCAAGGTTGGGCGCCGCTTCGCCCCCTTTTTTCTAGTGAAAAATTGCTTGGCCAGTTGGATGTACTGGGTTTCGTACAGCAAGTTGTGCGCATCAGTTGTAACCTCCCATGGAGGGATTGGCAATGTCGCGAGGGCCTCTTGGAATTGGGTGCATCTGGTCGGATCCATCAGCGCAAATTCATCCCACGAGTGCTGAGGGGCAGCCTGGTGGGCATGGATCCAGCCTTTCAAGGACAGGACTACCGGAATGTGGTCCTCGTGGGCAAAGGTACCATCGTAGGATCGCCAAGTTTCGGATTGGGTCACCATGCCAAACAAGGCTCGGCTAAGAAGGACATAGTCGATCCTCATGCGCCTGCCTGAGGAATGGGTCCAGGTGAACGATGGTCCAGAGTGAATAGCCTGGAACGTGGACGGCACAAACAAGGCGTGTTCACAGAGAAACTCCTCAAAGATGATAAGGCTTTGGGGAGTAGTGGCATCGGCATCGTGCTGCTGGAAGAATTCGGTGGTTGCGGAGGCCAGTGTGGCGTTTGCATCAATGAGGACGCATGTCATCTCTGTGGAAACGGCCTGGTGCCATATAGCAGTTGTCTGGATCCACCACTGCTTGACGGCATCTATGGGTGCTGTTGCATCCCCGGTGGCCTTGCCCAAACAGGGCGCATGAAGCACAATGGCTGTCAAACTCAGTGCAGCATGCTCAATGCGCACAAACAGTCTTCGCGGGTCGGCGTGGGCTACTATGCATGTGCAATCAGTGAGTGTGATCTGAGTTTGGTCCACGGCACTGAAGAGAGGCAATGTTCGGCGGAGCCACAGTTCACAGCCTGAACGTTCTGCATTTTGCCCTGCACCTCCAGAAGAAAGGATCAGGTAGTGATCTGTGCGGTATTGCCCCTGGATGGTACGGGTCTCTTGGAGACCTGCAATGTGGATGCCGGCCGCATGCAATTGATGATCCAATCGGGTAGTGCGTGCACCTGTGCGCCTGCCTACCTCTTTCTGGCTGTCAGTTCTGTCAAGCGCAAGAACATTGATTGTGGCCAAACAACACTGAAATGCGACTGGATCGCTTTTCTGAATGTGGGGAGTTTCGGGCAGCTGGACTTGGCGTGGTGATGGGCCAAACTGCCACACCGTGTCTTGCACTTCACTTGGAAAGCATTGGCGGAACGACTTGGGCATGCCTTGAACCCAAGCCCACGCTAGGTCATGCTGCTCTTGGGCCAGTTGATGCAGTGATCCAAAATCAATGGGCGGGAATCGGTCTGGAGCTTGAAGGACATGTTTGGCAAGTGAGTCTGCTAGATCATTCCAAGCACGTTTGGTATGGCCTCTGACTTCCTTGAAGTGCACATTTGGTGGGGACCAAGCTGCGAGAATCCGACAGAGCTGTGCAAGTCTCGGGTTGGAGACTGTGGTGACTAATTCCTGAGCAATCCAACGGCTGAGAGCAAGATCCGGGCGGACCACTACTGGACAGTTGAATTGGTACTGCATTACTGTGGCCAGTGCTGCTGCTAACGCCGACAATTCCGCAGCAATATTATCCAGGCTGGAGGCTCCTAACCAACATGGGTGGGCTGTGCCAATGATAACTGGACCAGCCAGGGTGCCTAGCAGTCGTTGGGACTCCTTGTGATGAGCTACCAGGACAAGACTCCAACTAGCGGCAACTGCAGAGGTGGCACCATCGACAAATACCTCAACGAGCTCGTAGGGGCCGATCGGAGCTGCTAGGGCCTCGAAAATTGCGTTCCATGTTGAGGGCGTGCAGGTCATCTGGGAAGGAACAGGCGACAATTGGATATCAAGGCTGTCATGGACTTGCTGAAACCAGTTGCTTGATGCATTCCATGCAAGTGCAGAGATGTCTTCCTGCCACGGCTGAGCTGGGTCGGCACGAGAGACAGGCAAGACTGCATCCAGGGACAGGATCACCGGGAATCCTGGACATGGGACTGGACATGGTACTGGCCTTGGGACCGATGATCGCTGCTTCGGCATTGCGCTGTCCACCTTAGAGTGCAGTGGTATGGGGTTTGGCACGTCAGGCGGGAGGGCGTCTGAAGGGGGCTGCATTTGGGTCGGACCATGGGCTTGTGAGTCCCATGCGGTGTCTCCTTCAGGAAGCGGCAGGTGATGCCGGTGCAATGCCAGGACTACGGAATGGCCATCTACGAGTGGTAAGTGCTCCATGGGCGCCAATTCATCATTTCCAACCCATACAGCACATTCATTCTGGGGCTGCTGGCAAACTGTGTCATGGTAGGCCAGTGCCAACACAGTGTGAAATGCAACAGGAGTTGGAGCCATAGTGGCATGCCTATTGGCATGTCCCTGTGCAGCGTCAGAGTCAAAACTGGTAATGATCACTGACCTGAAAGTAGCAATGGGTTGCTGTACAACTACCAGGTGTGCCGCGAGGTGCGTGGGGCATATCCGGTGGGGCAGGTTGTACTAAATGCACATGCATGACATGTTGGGGCAACACTACATCGACCCATACGCTTCGGATGCGCTGGATCCAATCTGATGGGTCATGGTTCAGTAGCACAAGACGCGGCTGGAAACACTGCGGGAAACGGATGTGATCCACATACCATGTCACCACTGGTACCAGGGCAGGCAAGGCTGGGCGGCTGCAAAATTGCTAACGGCTGCCAAAGTGCTTGGAGCGCAGTGAAAAATGCAAGTGCACCGCAGGGGTCGATAAATGTCTGTGGTTCATTGGGCATGACAGCCACTGACATGGCACTAAGGGGCACTGTACTGCCAGTGTTGCTGTCACCTGTGGTCATACATTCAAGTGCTTTGTGCCGAAGGCGAGACTGAATGTTCCAAATTGACGTTCTGATAGATTGAAACTGCACTTGGATGAGAGTCAAACTGTCATCGTCCTGTTGGTCCCTGCGAACAGCACGTACATCAAACCAGAAACCATGCCGGACCGGAAATGTGCCGTCGCGTGTCAGGGTGACCTGACCATGGGTGACCTCAATGTCCAACACTGCTGCCTGTGGATTGGACGGATGCGTGACCCCTGAGATGAAACCCAATTGCTCATGATCGGTGTTTGCGTCCAACATGACCGCAAGAAACTGCATGTTCCACACGTCGATATGGGGATAGGAAACCGTCAGTAGCGCAGATCTCCACAGTGGGTTGGGTCTCTGAAGCAGGATAACATGCACTGCCGGTTCCAAAGATTCCCCTGGCGGGTTCGGCAGGACCACATGCAAATGAACCGGTTGATCGGGCTCAAGAAGGTCACGCCACCTGTCTATAATAGTATTTTGCCAGGTGTGCGGCTTGGGATCCAAGACGAGCGTTCTGGATTCTTCCGTTCTGATCCTTCTGTCGGAATGGAGGTACCATGATCTAACATGAAACGAGGCCTGTGCAGGGTCACTGCAGCGGTGGTCTAGCTCTCGAGCCTGCCATTCCAACGTCTGACGGAACTCAAGCAGTGCTGCGGGTGTAATGCGATGGTTAAAACCTAACCCTGGCCCTGTGCTCTGCATATCCCCTGGTGGTGGGCTTGGGGCCCGGGGTGAGCTTGAGGTGACATGCATCAACTCAGATTCATCAAAATCATCACTCTGAACATGGGGAGAATTGGATGGGGGCGCTTCCAACTGTCTGGCAAGTGAGGCAGCTTCAGGCTCTGGCGGGGGTGGTGCAACCGTCAATACGGCACTGATTCCAGAGAAAATCTCCTCAGGATCATGCATTGCGAATCGAAGGAGACCTGAATGCATGTGGCACTGTCGAAAGTCGCATTGGAGTTGGAATCCATGCCTATCGATCATGTGCTGGGTGCAAATGCGCTCCGGTGCTGACTCAGCTCGTTGGAACAGTCCTACTCTAGTGCCTCCCAAAAAGATGGTGGTGAAATGGATCGCAACTTTTTGGGGGTGAAGGCCTTGTTCCAGGATAATGTGAACAGCTGTGTTTGGACGTGTGTGGTAAGGAGGCGTGGGCAACACGTTCAGCACCCTCATGGGTTGGTGCCGCTGTACACGGTCCAGCCAGACATTGCAAAGGTCAGCGTACCATAGTTCTTGAACATTATCCAGTTCGACAACTCTCGGCTCAATGCATTCTGGGTATGAATCATGGTGGACATACCACACCTCCACTTGCATGACAGGCCCGGTTTCGGGATGAACCACGGTGGCCAATTCATCAAACAGGTTGGAAAGGTGCAGTCTCCATGCTGGTCTTGGGGCTCTTCGAGGCGCTGGCAGTGCCTGAGGTTGAGGCCTGTTGGTCACAAAGTTGGGCGGCTCAGCTTCCTGCTCCTGGGAACATTTGCACTGAATGACCTCCGGCGTCCCCAGCATGAATAGGTCGATTTGGCTGTCGGGCCCCTGACCCGTTGCGGGCCGCTCTGTGATATCCACTTCATGTCTGGGCATGGTAGCGGAGCAGCTTGGCGGACATGGAGGGTTGTCGACGGCTGCGATGGCATCACATGGGGCGGTTGTCGCTGCAGGTTGAGGACTAAAGAAGTCTCTAATGGTAGTTTGTCCTGAGGCTACAGAGGGCCTTGCTTTTGCCCCCGATTTTTTGGACTTCCTGGCAAAAAAAGTGCTAATTGAAGTCTGTATCGGGGAGGATTGTCGAATGGGAGCCCTGTTTTGTGTAGGGGCGGTACCATCGTCAAACCTAACACAAGATGGGCTACTCTGGCAATGCTCAGTAGGACTATCATTTGAGCCAGTGAGTGGGTCAATCTGGCGTTCATTCTTCTGGAGTTGCACTGACACTACCGTCGAAGCAGCATTCTGGGGCTGCTCTTCGGACCCTGGGTTGGCCTGCGCGACGGTTTGTTCAGTGGGCCTGGCATGGTTGCAGGCAATCAGCGCATGCTGAGTGCTGTTCACGACATCCTGGGGCAATGGGATGTCCCTGGCACACCACCTGAGGCGGTTTTTGGCGACTGAGGCAATGACTGCTTTGGAGGCAAACAGCTGCGTGAGAAAAGTTGTGTCCTCAGCAAGGTCCATCGGCTCCAACATGAAATCCATCATTGCATCAGTGGTTCCGTCATGGTGCAGGGTATTTGCAGCAACTAGTGTGTCAACATCATGCCCATACGGGGGTGGAACGTCAACCGTGGCATAAGACCCATGGCTGACTGGCCGTGGATCTGTTTGGGTGATTGGCCATAAGAGTCCATCAAGGCTGACACCACAACCTTCCTGCAGGTACTCACAGTAGTGAAATACTGCCGCTTTGAAAAGGATTTGTCTACGGCTGACATGATGTGTGACTCTGTGAACACCCCTTACCACTGTGGGTTGGTTAGTACTGCCTGTGGCCGAAGGATGATGATGGTATATGACATCGATCATAATCAAACGATCTGTTGAATGAAGGGGGATGTCGCCAACCCTTTGAACGATCGCTGGTATGGCCAATTCTGGAAAGGCGTCCGGAGAAATGGGCATAATGTGTAAGGCCTCGATGCAGTTGAACGGAACTCTCAGGGCATCTGCAATGATGTGGGACGGCTGGGCCAACTGTGCATTGACCAATTGCACCACTGTGTCCATACCATTCATTTGGTAGATATGCAGAGGCGTGGTGAACTGAGATGTGACTGGGGCAACGTGTGACTGTACATCATCGGTGGTCGTTCCGGCTGGAAACTGTTGTGTCCCACCTGGCCGAGCATCGGTTGATGATCCCGCCTGTGAGTTGGTTTGCGATGCCAACTGAGCTGGAGTCGAGTGAATCTGCAGTTGGAAACCGTCTCCATGGGACATGGCATGCTGCGGCCTCAATGTGTACGGTATCACTTGCCAACCAAAGGTCACTGTGCATTCTTGGTAACTACACATGGCGGCTGCATCAGCTGCCTGGGCAATGTCAAAGCCACTGACATCCGTTTCAAAAGAGGCTGCAACTGAAAACATGTCAAAGGAGGCTGAGCGCGACGGCAGGACAGTGACCAGACCTGCATACCTGTCAAGCTGAATTGATTGCGTCACAACTACATCCAAAATGACAAAGCTGCGCCTAGGCGGTCTGGGGGGGTCGGGGTGAATGATGGTGACATCGAACCATTCGTCAGGGTTAATCTGATCTACCCAAATGGAGCTGATTTAGCGCCTCCCAACCTTGTGGAGGTCCAACAAGTTGGAGGTTTCTAGGGGCAGTCCATCTCCTAATGGTGGCATGATCGATATACCAGGTTCGAAGTGGAACATCAAAATCCCCATCATTGATATCAAACCCCATCCTAATGAAGCGGTTGGACAGATCTGCAACAAACGCTGGTGGCATCGGCGGTTGGCGACCCTGCCAGTTAAGGCCGGGGTCATCTGGTGGCTGATCAGCTGGCAAATGAGCAACCAGGTCTGTGATGGGACTCTCGTGTTCCAAACGGCATTGTCGGATGTAAGGGTGATGCATCTTGTCATGGTGGCTTCTTGGCGCGCCGCATGACTGTACAGGACAAAAACGGACTGTGGCTGCACTGCATTGACTGGAAGACCACACGTGGTCTGCATCTTGCATTATGGCATGCCTAGGCTGCAAATGTCTGTGCTTGGGATGCAGAACCATCTTGTCAATTGCTGTTGATGGGGCAACCAGAGCGTGCAGCGGTTCACGCATTTGGTGTTTGGGACCCTGTGCTTCAGGGTCATCGATCCGAGTGACCTGACTAAGGATTGGGACCAAATTCACTGGAACTGGGTACGACTTGTGCCTCGGTGATGGTAGAGACAAACCAAAGTCCCAATCCTTTCTAGAGAGAGGGCGGTGACTACCTGGATCAAACAAGCCTTCGAAACTGGCATGAACTTCGCATTGGCCGGCATCGACGATTGGTTGAACAGGCGCTGGTGGGGAAGGTCTTGGGCTGCAGCATGGATCGACCTGGGTGAGTTGGCATCGGGCAATGTGTGGTGGCTCGGTGCTTTTAGGCTCATCGGGATCAACAGGCGCAGTGAGACCCTTTGCATTGGCTTTTGCTGAAAAAATGGACCATGGTTTGTCGGGCATGTCCAATGACTGAGACGGGATTGAGATGACATGAAAGGCTTGATCTTCGTCAAGCCCAATGAACAGCTGAACAATGTCATCAAAACTGACCTTGGCGACCTTGGATTTAGGTTCTGAGCTCCTTGGGACACAGCTACTCACATGCTGATCAACTGGCGCTAATTGGGGCCTAGAACCATTGACCTCATACGCCAATTGAAACGCAATGTCCTGGGCTGACCATTCATCCAAAAAGTCGGGTTCTGTCAAAACTGTGTGCTGCCATTTGATGGTTTGCCAAAAATCGTCCTTGCGGTCCCAAGGGTAGGAATGGATTGGAAAATTGCACCCTTGGACCAAGGACACATCAACAGACGCATCAATGCCATCCGAATAGTCGAGCTGATCAAACCCTTGGTGAACCCCTGGCACAGAAAAACCCTCAAAAGCAAAATCACTGTCAGAATAACTTCGAAACTGATCAGAGAGGGTTGAAGGCAAACTGTGAAAAACATGGTCAAAATTGGGCATGAGATCAGCAGTGGCTGCATGACTTCGATGGCTTGAATCGGAACCCCAGATATGCCATAGGGGGCCGTGAGCAATACATGTTGCAGGTGTATTTACTCGCCCTCGCCAAAACCTGGGTTGTGTGGCGCCTCTTTGTCTTTTTCCTTGCTGCTTGGAGAGTCGACTCTGGGCCTTTTGCGATCCTGCTGGTCCACTTCTTGCTGCACTGCTTGTACAGCTTGGGTGTGGAGGGCCTGCAAATTGTTGGCCAAATCTTGAAAGCTGGCCGCGATTTTCTCTCCAGCAGCTGATTCGTGTGCCTTTGCAGGAATGTCCTCGGTGTCGCTGATCATGGTTGCATCCTCTTTGGGGACAACTCCAGCGGCTGATTGGGAACTGCTGAGGTTCTCCTTTGCAATGGCCAGGTTTTCCTGTGCTGCCTGTAATCGTTCCATGAGTTGTTTCTCCTGGGACATGAACTGATTTGTATATGCAGTCCATTGTTGAACCGATTGTGACAAGAAATTTTTCCAAGCCACATGCATGTTCAGCCTGGCAGCTTGTGCATCGGCTATTTCCCGCTTGGCCCTGCCATGTTGCGATACTGCTGCATGGAGCTGTTTTGTTTCTTGCTGGCCTGCCCTGATGGAGACATCCTTCATCAAGGCTTGGACATCTTCTGGCAGTACATCTTGGTGCTTCCTGAGTGCAGCAACTAAGGAACGCATCTGCTTCTCTTGGCCCTTTTCGTCCTTGGCATCTGACATCTGTGATGGCGAAGGACCCAGGGGCATGCTGGGCGCTGTTGTTGAGGCGGTCATCCATGGAGGTTCCAAAGAGGGCATAGCAGGCAGCGATTGTGGGCCATACTGCACCTGGTCGTCTGCTTGTTTCTGTTTGCCCTTTCCTTTTGCAGGTGGCCCCTGAGGACCTTTTTTGGACCGCTGCCTCGGAGACTGCCTTCGTCTTGGGGATTTGATCCATTGCGATTGCTCCCAATGGGGTTGCTCTGCCCATTGATCTTGGCTCCATTGCACTCTTCTTGGAGTGGTTGCTCGAACCTGAGGGACAAAGTTGGGATCCATTGTCTTCCTCCAAGGTTGACCACACTTTGCACAATGTTCGTGTTTCCCACTGCAAATGCGCTTGCAGGGGAAGCACTTCCAGGGTGGTGGAGCTTCGGTGTTCATCTCTTCCGTAATCTTTGCAAGGAATACCGGATCCTTGGAATGATGTTTTTGTAGCTGATGGCGGATGTGTTGCAAGCGCACGGCTGACAAACGCAGTATTCCACGCTTGTGGAGGTGCCAAGCCAGTCTGGCACGGGCTCGAGCACGTCTTTCTGCTCGTCGTTTGGTCTGTGAAGCCGTGGTGCTCCAAGGAAAATTGACGATCAAATGTGCCAATGCAAAACCTGTTGTAGTCCGAGATCAGAGTGAAAATGATAATGCACAACGTCAGGACCAGCAAAATTGAGCACATCAACCGTGTAGAAATTCACGAAGGCCGCAACCAAAAAATAGATTTCAAGTGATTGGTTCACTTGCAGAAACCTGGCAGTCAAACTCAATGAAGAGGTAAATGCAGAAAAATCAATGCAGATACGCAGGTTCAAAGAGGACCACAATCGGTGTAAAAAGCCCACCGCAGAAGCAGGAAATCCGGTGTAAATCCCACCGCAGAAGCAGAAAGTCCGGTGTAAAGCCCACCGCAGAAGCAGAGAAAAAATCCCAAAACGGTGTAAGGCCACCGCAGAATCAGGACCAGCACTGTAAAGTGGCAATTCCCCAGGATTAGGGAGCTGGGACTCCTTGCACCAAGACCTTGAGAAGCGTTGTTGTAAACCACAAGCAACTGTCAACCCAAAAAGATCTTGTACACCGACAAAAATTGCACACCCCAATGAAGTCCAACGTCAGCCGATCTAACAGCAGTGACGTGAAAGGAAAAGGTCAGCAGGTCGAGACGGCGATTCGAACCTGTAGACCCGTGGGAAAGCACGATCTTCCCACTTAGGCAAATGGCAGGAACCTGTCAAAAACGCACAAGCGAAGGGGCGGTTCGAGCCCAATGCCTTGGGAAGGATGACATCCCATATATGAAATGGAAAATGATCCAGTCATGTTCCAAAGCACCAACCAGCCTATAATTATCAACCAAAAAAAGGGGCTTTGAAACTGCTCCCATGGCTTTCAGTCGCTCCATTTTTTTGTTTCTGCGACCGACTCTAAAATCCGTGTGTGCGAAAATGATAAACAACGACTTCCTAAGGTGAATCATTTTTTCGCCTGGAAGTGCATGGCAGTGTTGAGTGTTGACCCACCATTGAAAAACCTATTCGGTTATGTTGGGAACTCCAACCACAACGAAATCAGCGTTTTCCAGCGTATTTCCAGAAAGTGCTTGGATTTTCCTCCAAGAAACATGGCTTCCAGGACCCATAAAGGTCCCTGCTTTTCTTTCACTCAAAGTCTTGGCCCAGTCGTTGGCGCACTGTCCAACGAAAACACCAATGGTTTTCTTTGCCAAGTCCTTGCGAGGTCTGCCGGCATCATGACAGGCAGCATAGGCCACTTCCAAATGTTGACGTTGCTGGGGATCGATGGCTGCAGCTTCATTGCTGGAGATTCCAAAGAAACGATTGTCGAAGAGCTCCTTAGAAGTGGAATAAATGATTCATGGAATCAACCGGCACAATCTACAATAATCTACAGATAGTCTCCAAAGTATTCTGAGAAGATAAGAATTGAACATGTTGTTTGCCCTGAAGCATGTTGAAAACATGTTCAAAGTTGATGAAAGCTTCCCATAAGGTTCCAAGCATCAACTCCATCTATAGCACTTGCGTGCCTTGCATAGGTTAGGAATCCAACTCCCGAGGCTGTCACATCAAAGCATTCATTTACATCAAAGCGCATCAAGGGGATCTCAGTCACTGCATCCAGTTGCTGTTGAAAGACCTCCCTCCAAGCCTCCTCCGCTGTGGTGCAGGTTTCATTCCCTGGAATTCGACATGCCTTGCCAGCCACCGACACCGCGGTGCTGCAGCCATTGGGGATCTCAACGACTTCCACCGGACGGCCAACAGGTTCAACGTCCAGGTGGGATGCAATGGCACGGACTGTGGGATAGTCAAAGGCTATGGTACTGGGCAAAGCTGTGCCTTCTCCCAAGTTCTGCGCCAGCTTCCGGCGCAACTCAACGGCTGAGAGGGAATCCATGCCAGCAGCTGTCAGGGGTTCATCCAGATCCAAGTCACCGATGACTTCAGAGGCAACGGAGTGAACCAACTGCAGCGTGGAAGTTGCAGCCTGTGGCGCATGGGGCTCCACAATCTCCTGGTGTTCATTCGTGGCAGTTTTGCCCAGGTCGCTGAAGTATCTTGGAACTCCTGAGTTGAAGATGTGGTGCAATTCTAAACTGTAGAGGTAAAGATCAAACTGGACCCTCGAGCCCTTGATATCCTACTTAAACTCAGTTCCGTTCGAAATAACCAAAAAAAATGGTATATGACATTCTCATACATTCTCCAGTGATTCTCCAGGGTGTTTTTTTCTACTTTATAAGGCAACTTCTTTTTGAATCAATGACATATTTTCATGTATTCTCAGAGTGACAGTGCGCAGCCAAAAACTGTGCGGTGTCTGTGTCCCGCACCTGCCCCGTACTTTGCGAGGAAGGGCTTCCAGTCCATGTGCGCACAGACCAACGAGCTGATGCTGTTCCGAAGGACTGAAGTCAGCACAGCCATCCCTGGTGGAGGTTCTGCTAAACGAGGAAGCAAACACCAGGAGCAAACGATGAGTTCACTAGTCAACTCAAATTTCCAGCAAATCAAACATGCCACAGGTCACCAAAAGAATGAAAACAAACATGTTATCATGTTGATTTCTATCCGCAGAATATCGCAGAGAACCGCATCAAAGACTCACCGAGATGAAGGATTTAGCAAACATACCTTGCCTAGTTCCGCGGAGATCCCTTTCTGTGCCAAGTGCTTGAAGCGGCTGGGCTGCTGGGCAGCCATGCCAATGTCCAGCCACGCTCCCCACTGCACCGTGATGGCGCGTGATGACTCAAGGCCTGATGCGGATTGGTGCAAGGATCAAGAAGGACTTTGCCAAATCAAGGGTATATTCCCCAATGCTTCATATCTCCATACTCGGAGGGTCTAGGTACCTTCATGATTCTTTAATGCTTTATCAATTTCTTAAGAGATCCAGCAGCTCCATGCAGCTCTGTTCTGAGCTGCAGACGGTACTTGGACATCCAGGCATCCATGCAGGCATTGGCCGCTGCGTAATTTCCCTGTCCGGCAGCCCCGAAAATG
Organism: Cladocopium goreaui; assembly: GCA_947184155.2. Taxonomy (NCBI): domain Eukaryota; class Dinophyceae; order Suessiales; family Symbiodiniaceae; genus Cladocopium; species Cladocopium goreaui. The sequence continues at coordinate 74,470 of CAMXCT020005957.1, read as the reverse complement.
GCGGCCGTAGAGGAGAAGCTGAGGAGAAAATCCAAGCTCTCCCACTGGTTGCATCTGCCCAGTGCCTGTAGAAACACTGGGAAAACCACTGTGAGGAAAGGCCTGTTTGGAGGAGTGGCCATAGGCTTCGTTGGGATTTTGACACTCATAAATGGAATACCCATCAGCGCATTTAGGGAATCAGTGACTAACTGCATTACCGACTACTTAGACTGATCATTAAGTCGTGACAGCAATTTGGGCAGCTTTCAGGATCACAAACAATACTTGTCGCAAGAATCAGTCATCTGCAAATGTCACATCGCATTCCAACTCATCTCTTTCTCGCTCTTTTGTCCCCATCTGCTCCTTCAAACTAGCCAATTTTGATCCAAATAATCAAATAGGTTTTAACTATTTTCAAAAACCAATCCATTCATTCCCCAACCATGTTGTATCATACATATCATATATATATACAAACTACACACATATATATAATCCACAGTCATGCTCCAGGGATGCTTCATGCTAAGGGATGTTTGGGAAGTAGGCCACAAAGACTAGAGACTGGAAGGATCTTTTAACCAATCTCAGCCCAAGATGTTTGGGAAGTAGGCCCCGCAAGAGTAGAGACTGGAAGGATCTTTAATTCAAATAAAGATCCAAAATCAGCCTAACAAATCTCAGCCCAAGATGTTTGGGAAGTAGGCCCCAAAAGAGTAGAGATTGAATGGAATCATCTTTCATTCAAATAAGGACCCCAATCACCCTAACCAATCTCAGACCAGCCCAAGTTCCGAGTGAAAAGGGACTGCCTCAGTGCCCAGTGCTGCCATGAATGGGGAACAGGAGAGAGAGGACGCACTTAGGTCAAGGCACATGAGAAACGACATTTTGGTTTGCGCAGTGTTGTTTTTTTTTAACCTTGTAGTGATCATACCAACCTCTTTCAAAGGGGTTTGCATGATGTTTGGTGGTGTATGTCTTCAGCAAGATCGTTCTTTATGACAAGGTTCCAACAACAAGTATCAGGTGTCAAAGTCGCAACTATTTGATGGTTGCACCATGCGGCATTCATACCATTTACTTTTTAAGAGGGTGGCGAGAGGATGTGTGATTTTGATATGCTTAGGTGCTCAGGTGGATCTTCTTTGACCTCGGTCTGGGCCATGCGCTGGGGGGAAAACCAAGTCCATCCACCGATGAACGCTGGTTCATGGTGTATAACGCTGGACAAGCGTTTGAGCCGCTGAACAAGCGGACGGATTGGAATTGGTTTTGCCATGGGCAAAGTGTTGAAAGAGACACAGAGTGTAGTTTTGGAAATCACAACCTTCTGCACAAGAAGTCGCTGAACAAGCAATGGGGCGCTGAACAAGTGCCAGCGATTTCCAAAGCTACACCCCACTGAAATATGCGGGAAGTACGCTGCAACATGCGTAGCACAACATTCAGAGTAAACAGACCAGCTGCACCTGGTGTGTTTACACTGAATGTCCGTGGGGTCATGTGCAACATCCTCTCATAGCATAGCGTTCATTGGTCCCATAAATATAGTGAATTTTGAGCTAATTTCATCAAGTCTCCAATTTCTGAACCATTGTTCTTTAATGCTTGTTGGACCATACCATCATAGAATCATAGATATCATAGCAGTCATTGTCCTGAGTCATGAACACTTTCATTTTGGGGTTGTAAAATCATGAGCTACAATGAGCATAGATCATAGCGCCCTGAGGCCTCATACTCGTCAAAAGCACGCATACCACAAATTGACAACTACGGTTTGCAACATTGTCGTTCCTGTTTTTTATCAACGACCATCAAGCATTGTCCATGATCATGACTGTTAATTTCCGATAGTTATTGCCAGTATTAAGGGTCATATAGTCAGTGTATATAAGTTTGGATGCCTACAATAAGTAAGATGTCTCATAAACCCGGGGTATCCCGGGGTTACAAGTCAATGGGTTCAAGTTCAGTGTAAACATGTGTAAACCACCACGGTCCCACCATACACACAGCACATCTGCCAAAACCAACTGGCGCAATCATCTCATGAGTTATCCAACTCATAGGGGAAGTCTTAACATGTGTAAGTATGCAACATAAACTTCACCTGGCCCTTCCCCTAGGTGTGACTCAATGAAAGGGTTCCCAAAAATGCGCTGTACAAGCGCAATGCGCGCTGCACAAGCGCTATGCGCGCTGCACAAGCGCTATTACTGGATTAAAACCTCTAACTTTGGATTCTGTCCAACATCAGCTTCGCTCTGAGGCTGCGGGGCTTCTGGTACTCCTTGTTGACCACTTGTTCCTTGGCACCGGATAGCAGAAGCATTCTCAAGGAGGTTAATTACTATGACTTGTGAGTATCCCCCCTCAAGGTGGCAAGTTTGACATGGCTTCAAACATGTTGGTTCAATGCACTCTGTGACCATTTTCAACCGCACTGTGCCAGCCATGTAGCCTTAGCCTTACGCCGTTGGAGCCATTGGCAAGGGCTGCGCAAGGGATTGCATTATTGGTAAAACCTCTTGAATGATATCCCTGATTTACTAGAATAGTATCTGTTGATAGCTAAAATATGTTGAATTGTCAATCGTCCTTAGACACATTTCTTGCGCAGCCTTTGCCCAACCCCAACTTTACGCCAAGCTTTGCGTCGCCCTAAGCCAAACCTTGTAGCGCTTAGGCCCCTCATTTCATCTTTTTCTGCTTCTTTTCCTTTTTGTTATCCTGCACAGCGGTGCTTATTGTGGGCTTATCAGGCTTGCCGCGTAGAGTTGTCACATGTTTCTCATCCACGATGGAATGTTCAGGCTGCCTTTATTTAGGTCCCCACCCCTTGACCGGCCTTGTCTTTGCCATCATCACCTTTCCTTTTCTTTTCCTTTTTCTTATCTTTTTTTCTCCTTGGAGATGTCCTTCTCGTGTGGCATAATCTAAAAAAATACTGACAATCCCACTATGAATCTCCCCATAGCCAGGTTTTAGAAATCTCGCCATAGCAAAGCTTTGAAAATCTCGCCATGGCGAGATTTTGGAAATCTCGCCATGGCGAGGTTTTAGAAATCTCGCCATGGCGAGATTTTGGAAAATCTCGCCATGGCGAGATTTTTGGAAATGGCCCATGGAGAGGACCTCCGTGAGGAGCTAGCCATAGCCAAGGGTTCAAATCTCACCATGGCGAGATTTTGGAAAATCTCGCCATGGCGAGATTTTTGGAAATGGCTCATGGAGAGGACCTCTGTGAGGAGCTAGCCATAGCCAAGGGTTCATGGCTAGAACTTCTGGCGAGCATCTTGAACAGGTCATGCAGTGCAGGTGGAAAAGATTGCCAAAATCAACATGTTGCAAAAAGCCATTCTATGGCTAGCACCTCTAGGAGGTCCTAGCCATAGGCCCTTCTTCAAGATGTTTGCCTGGAATAACATGTTTTTTTGACCTAGCCATGCGATTTTCATGCTATGATAAGTTTAATATTGTCATGGCTAGGACCTCCTAGAGGTGCTAGCCATAGAATGGCTTTTTGTCAACATGTTGATTTTGGCAATCTTTTCCACCTGCACTGCGTGACCTGTTCAAGATGCTCGCCAGAAGTTCTAGCCATGAACCCTTGGCTATGGCTAGCTCCTCACAGAGGTCCTCTCCATGAGCATTTTCCAAAAATCTCGCCATGGCGAAATTTTCCAAAATCTCGCCATGGTGAGATTTGAACCCTTGGCTATGGCTAGCTCCTCACAAAGGTCCTCTCCATGGGCCATTTCCAAAAATCTCGCCATGGCGAGATTTTCCAAAATCTCGCCATGGCAAGATTTCTAAAACTTCGCACTGGCGAGATTTCCAAAATCTCGCCATGGCGAGATTTTCAAAGCTTTGCTATGGCGAGATTCATAGTGGGATTGTCAGTATTTTTTTAGATTATGCCACACGAGAAGGACATCTCCAAGGAGAAAAACAGATAAGAAAAAGGAAAAGAAAAGGAAAGGTGATGATGGCAAAGACAAGGCCGGTCAAGGGGTGGGGACCTAAATAAAGGCAGCCTGAACACTCCATCGTGGATGAGAAACATGTGAGAACTCTACACCGCAAGCCTGATAAGCCCACAATAAGCACCGCTGTGCAGGATAACAAAAAGGAAAAGAAGCAGAAAAAGATGAAATGAGGGGCCTAAGCGCTACAAGGTTTGGCTTAGGGCGACGCAAAGCTTGGCGTAAAGTTGGGGTTGGGCAAAGGCTGCGCAAGAAATGTGTGTAAGGAAGATTGACAAATAAACATATTTTAGCTATCAACAGATACTATTCTAGTAAATCAGGGATATCATTCAAGAGGTTTTACCAATAATGCAATCCCTTGCGCAGCCCTTGTCAATGGCTCCAACGGCGTAAGGCTAAGGCTACATGGCTGGCACAGTGCGGTTGAAAATGGTCACAGAGTGCATTGAACCAACATGTTTGAAACCATGTCAAACTTGCCACCTTGAGGAGGGATACTCACAAGTCATAGTAATTAACCTCCTTGAGAATGCTCCTGCTATCCGGTGCCAAGAAACAAGTGGTCAACAAGGAGTACCAGAAGCCCCGCAGCCTCAGAGCGAAGCTGATGTTGGACAGAATCCGAAGTTAGAGGTTTTAATCCAGTAACAGCGCTTGTGCAGCGCGCGTAGCGCTTGTGCAGCGCGCATTGCGCTTGTACAGCGCATTTTTGGGAACCCTTTCATTGAGTCACACCTAGGGGAAGGGCCAGGTGAAGTTTATGTTGCATACTTCCACATGTTAAGACTTCCCCTATGAGTTGGATAACTCATGAGATGATTGCGCCAGTTGGTTTTGGCAGATGTGCTGTGGGTATTGTGGGACCGTGGTGGTTTACACATGTTTACACACAGGAACAGACACTTGCCATCGCCCATTGTGATGGGTGATTTTAACTGTGTGAACTTGAACCCATTGACTTGTAACCCAGGGTTTATGAGACATCTTACTTATTGTAGACATCCAAACTTATATACACTGACTATATGACCCTTAATACTGGCAATAACTTAACTATCGGAAATTAACAGTCATGATCATGGACAATGCTTGATGGTCGTTGATAAAAAAACAGGAACGACAATGTTGCAAACCGTAGTTGTCAATTTGTGGTATGCGTGCTTTTGACGAGTATGAGGCCTCAGGGCGCTATGATCTATGCTCATTGTAGCTCATGATTTTACAACCCCAAAATTAAAGTGTTCATGACTCATGACAATGACTGCTATGATATCTATGATTCTATGATGGTATGGTCCAACAAGCATTAAAGAACAATGGTTCAGAAATTGGAGACTTGATGAAATTAGCTCATAATTCACGATATTTATGGGACCAATGAACGCTATGCTATGAGAGGATGTTGCACATGACTCCATGGACATTCAGTGAAAACACAGGTGCAGCTGCTCTGTTTACTCTGAATGTTGCGCTACGCATGTTGCAGCGTAGACTTCCCACATATTTCAGTGGGGTGTCGCTTTGGAAATCACTGGCACTTGTTCAGCGCCCCATCGCCCTTCTTGTGCAGAAGGTTGTGATTTCCAAAACTACACTCTGTGTCTCTTTCAACACTTTGACCATGGCAAAACCAATTCCAATCCGTCCGCTTGTTCAGCGGCTCAAACGCTTGTCCAGCGTTATACACCATGAACCAGCGTTCATTGGTGGATGGACTTGGTTTTCCCCCCAGCGCATGGCCCAGGCCGAGGTCAAAGAAGATCCACCTGAGCACCTAAGCATATCAAAATCACACATCCTCTCGCCACCCTCTTAAAAAGTAAATGGTATGAATGCCGCATGGTGCAACCATCAAATAGTTGCGACTTTGACACCTGATACTTGTTGTTGGAACCTTGTCATAAAGAACGATCTTGCTGAAGACATACACCACCAAACATCATGCAAACCCCTTTGAAAGAGGTTGGTATGATCACTACAAGGTTCAAAAAAAACAACACTGCGCAAACCAAAATGTCGTTTCTCATGTGCCTTGACCTAAGTGCGTCCTCTCTCTCCTGTTCCCCATTCATGGCAGCACTGGGCACTGAGGCAGTCCCTTTTCACTCGGAACTTGGGCTGGTCTGAGATTGGTTAGGGTGATTGGGGTCCTTATTTGAATGAAAGATGATTCCATTCAATCTCTACTCTTTTGGGGCCTACTTCCCAAACATCTTGGGCTGAGATTGGTTAGGCTGATTTGGGATCTTTATTTGTAATCCTGAATTAAAGATCCTTCCAGTCTCTACTCTTGTGGGGCCTACTTCCCAAACATCTTGGGCTGAGATTGGTTAAAAGATCCTTCCCGTCTCTAGTCTTTGGGGCCTATTTCCCAAACATCCCTTAGCATGAAGCATCCCTGGAGCATGACTGTGGATTATATATATAATTATATGTATATATCCCATGTTCATCATCCCCTAAAATTCCTCACCCTGCACCTCCCGCAAGGCTTGAAGGCCCCAGACCTTCGCTCCGAAAGTCGCCTGGCGGCGCTCTCAAATGCGTTTGATCTTGTTTAAATCACAATGACCCAAATTAACGTATTTCATGTTACTGCTTACAATCAATACTGGTTGGTGGTTTCAACCCTTCTGAAAAATATTAGTCAGTTGGGATGATTATTCCCAATATATGGAAAAATAAAACATGTTCCAAACCACCAACCAGGCTAGTATATTATATCATGGCCAACATATTTCTCGAATTACAAAAAAAAACATCGTTGTCACAGTATGCCATACCCACCATCATGAGCCATGGGGGTTCTACCTACACTGCCCAATATTTGATGTTTCATTCATTAGTCCTTACAGCCTCCGGCGGGTCACCAGTTTCTGGGGCAGTGGTTCAATCCCCGTCATGAGTTGGTTAATAATCTTGATGAATTTAGATATATAATGATATATATCATCTTGGACCCTCCAGGTACCCACAAAATTGCTACAAGTCCCAAAATATCCCAAAATCATATGCCCTAACTACTTGGATTGGAGAAATCATACTTGGAGGGTCAGTGTAGCATCACGCATCGGAACTTCACGGCCTCAAAGTCCTGGCGCGTCATTTTCCCCAGCAGCGCATCCTGCAGCCGTCCAGCCAGGTGCAGCAGCCCTCGCAGCTGAACGGTGGACGCCAGGGTCACCAGCTGGTCGCAGGAGGCCAAGTCACCTGGGATGCCATGGCACGCCGGGAGTTTCCGCCAGATTCATACGTAGTTTTCAAGCAATTCTGAGAGGTTGAGCTCACAAATGGTGTGACCTACTATAATTAGCGATGTATAGCGCACAATATTGCCAACTAAATCGATGTCCCATCGAAATGGCTGGAGAATGAGCCATTGACTTGGATAATCATGATAAACATGTTTATCTGGATGTTTATCATTTTAGCTTTCCAACGGGTGGTAACATGGTTAACGGGGTTTAGTATGCTGATGTTATGTTTGTTTATCCCCTAATGATAAAACATGCCAGAAATATTGCATGCCTGAAATGTACTGTTGAGGTCTATGAATGCTTTATACATCTGCAGTCTGCAATGTTTGCTTTGAACTAGGGTTTACTGTGATGTTTATCCCATGTAAATGGGTGCACCAAGCATGGTGATTACCCGCCTAAGAAAACAGGGGGACAGCCTTAACATGGATACCCAGTATGTAGTGATCCAACATGGCTGGAAAAACCCATTCAGCACGGTATGAGTACGGTATGAGTGTCAAAACCGGGGTACCTTTTTGTTGACACCAAAATAGTTCACGTGTTCATGTATTTTCATGGTACAATATGGTACTTAAATGTACTTAATAGTTCAAAAGATCCACCCCCAAATGTTTTGAGATCAAGTTGGGGTGGGAACATATCCAAACAGCCAGGGTGTTTTCGAGTGACACTGCCAGATGCGAACTTGCGCCGCCGACTTCTGTAACTGCCCCAGGTCTTTTGCTCCACTTCTGCTGATGAGGATCAATTCCTGCGGTCAAGGCAGGCACAGGGTCGAGTTGCCAAAAAAAAACGTACTATATATCTTTAGCGGATTCAAACATCCCAAGTGAATGTGTCGGTCAAACCCAGTTTCTTTTTTCTCAGTTCCACCAAGCCATGGATCCATCGGCAACCCCATGGATCCATCGGCCACCGGCACCTTGGCACCTTCTTCCACCAGTCTTCGTGCCACACAGAGTCCCAAGGCACCAGTTCCGCCGGTCACAGCATAGGCCCCCGGTCCCACCATCAGTGGCACTGAGACGACCTGGGCTGAGTGGATGCAACTCATTGCAGTCCATAACTGCCATAACTGTGCTATGAAAGAAGAGAAGTGACAACGCAGAAATTCGATGTTCCACAGGTTGTGATGTTGTTGATACAATATACAACAAACCAAATTCAGACCAAACAATGAAAAGCAGCCAAATCTTCAAACAGTCCAGTTGCGATTTTGCCAATCTTCTCGGCCCGTCGCAAGACTTGCAATGCATCCGAACAACTCGACAGCCCTTCGAAGACTTCACGTTGCAAGGGAACCCAATCCGTCTCCATCCTGCGGGAATGATCCACAAGTTGGTTTTATAATCCCACACGCGCTGCGGTGAAAACATGTGATGTGTTGCTCATATGGTGATCCATCCCATACTGGGAATCCTTACCATGGGATACCATGCGATACCATAAATCTCTCTTGGTGGACTTATGACCATCCCCGAATATGGGTATATATTCCAAGTTTTGAACATGAATTCAACACCATGAAAACCATAGTTAACCCAGTTGTAAACCAACTTAGCCAACTGGGGCACCACATAGTGACACCCATCTGCAAATAAGAACAATGCTGCAAGTTCACCAAACAGCCCTCTTCCATTTCATCTGTGACAAATGTTGGAAGGATCTTTGAGCAGCTATATTCAGGCAGGTACGGGAAAATCGTGAAAAAAAAATGACAAGCTGATCCAAGCTGTACATGTGGGAATCTCCAACCATGGATAGTTCTCACAAGCAGCAAACCGCTAGGCTACAACATAGATAAACAAGAAGAGCGCGCTTATCTTCTTGACCAGTATTTATGCCTTGGCCATCAATGTGGCTCAAAAGAAAAGTAGGCAGTTCCAGTTACCTCAAATAAACTTGGTGGTACAGGGTTTAATCATGTTGTTGTACTTTGATTGTCAAAGCAGGTTTGTCTGAAAGCAGGATAACCCCCAAATCTGTTGGTTACTCATCATTGGACCCAATAAAATCACATATCCGGGGTAGCTATATTGGAATAACTTCCACTAAAGATACTAAATCTCTAAAGGCATTCATGTGGAGACCTCAAGAAGAAGCTAAGAGTATAATATCGTATGATGTGTCAAACAAACTTTATTTTCAAGAACATTATATAATTCGATTAACACATGGAGGTTTCCTAAGTCATGGGGCTACCCTCATCCTCCAACTCATGAAACCATGTGTATTGAAAGCCATGGTGACCTAATCCTGGGGATCTCCCATTGTATGAAACCACCATGTACTAAAATCATATGAGGGGTTTCCTAAAATAGGGGTACCCCAGTCATCATCCATTTATAGATGGATTTTCCATGAAACAAACCATCCAGCTATAGGACACCCCATGGATCCCGACGATCCTGCGCGAGAGTCGCACTAAGAGATCCTGGAAGCGATTAGGCTCTTGCTCGCAAAGCGTATCCATCGCCAACACCTGGAGACCCACAGGAAACCCATGGTTTCTTGGCCGTGATGGACGTCATTTCTGGAAAACTTCTGGGTGTGTTCTCCACCCTTTATCCTCTGAGAAAAAATATGAAACATGCCACAAATCAACATAGACCATAAATAATCAGTAAATATCAGCAATATGATATGATATATTTCAAATATATTAAATATATACTGTACATCACCAGAGATTAGGTGATTTCTTGCATGGAGTGTTGTTTTTTGTGATCACTAAACAAAACTATTTACGTTTGTTTTGCAGGTTTGAGAAGTTCACAGTTGGACCTTTCAACCTGGTCAGCAAAATTGGTATGTCGGAACTCATCTTCATCAAACAAATTTTCTAGGATTGAGATACCTATCAATTTTAACGATGATATATTATGAAACTGCGTCGTTTATCGCACAATCTGCTATATACGCTCATCCATGTTCACAAGGTATTTTCGGTACTGTGAGGGTCGAGGATGGGCATTCTGGACCAACATCTTCAAAGCTTGGTGCACCACCTGAGTTTCATCAATAAATGATAGCAATAAAAACCATAAGATCAATAGTTGCATAGCCTACATATTGGCATTCACTAGCATATCATATCTATTATATTGGCTTGTGTACAAAGAGTTTATGTTTCACTAGTCTTTGTTTTCGCATAAATATTCACCAACTTGGCTATGGGGCACCACCCTGGCACCTGGTACTGCACATCCGGCCGCTGCTGCTGCATCTGCTCGGTGCTCCAGATGCCACGCTTCCCGATCTCCACGAAGACGCCATTGGGTCGCAGAAATTTCAAGGAACGCCCGATGAAATCGTCGTGGCCTTCGATGGCTTCTCACAAGGAGCTTCCAGTTGGATCAGTCTTTATAAAACTGGGAGTAGAAAAAAGAAACATATCCTTTTACAAGACTCACAAAAATGGGAATTTCCGGGAATGTATCACGAACATGTTGTGTTGTGACGCGCAGGAAATATTTCTCTCTTGGGAAAGGCATGGTAGACTGATGAAATGGTCTGTTGGGATGAGTTTCTGTATGAAACATGGGCCTGAAATCTTGGAAAATCTCATAGAAAACACCATCTGAATAAATTAGAACAATGTAACAATGATCAACCTGAAAAAGTTCGGCCATTTTGGATTAATAATGGGACTTATTAGCTATAACATGCTCCCATAACAGGCTATAACAGGCTATAACATGCCATAACCCATTTCCATCCATTTCCCATTCACCATCCCAATGACGCAACGGTCATTCGTCACCACGCAATTTCGATTCCTATCGTTGCTGCAACGGTCCCAGATGTCACAGCTGATTCCAGTCCAAGCTGCTTAGGCTGTTGAGGACCACATCCATCTTCTCTCCGGTCAAATGTCCAGCAAGTTCTTCTTGGAACAGCGAACCATCCCTGGAGCTTGCCACCTGGGGGCAACATGTACTGGATCTCGTAGGGAAAGAGGATAATAGGGTTTATAGGATAATAAAGATGTGATAAAATGGAATGCTGTATACGATGTATAGTGAAATCAATATAGTACAATAGGGTTTTCTTGAAATCAATCAATGGTCAAGTGTGTGTTAAGGTACGCCTAGGTAACGTGGAACCACTTCCAGAATTTCGGTATCCCATGAAGTCCATCCTTGTCATCTTAAGGTCCGCACAAAACGAACTCCCATCTGCAAAAGGTGCTGCTTCTTCTCCTGGGACAAAGATGCCCGCGGAGCAAAACCAGATGCCATGATGGTCATGATGGACTACACAAATCCTATGAACACACCATGAATCATGAGCAAGGAACATCAGGGAACCAGAGATGAGATGTCCAAGGGGAAAAAAACACGGCTGATGCCTGTGGTCTCGGTCATCATCCAAGGCCCAAATGGGATGACTGGCACTGAATCCACAGGTGTTGTCATCTCCCCGTCTCCCCATTCAAATTGCCATGCTATAAGAGGGGTATACGGTATACACTAATCATTTTCAGACCTAAATATCGTATATCGGATTTCTTATGATGTCCCATTCAATCCCACTACTTAGACTAAGTCCCATTGGATCGGGATTGAATCCCATGAATTCCGACGCAATTCCCCTAAGTCTCGTATGGAAAATCACCATCCTTAATAGTGAAACATTATATATACGGATATTTTTTTTTTTCATGAGCGATGCTTTTCATAGCTCTGCTAAATAACCAGAGGGTATAGGATATATAATCCCTACTGTATATACAATCATAAGCACTCCCCAGAAAACCTCTTGGATTGTGATCTATGCACCAGAGGGTACTTCCACTGTGCCGACCTAAAAATGTTCAACCAGAGGGAAAATCCGATTAAATATTACATAATATTACTATATAAATTCCATAAAATCACCATAAAATCACCATAAAATCACCCAAACCCTAGCAGCCATGGGGTCACCTGCCAATGGCCCCGGCGGCACCGAACTCCTCCCGCCCTGCCGTGGCATAGACCGTGGCACCCAGGCGTAGGGCATATTGCACAGCCGTGAGCCCGACGCCACCTCGGAAGCGGGCGGGGGCCGAAGCTCCACATAGATTGGATGAGGATTTTAGAGCGATTTCAAAGGGAGTTACCCTCTGGTAAACGTTTACATAGCTATTGAAAATCACCATTTTTTCCATGGGAAAGCTCACTATTTCTATGGCAATGTTCAATAGCTTTTTGTATGTTACCAGAGGGTAGTTCATAGGGAAATGAATGGGCAATTACTGCGATTTAACCAACAATTACCTTACTTCGAGTGATCCCCACCCTGACACATTATTCTGAAATAGTTTCTGACATCAGTTTATCTGAAAGTATACATGGCATATCATGGCATAAATATTCGGACATTCTATCTGGCATATAATCTGACATTCTATCTGATCTATCTGACATTCTTTCTGGCATATAATCTGACATTCTTTCTGGCATTCTATCTGACATTCTTTCCGGCATTCTTTCTGGCCTTCTATCTGGCATTTATTCCGGCATTCTATCTGGCATCTATTCCAGCATTCATTCTGGCATCTGTTCTGGCATTCATCTTCCCTGGCATGTGTTCAGGTCCAGGCGTGGCCCAGTGCATCCGGAGCTCGCGATATGGCTTGGATCCGTTGATGTGACGACGAGCTGGCAGAGGAGGAAATTTAAAAGGAGAAGAAGGAGGGAAGACGGAAGAAGAAAAAGAAGAAGAGGAAGAGGAGAAGAGGAAGAGGAGAGACCCTCACCTGACAGGTGGGGATTTCACAAACACAAACTGTGGCAGAGCTTTGGATATACTCTCCAGTGTCGTCAAACATGGTTGGAAAATCCTCGAACTAGATTAGCATATAAATGGGAAACCAATCGTTCGAAATGGTGGGTTGTCCATTGCCATGGAAATGGGGGAACGAAGAAACCTACGGTTTAAATCTTGGGGTACTCCAAGTGCGAGAAACATCCGAATGTTGGCATTTGTGAAAGGTTTAACAAAAACATAAGTTCGTTGCTTGGTTGGCATCAGCTTTTCAACATATTGATTAGTCTATAATGTATAGCACATCCCAAAATTGTTGAAGTTGACAACAAATACCTGCGTACTCTCAAAACAGGTTTGGTTTATTGTTGAGTTCATTCCACAGCACCACTTGGCGTTTCGCAATGGGAGGGGTCGACAATGGCTCCTTGTAATCGGATCATCCCAATCTGTGAGAATGTCACAGTGTGGGCAAAGATGTCAGAATGTCACATGACAACTTGGCGGGAAATGAGTGTTTCAAATGAGTTTAATGTTGTTTTTATTGAACATCTGCAGCTCTGACCAATGAAATCTGGCCTGCTCCTGCGTGCACCAGCAATCGTTGCCCAGCCTGCCGGCAAAAGTGCAACGAATCAAGAGTGTTAGAAGGCCGTTGCCATTAGAGACTCATGTCAAACATGTCCATTTGCAGACAAACCCATCTCATGTTGTTGGTGAACTATGTACATATCCCAGAACATGCATGAAATTAATCCTGCATTGATTCGTATCTTTTGTGGTCACAACCTTCTGTTTGCTGACTAATTAGCATGCCCACTTGGAATTTGTCTAAACATCTTATATACCCTCTGGTAAACTAACATACCTATGGATAATCACATTTTTTTTATGGGAAAACTCATTAAATGGCCATTTTCAATAGCTATGTTAGTTTACCAGAGGATAATCATCATGTTCCCTAAAAAAAATGCTGTCAAACCAGACTTGGTTTTGACAACTCTCGTCTCAATGGCGATGATTCATGACTCAGTTAATCCAATTTTTAGTACCCCGTTAGTACCCCCCATCATCTTCTTGATAAACATACCATAACATACCCGTTTTGAACCACTCCCACATAGACATATTGTTGGCGATAGGAAATACTGGAAATACTAGAACTATTGAACAAACTAACGACCAAATCCCGATCTCCATTGTGCTTGTATACCACCTATTTATATAGTGCAAACTTCCATTTCAATGACAAACCAATCATCATAATCATCCCAATATAACATCCCCAATGGTAAACCATTCAAGTAATACCAGCAATTCCTAAACAGCCCGAAACTGTTTAAACCTGTATGTAATTCCACGATACAGCTTGGTTAATAGTGATTCGCATGATGGATTAATCCCCAACGTATCAGGTAGGCCCATACCCCCGTATAACCATAATGACCACTCAACAATGGCTTTGGGCGTGGTTCAACTAAACGATTATATTACCAGTATACATACAACCATGATAAACAAAAAGAAAAACGTTATACAACCATTGTAAAACCATTCTATAACCATGTTCAACCACAGGTCAGGAATGGCCCTATGAATCAAAGCCATGCATGAAATGATGATGGTCTACGCCATTCTACAACAATGTTTCACATCTTATTCAACCATTTATTGAACCATTCACATCATTCGAACAACTAACGCCATTAACCAACAAAGGTAATCAGAAACATCATCCCATCTGTATACCCTATAGATTCCCCAAGTACTGGATGTCCTATTGGAAAAAATCAGCAAATTATAATCTTTAGCAAATCAAGGTATTACCAAATGAAACCATCCCAAGAAAAAAGACGGAAAAGTGCATGTTTAAAACCGAATGATTCACCTACTATTTCTTGATGTTCCCAGTGCCAATGGATCCAGTACACCTGTCAGTCGGTTCCCAAAAAACTGAGCCATTCATTCACGCCATTCACATCATTCACATGATTCACATCGCTCCCACTACAAGAGAAAGCCATTATATAACCAAGCATTATTTTGTGTCATTTCCCATAGATTCCCTATAGATTGAACATCACGAAACCCATTTTTCAGTGATCTTCGGATCCACCGACCGCACCCCGGCGATGTAACCGCCTTCAGTTTCGCCAAGTCGTTTAGGGCCACCTCCACCGTGCTCCACACCGTGGGCAACGCCGCCGCGTCGAAATGCGACCACTTCGGGGCTGTCCGCGTCAGCAACCGGGGCTCCTGGGGACAAGAAATTCACCAAAAGACAGGGGTTCAGTAAGGCCCTCTTTAAGGGCTTCATGGTGGTTCATGGTGGTGAATAATTGGATACACCTGGATACACATTAAAGCACTGGCTATGATATTGGATCGATTCCTTTTTGGAGGGACAGGATTGGGACATACAGAATACCATCCTTTTTGTGGTGCGGAACAATGGAAGATAAACATAAACTTCACAACCCCCCTGCAGGAGATGCTCAACATATACATATGTCAACATGAGATGGAGAATTGGGGATTTGATAGGAAAATAATGGTATATAGTGGTGATGTAATGGGAAGATAATGAGGACTTCAAGCATTCTTCAATGTCACCCTGAGATAATGGCCTCAGTTTGAAACAATTTTAAGGAGTGATTTCACCTCAATGTTTCAAATTTCAACTCCTTCAGAAGAGAAACTTGATGTATCTTGATGTCTAAGTGTAAACTTCAATCATGCCTCTGAAAGCCAAGATGGTGTTTCTCAAACTATAGGAGGACAAAGGAGAAACCTTTTTCACTATTGGTTTCCCGACTACATATGATGAACAGGCTGGATGATTTAGGGTTCCCAATTCTGGGACCCCTCCATGTACAAATCCCCGGCTGCCAGTAGGAAATATGCGATATCCTTATAGTATATAAGAATAGAGTACTATAACCATCCATAATCCATAGGAACTATAACCATCCATAATCCATGAACTAGGAATCTTTTTGTTGAAACCAATCAGGTTCCAAAAACTGGAACCTAAATTCTCAAACATCTCGGCACCACCAACCACCAACCAGCTCCTTGATGGCAGCATAGGTGCGCAGACATCCGAAGGAGATGCCGAAGACGTCCTCACCCAGCGCGAAGGAACCAGGCGCTTCGCCAGCGTCAGCGACGTCAGCGATGGTGCCGGAACAGTCCAGGCCAGGATCCCCTGGGCAGCATCGCCAGATCTATGGCTTCTTGTTGCTATATATGATTTATTATGTATATATATACTGAATCCCATGGTTGTATATGGCTGTTTTGGGTTGTTTTTTTTGAAACCAGAAAACATCTATGTAGAGTGGTTTGAAATAGTCAAATAGGAAAGTCATCAAGGGTTTCTTCATATCATCCAAAGATTTCCAACATCATTTTTTTGTCATCCAGAATGGCATGTTTCTTCGTATCCTCATTATATATATATGTTCATCATATCCATATAATATATCCCTATGATATTCTGAATTCACCAAAAAATGCTGATTATGAAATATTGTGGTTTCCCAATGAAATATATTCATGATTTCCACTATTTCCATGTCATTTTAGCATCCTCAAAAACCTGGTTGCGAATGGGTTCTACTAGTTGGTTGATGGATAACAATAATTTACAATAGTCTCCATTTAACAACCCAGTAGAACTCCCTATTTTGATCATTACAATCATATTCTTTGGGAGACTCAATTCATAGCTCCCCAGTACTCCCCATGGGAATATATGGGAATATGGATACCGTATGTCCCTACTCTATCCCCGTGTATGTCCACCTTATACCCCTGTGATATCCTCATTATATCCCATTGTTATAATAGCACTGGCTGTATATCCACATCCCATCATAATGGATTCTGATGAATAGCGGATTCGGATAGTCTCATAGTGCATGCATTATGATCATCCCTATTTGGTCCGAAAAGAGTATATTCCCCAGTCACTTGGCTATTATGATCATTAAATCATCATGTTATGTTCATGCATTATGATGATCATCATCATCATCATCAACCACCAGCGTTTCTTTGACAAATCTCAGCCGTCCCGCCTGGATCGCCTGGGTAGAGCCCCATGACGTTCAACACATCGCGGAAGTTGAGGCCCACCGCCGCAACACCTGGGCGCGGTGCCGGTGGGGACCAAGCAACGAGATATGTTGTTAGGGATTTTATACCAGCAAAAAAAAGACTGGATTTTTATGAACTTATAAGATAGAATCAGCTGTGAGAAATAATTTAAAGGTTGCTTTAGTTCACTCTAGGTGAATTCTATGGCGTTTGGTGTACAGTATATATATTATATATATATCGATAGTTGTTGGGACTTATGAACGACTTTATAGCTGAGGGGACACCACCTTGTAATATGGAACACTCCCGAAAGAATGTCGCCCAACTGAATAGATTCAATGTGCTGCCAGCGCCTTCAGATGTATCTAATTAGGAAAAGGGATAGTCGTTCTACCCCGTCTTGATAGAGATAATCAATCTATGATGATCCAACTCCTCTCCTTTCGACCCATGAACATAGGCACATAAACCTCCCATGGTCGTCCAGGTAGAGCTACAATACCTTTCATAAACGCCCAAATATGCCCAAATTCAATCAAAGCTTGCAACAACTCTACCATTTTTCTTCATCATCATCATCATCATCATCATCATCATCATCATCGCCAACCCAGAGAATCTAAAAAACAAACGTCCCGTCACGTTCCTATAGATAGAAACAAAAAAAAAAAACACCTGGGAGAAAACGGTTCCGCAGCTCCAAATGGCGCCGAAAGCAAGTGGCGTAGCAGGTCCACCGTCAGCGGTCGCCGCTGCGGTACCAGGGACAAGCTGGAAATGGCACCACGGCGGAAGTCCAACCTGAGGCACTCAGCGAGACCCTCATTCCTTAACACATCATAAGATATACCAAAATGCCATTGATATCCATTGATTATTATTTAGGAATGCCATTGATAACATTGATTATTATAAGAATCACTATATTATATTTGATAATACATCATAATATACCTGTGGAGTTTCTGTAGGTGATTCTTATAATTAACCATTGACCATCTGATTTGCCAAATTTTGAATCATGCCAATACCCCCGGTGTGAAAATCAATCCAGCTAACTCTCTTTTTAGCTAGGAAATCCTGTGCATTTCTGATATCTTTAAATATTTGGCTGCCATCTTCCTCGACATCTTGTGAATGTGTGAGGTTCTTCTTTAATTTGTATGTCTGATCACTCTTTAGCACGGTTTGGGGGCTCTTGTCTGGTCACTAGTAGCTAAAATTGGTAAACGCCACATTGCTTTGGAAAAAAAAAACAACTTGTTAACTTGGTGTTTTACAAATGGAAAAGATACCCGCCCGAAACGAAATATATGTATATTTAAATAATATATACATACATGATATTACATGCTGTTTGTAGTATATAAATGTGGTCAATAGACTTATAGTTTCAAACACTATCAAAACATGGATAAATCATGAACTTGTTCGCCAATATTTGTTTTTTTCAGAAACGGTAGAGCGACTGATGCCATCTCCTCGACCTAGTCTTTCAAGCCCCTGGTAATGCCAGGCCTAGTTTACTTGCATGGTAATCCAAAACAAACAACTTTCTAGTCAAGCGAGCAATGTTCGAAATCATCTGTTACGAACAGGAATTTGAGAATCCCCTGTATATCAGGTAGATTCATAACCATCACCTATCAACTCAAAATATATACTCATTTCTATTAGCTTATAACCAATATGTGGAGATATTTAGCGGTTAGACCCAATGTGGTGCCCCCTAGTCTTAAGTCCTTTAACCACAACAAACTCACCAACTACACTAACTATCTATTTAATCACCATACATCATAGAATTCACCGAATTGTTTCAACCGACTCAGCGATTCCAACCTGGGGATTCGCTTGTTGTTGGTGATGAATCAAAAAAACATAAGTATATTTACCAATTTATTCTAATGATATCTACTGTATAAGAATAAGAATACCATAAATTGATAGAACAGCTTCAAATTTCAATTTATTCTTTTTCTCGTAGATTGTTTACCAAAATTATATGTTTTTGGACCTTGCTATGATTCGGAACAACAATTTCATGGTCAAATCTGAACATGGGAGTTACGAACAAACCCGGAAAAACTCATATATAATTATTGATATACAGGAAAAGACAAGCATAGTCCCATTAATTCCTATCATATAAATCCTATTAAATCCCATTATATCCCATTAAATCCCATTGAATCCCATTAAACCCCGCTAAATCCCATGAAATTCCCATTAGTTTCCCATTAAGCCTCATTAAATCCCTATTAATGCCCCGTTGTGTCTCCCCATTCATCGATGATGAATTTCCAGCATGACATCGGCGCGTCACTTCATGGGCCAGGCGGGTTGGATCTCGCTGTGCTTCAGCCTGAACGCATCCAAACAAATTGAAACATGTCTAATGGAAAAATTACATTTATACATATGTATATATATATTAATATTAATATTAATATTAATATTAATATATATGTGTATTATAAGAAAAACAATATGTATGTATGTATGTCTGTATGTGTGTATGTCTGTATGTGTGTAATGTGTGTGTAATGTGTGTGTAATGTATGTAATGTAATGTATGCAATGTATGTAATGTATGTAATGTATGTAATGTATGTAATGTATGTAATGTATGTAATGTATGTAATGTATGTAATGTAATGTATGTAATGTATGTACTATATGCAATGTATGTAATGTATGTAATGTATGTAATATATGTAATGTATGTAATATATGTAATGTATGTACAGTAATGTATGTATATGTAATGTATGTACTATATGTAATGTATGTAATGTATGTTATGTATGTTATGTATGTTATGCATGTATGGTAATGTAATGTAATGTAATGTAATGTAATTAAATGTAGTTATGTTTGTATACATATTGTATTATATTAAGACAGGTGTCTGTTTCACCTCTATGTTCTGTGTTCTACAACGATGTGCGTGTTATACGTAAAGGTTGGCAGTTGACGGAAGTTTCCTGTTGGTGTTCTGAGGCTCAGTCATGTCAGTATACCAAGAAGATCCTAGAAGCACCCATCACGCTGGGAAAAAGTACCGAAGTGCAGCATCAAATGCATATTTTTTCTGGATTATGAGTAAAAGACATGTGCTGATAGGTGCCAAGCTCATTTCAAGCGTAAAATGCGAAGTTTTACGGTAGACCCTCAATTTACCCACAAAAATGTATGAATTCCATAACCTTCGTACTTTTTACCCATCTGTGTGGGCCGTGAGGTTCTGCTGTACGAGGGTCTCCATGTGACCTTCACCATGCACTGTGCGCCTGGGAACTAACGCCTTGGACCCTCGGAAGCACGTCTCCTGCAGAGCGTACCATGCATTATAAGACGGGCGAATCGGGGACCCAACGGATAGGATAAAGCGGATAGGATAGCGATCGATGAGTCATTTTCAAAGATTATGTTTCACTGAAGTCAGTGTGGTACTCAGAGTTTCTGATGGACACCTCTTCTCCATTGGATTTGGATGGTCGTGACTTGGGAGAGATTATAGATATCCCAGCGTTTCCCAGCGTTTCCAGCAAGATGAAACATCAGGGTGGAGATAAGATCCGATAAAAGAGATCCCTCAAAGTGGCTTTTCCCATGGTCACTGCATGCCACTCCCAAGTGGTTTCGTGCTTGCGGCAAGCTTCTCCGGGTTGCATCAATCCATGCATGTGGCTGCACATATCTCCACAGATCTGTGGAGGTAATAAGAAAATGGTGCCCTAGACATGATGGTGAAGCCCCCATGAAATAGCTTGTCAACCAGGCTGATTGAAAGTATTGTTTGTTTCACCCCCATTATATCCCCAGTCAACAGTAGTACGTAATAATACTCAACCTGCATGGGTAAAACAACCATTTCATATCGGCCTCTTCGTCAAGAAGCTTTCCAGCAAGCTCTTCACATTCCCCTGCCTTGGCCATTTTTGGTGGTTCACCATGGTCGCGTGCAGGCCGTCAATGGGTGATGCCAAGTGATGATCAACCAGGAGAAAATTTAAGGGAGACATGCTGCGTTCGTTTTTCATCCGATTGGTGACAAGATATGACAAGATGCACTGGAATCACCATCACCAACAAGAAAAGTTAAAACATCGTCGCGAAAACATCAGCAAATATTCGCCCAAATCATGAAATACCAAAGCCAGCACTTCAGGCAAGCGACTGATACATCAATGAGTTGTACTGGAAAATCAACTTCTAGCCGCGCAGATCTGGCCAACCCCCAAATGCCCGCATGGTTGGGATCAAAGGATGTCCTGGGCGGTCCAGTGGTGCCGTAACGACGTATGACAGATGCCAAGTGATAAAACCACCTGGACACCGGCCAAACTTAAGGATTGAATTATGGACATGGGCAGTTCATGTCATTTTTTGAACATATTTATGTATATATATATATAATAACAATTATATATATATATATATCATTCAAGTTACAACTCAACTGGTCCAGTATCCCATGTTTGGTCCATTTGAGTCCAACTAAAGATGTTGCCAACATGGTGACAACTCATCTCGATATGATCATCAATTGATAATGATCACAGGGGTGATAATGATAGAGTTGTGGATTTTCACTCTAGATAATGATGTTAACTCTAGAATTGATAATGATATGAAAATAAAACGACCAAATTCTAGAGTAACTGGATTGAGTAGAGCTGTGGATAGCTCTGGCACTAATAACTTGCCACATTACGGGCACCAACAAAAATCTAGCGTTGCCAATCCAAGCTTTGCAACCCGTAACTTTGTGGGCTTCTGGGGCTATAAACCCAGGGTCCCGCTTCATTCAGTTGAGACATTTCGGTTCCTACTGTAATTTCAATGTCCATGGCGCCATGATGCTTTGGCAACCATTAACCCCACAGCAGTTGTGGAACATTGAAGAACTTTTATTAGGTACCACAAGGCTGCTTGCACAGGGGGCTCTGGATCCTCCAACTCCAAAGAACTCTGGCTTCTCTTCCAACTTTGTGGTCAGCTTGCTATAAGCTGTAGATACCACTTATTTGTTGGCTACCCAATTCCTCAACGTGCAAAATTGCTATTACTATTTAAACAACTCCAAAAAATCATGGTCAGTTTACATTTTTTACAGCACATTTACATAGGTATGCATTAGGAATATTGAAGATTGAATCACCATGTGATATATCGATCATATTAAAAATACATATCATATAAATGGAATAGATGATAATATAACTATAAATAGCCAATACGTATCCAATAAAACATAATATACATATATATATAATATGAAACAAAAAACATGACTGATGGTTAAATCACCTGCAACTCATGCTAAATCCATATCAAAATCAGCACAGCATACTATCGAAATTAAAATCACAAAGTAAACTAAACGTACCCATTAAATCCCTCGTTAAATCACCATTAAATCCCATTATATACCATCATAAAATCACAATGAAAATACTCAAATGTGTTTTTCCAAAATTTCAACACCGCAATATAAATCATCTAAAATCATCTATATAAACTTAGACCATGGAAATCTATATCGAAATCTGACTTGGGATATTTTGGGGTCCCCCTTTGGTCATCGTCTCCAAGTCACATCTCCACCGGCTGCGCCCCTTCCGTCACCAGCAGCACCTTCGCCCGCCCCGGTGCCGCCCGCTGCACTGCTTGGAGCAGCGCCAGCGCCTCGACCAAGACGTCCAGCGCCGCAGCACCGGAGGCCACGTAGAGCAGCGCTGAAGCGGTGCCTGTCCGAAGCAATGGGAGATTTGGAGTTCAAAAAAGGGGAAAATTATCCAAATCGAGTGAAGTTTAGATGATTTTTTTCTTGGATGATTGATGATCGTGACCATGATGGTGAGGTTTAAAGGAATCATTGAAGATTTTGGGATTGAGTTTAGTGCGTTGAGAAGAAACTCTTCGAACATATGGGACATGGGATTGAATTCAAACGCATAATCTCTCACCATATTTTGGTAATTTCTGATGCTTAATGATGGCTAATGATGCTGAAATTTTGAAGAAATCACTGTAACGACGACGATTGGTAATTTGAGTTAATGATGTGGAAGATGCGGAGATTTTTATGGTCATTTTCCTATAGATTTTGGGGGATTTCTGAGGGCTAAATGATGGTAAACTCATGTTCAATCCCAAAGAATAATCTGGAAAGTTTTGATTTCACATGATCTAACCATGATTTATTCATTTAAAAAACACATTCCGAAAGGTGTATCACATTTAGATTATGTTAGATCCCCCATTTTCAGGAAAGCTCCTTCGCTCCGCCATGCTCCGCCATGCTCCACCTGACCGCAATGCATCCTCCACCGCTGCGACCTCCACACAGCGTGCCGCGCGCAGAACGCGTTGCAGGCGGTGCGCCGCGGCGCCGCAGAGCAGCACGGAAGGCGGGTCAGGCCCTGCGGCGCCCCATGTCTTGGTGAGTTTCAAGTGGTATTTGTCCAGAAACCCAAAAAGGTACATAGAAAATAAGATGAAAGGTGAAATCTCAGGAATCTTCGAATGTAACATTAGTAACATGTGAAGAACTTCTTCAGGTCTGCATCATTTTTGAGGGTTACTTATTATCTTATTGTAAGCACTTAGAAAAACATCTATAAGAAACATTAAGCACCTATAGACCATAGATGGTATATAGATGGTATATGGTGGAATCCATGAGAAGTGACTTAAGTCGGATTTTTTGGGTATACTATAGTAATGTCAAGTTAGGATTATATATCTACTACTGTATTGGACTATATAGTAATCCTAACATAACTGGGGGATATCCCATTTCTAGGCCATCCCGCCTGCAGCTCTGGGCTCCCAGATGAGGTCATAGGTCACATCCTTCGTGTCGCTTGGAGGACTGCGACTGGGAGTGCTCCGCATGTGGATGCCACTCCTTGGCGTTGGAGATTTTGGACGTGATTTTTATCACATCTTTGAGTTTCTGTAGTTTCTGTTTCATGGGATAGATAGGGCAAAATCGGGAGATATTTTTTGGAATACAGAGAATCTAACCCCCAGAGTATGTTTGGGGATCATCTATATAAATCTAAACACGCATGCTGCCGCATGCTCCAAAATGTCTCGCACTGTTCATTGAAAATAATGATAGATCAGTGCAGTGGGCGACAGTGACCCAGCTCCCATTCTAGTTGGACCGGCCGCACAACGAATTCTACAATAACTTAGGCATACTTAACAGTCCCCCTTCTGATTCTGCCATCATTTCAAGTTATATAAACAATACTATAGATTATATAAAACTTACCCCAATCCTCATCATCATTTATGTATAGCCCAGAAGTTATCATATGTTCCATGGTCCAAAACCATGGAATGAATGGCGTACTCTCATGGGATTCCAAAGAGTTTGGGCTCTATGTATAATCACCTTGGGCCAATCCAACATAGATGTGGAAAAATCAACATGTTTGATAATTCATCCATTTTCATGTGCCGTTTTCCACATCTACATGAGTTACCCTACGGTTTTTTTTTAACACCAAAAAGTTCTTTATGGACGACCATCCCAGAATATCTTGGCTTAATCCAATCAGAAACCCAGATTTTGGGTGGGATTTGTGGATGCTCACCCCCCCAAAATAATAATCATTTTGACATTCACCTGGCCATACGCTGGGGTTATACAAGTAAATAAAGAAGTAAATAAAGAACATATATAAATACCATTTTCAGACACCCCACAGTTTCATGTCTTGTTGGTTTTATACGTGTTATATATATAATAATATATACCACTTTATGTGTATATATATATATATACATACATAATCTCCGATTCTACAATTGGATATATATACATATACATAATGTGGCCATGAATATAGCCATCGAAATATTTCATGAATATATAGCCACTAAATAAATATGTGTATATATATATATGGCCATTTTATATTCATTTCGCGAAATGGAAATGGAGTGGCCATTCACAGCAAGACTCAGCCTTGCCATCAGCAGTCCATCGCAGGAGATCTCCACGTCTCCCTGGATTCGCTCCGCTGAGCTCGAGCGAATCTTCAGCGTAGCCCAACAGTCTCCTGGAGCGGGGGAACGTTGTACAAGAAATGGATGAAATATGCAGATCTGAAAAAACAAGTTCAATAGATGGTAAAACATATATTGGATGAATGATGAGAATATGTTCTATATATGGTCATAATCATCATTTCCGGTTAACCCTGGTTAGCCCATAATGAATGCCTCAATGAAATCCTGGTTGGTGGTTTCAATCCCTCGGAAAAATATGAAAGTCAGTTGGGATGGTTATCCCATATATCATGGAAAATAAACAATGTCTGAAACCACCAACCAGTATAGAACATTACTGGAAGAATTTCTTTGAACAATGATGAAACTTGGTGCAATGAAAAAATGGTTGAAGATTGCTGGAGCCATTCCCTTTACGCTCGACATACCCCAAAAAAAAGTCATCATACCAGACTATATAACAATGCCTGGTTGTCTGGCAAATCCACCATCTAAGCTATCATCAGCTTTCTGCCCTATGCACAGAAAAGGGTCCTTTCGGTGCATCACATGCCAGAACGCACTCATCCACACTGAAGGGCAACAGGCAAGGTCTATCTGCAGATTCACCGAAGATCCGTTGATGGGCTAAGATCATCAGCTGGAAAGCGCCATCCAAAATCCCCGGGTGGAGCAACCTTGGCACTGAAATGGAGGGCCAGAGAATATATGGAGAACACACACGCTTCAACAATTTGAAAGCATATATATGTATGTATATATATATGTAGAATTATGTAGATATATATATATAATATGTATATATATATATATATATGTATGTTCGACTGTGAAACTTAATTGTTAAATTATGTTACTGATTTTGGTGGTTTCCAAACATGTGGCAAAATAAAGAAGACTCCTTCCCAAACCACTGCCCGGTGGTGCCCGGTGCCTCTCAGCGACATGTTTGTTGGTTTGTGAACCCAGATAACCCACTCTGGCAATTTGTTACATAGCCATGGAAACTCACCACTTTCAATGTGTAAATCGATAAATCATCTATAGTGTAAATAAATATAGGTGTGTCTGAGAACGGGGGACCCAGGTTTGATTTTGGGGTGGCTATTTTGAGACAAACCCATATCCTACCACAAACATCACCAAAAGCCCAGGCCACTGCATGGACTGCTCCCACGCTTCTGTCTCCAAGCGCAGGCATGCTAGGGCATAGCCTTGGGACGTTTCAGCAACCCCGTCATGATAGACCGTCTCTGAAGACGGTCAGTCGTAACGGCCATTCGAAGAGAGTCACCGGCTGGCTTAGATGAGCTATAGCATGGGCTCAGTGGATATAGCGATGTACCCTGACCCTCAAGGCAAGGTAGCCAGAAGAATGGGTGACGGAACCAAAGTCATCATGAATGGTAACTTGAAGGTTTAGGTCCAGTTGTCCAGTTTACGTATCTTAGACCCCATCCCCATTCCAAATAGTAATAATCTCAGCCAGGGAGCCGTCGACTCCAGAAGACCAAGAGAGGAGGCTACGAAAGCTGGGACCATATTCGAGTTGGCATTCTTTCAAGGTCCTGAGGCAGAGTCGTCCCTCAGCCAGCAAAATATAGCAAAATACGATTAATAGTGGATTTTCCCATTAAAAATGGTGATTTTCAATAGCTATGTTAAATTACCAGAGGGTAATTTTGGGTTTTTAAGCCCTAGTGCTCCAAAGACCTTCTGAGAAAGCTGAGACTGGACTCCAAAATCCTCCCCCAAATTGCCCATCTCAGAAGGTGCATGGAGCTGTAGGGAACTTGTACAGTAACACCAGAATTTGGGCGCTAGATTCAAGTCAGGAATTGAAGGAAGGTTACCTATCATGTAAGTAAAACAAGAGATCAATCTCATATAATATCATACTGTGTTACACAGTGCGGGGACAACCATATCAGAGAGCTGGACTGAATGATTTCCTGGGAACATTTTTGCCATATCTCTGCCCCAAATCCAGTCCCTGGATGAAACGCATGATCTTTTTTGGTGAAACTTAGCAATGAACCCATTGATAAACCCCAAAATCAAGGCTCGAAAAACGCAGTCACAGTTCCTAATATAGAAACATATCAAAAAAACAAATCAAACCAATTTTATGGCCCAAAAACAAACACACCGAATTGCATATGTGTGGTTGATTTTCATAAAGCAAAGTTACAGTAAACACGCGTCTTGCCCTCATTGTAGAACACAATCATAATCATCATTCCGGTTAACCATGGTTAACCCATAATGAATGCCTCAATGAAATCCTGGTTGGTGGTTTCAATCCCTCTGAAAAATATGAGTTCGTCAGTTGGGATAATGATTCCCAATATATGGAAAACATGTTTGAAACCACCCACCAGATTTTTTGAATGCCTCAATGAAATCCCACACCCAACATTCCCAATCAATGTGTACTTTCCAGCATCATCATTCTTAATCCAGCACTTAGATCACTCCGCCGGACTCCTAACTTTAGACTATACCTATAGTAATGTGGTACAGTGCCATGTTTTCCACCCCATGACTGGGAATGGCTTGAATCCCACCTAATGGTGAAATTTTTAAATGGGGGATGGTTTATGTATGGCATTGTTTTACCAACATTACCCTCTGGTAAACTAACATAGCTATTGAACATTGCCATTTATAGTTGATTTACCCATTGAAAATGCTGATTTTCTATTGTTATGTAAACGTTTACCAGAGGGTATAGATCGGTATAGTATACGAATCACCAGAAGCCATCACCATCATCCCCTGCCCTCGCCTGTAGATCTTCGAGCCTTCCGAGGTCTCCGTGCATCGACTCTTCCACTCCACCAGACTCTGTTGCAGCAGAGCTCCGCGAGCGCCGCAGCCTCCCACCAGTCCTGAAAAATGGAGATGCCGATGGAGGTGGATCAAAAATCAAGGTTTATCATGGTTTATCTGACATTGACAATATTGAATGAACAAACACACAATCCAGCAGTTTAGAAGTTCATTATACTACAAACAACAACAAGCCAGGGTGGTCTTTGAGATGAGATGGACGTATCCAAAAGTATCCCAGGAAATCCTAGCGACTCAATGGAGAATATCTGAATTGGGATGAATTGGGTCAATTGTGGGGTTTGGCCTCCAGTAAAAGATCAAATCGGGCAGCCTAAAAGTCTGCATGTATTGAATGGTAAAATCATTGATTCCAATGGTCCAAAGAAAACGGATACATTGAGGTTTTACATTGCTATATATATATATATATATTAGATTTTAAGGCATGGTACATTTGGAAGTACCCATCCTCAAAGTCCCAGTAACACCGTGGAAAAGGTTAGTAAGTCAAACATAGACAAATTGGAAACAGTTATAATGCGGCCACAACTGCCATGTATGAGTAAAAGATGAGACCATGCAAAAGTATATAACTCCTCCAAGTGCCAGTCATGATTATGCATACACCACTCAGTCATGTGGTCTCCGGTCAGTGGTCGCATAATTTAGTTCCAATAAACCTTATGGCCGCTGACCAGCCACTTACCAACTGGCACATCTCAAGGCAACTCCAGCTCTTCTTTTGGATTTCACTTAGTTGTATATATATATATATATACACAGTATGATATAATATATCCAATGTGATATAGAACTATACTATACTATATATATACAGTATACAGTATATATCCAAAAATTGCAAAATTGGACATTCATCTTCCACCACATTCCAAACCTCATTTTTTTTTGTCCCAAATACAGCTGTGGCTCTGGCACCTTTGGCGCGCGCATGGACCGGGACGTCCTTTTGGCTTCGAATTTGGATCTCCTGGTTTCGGGAGACGACCAAGGCGACCACACCCATGGGCTACGGGGAAAAAAGGAAAAACAACATGGCTTAACTTATGTATACCCTCTGGTAATTTAACATAGCTATGGCAAATCATCATTTTGAACAGGTATATCAACTACAAATCACCCATTGTCCATAGCTATGTTAGTTTACCAGAGGGTAACTACAACACCTCTGATAAAAATAGAAGAAAATGAAACCATAGACCTACCATTCATCAAGCTTTATCCAGCATATCCAGGTGCATGTTTTGTGTTTCGTGCTTTAGTCGTGTTGACTCATGTTTAGTGTCAACACATCCACTTTCAGGCCAGGAGGCCCATCTCAAACATGTTTTTTCTACTGCTTGGTGGTTGACCTACCCCTCTGAAAAATGATGGAGTTCGTCACTTGGGATGATGAAATTCCCGAAATATGGAAAAATGTTCCAAACCACCAACCAGATGTATATATATAATATATATATATATATGTGAGTTCCAATACAAACACACGCAAGAGCAAGCTGAACAATTCTCAGATATAAGTTGACCATCAAAGTACTGGTCATTTCAAATTTTGATGCTTACTTTAAGGGTCAAGGTATATTCAATTCTGAATGAAACTGTCAAGTGTTCAGAGGATCTGGAGTAAAACTTGACACAGTTTTGCTGAGCTGAGGCCACAATATTGATGGCATCCCTTCAAATTTTAAGAATCAATCATGGAGCTTGGTCTGCCATGTTCGATCTCTACAAGTGATCCAAACAACACCATGACTATGATCATAAATCATGTCACAGCTATCTTGATTAAAATGGCCGTATACAATACATATATATATAATTATATATATACATACTATATACATATGTGTTGCTTCAAAGACTGCTGACATTGGTACGTACCTTTATTGATCTCTACTGGTAAAAATTAAGGGTCTATGTCCAGCAACCAACTGAACAATGAGCAGCCCATCCTCTCCAACTTCAACTTCGATCTGGATCTGATCAGAACATGGAAAAACCTGCTCAAAGCTCACATCCTGTCGGGACGAATGCTGACACCAATGTGCCAATAAATCAATTCTGGTTGTGAAGGAAATTCAAAACTGTAGACGAAGAGCAGTTTTTTTTCTGCAGATGGCAGAATCCTCTAACTCCCCAGGGGTTAGTGGAGTGGCTATGAAATTGGGGAATGATGGAATGAGGAAAGCTAAGGTGATTGCAATTCTTGCTGACCAGCGCCAAAAATCCAAATATCGAAGGACATCGCAAGTGCCAAATCAAACCAACAAACAACATAAGTTTCCCCAGTCCTGGATTCTAAAACTCCAGGGTCAAGAATCAACAAACAAAACACCGTCACCATCCGTCACCTAGAAATCCCCATCCAGATCCCAAACTTTGGTTGTTTCCGCCCCTTCAAAATACATCCAATGGGGTTCTACAGTGATTCTGTTTTCATGTGCTCCCAAAGACCGGAGTGGGTCCTTCCCGGAGCATATCACACATGGGCAACCATGTTTCATCACTTTCACATCACTTTCTTGGTTCTACGTGCCATGTTGGTTCTGTATAAATCATACGTATAGTATATACCCTCTGGTAATTTAACATAGCTATTGAAAATCACAATTTTTAATGGGAAAATCCATTATAAATGGTCATTTTCAATAGCTATGTTAAATTACCAGAGGGTAATCCCAAAAAGAGGGAACACTGTGTCCAGAATGGTATTCCGATGATGTTTTACCCATGAATTTCCATCATAATTTACAGGTTTCCAACTTTTCTTTCTGTAAATAGGGGGTTGCTATATATACCATCCAGGTTTCTTGCGGTACCCAACACATTCTATTCTACACTGAGACTGTACCAGTTGTCCTTCAACTGAATGAAGCGATCAGGGTCCAGCCTTGCAAATCACAGGTGCGAGGAGAATTGGAAATGGAAAACCCCTGGGCCCAACTCTTTTCAAGGATAAAACTGATGAAACTCTCCAAATAAAGTTGTTATATAGTAATATAGTTGTTATCTCTCAATTCTGCCAGTTTCGTTGGTATCCCCAATGATCCCCTGACCTCTGAAAGAAACTAGTATTTGTCGGTCAAGATATGTCAACTAATGACATGCCCCCGAAAAGGATTAGCAAATACTTCATAGGGACCAAATTTGAAGATCCATTACTGCCCGCAGACCCGCAAGGTTGACCCATCTCCAAATTCACCCAGCCAGGGAACCGAGAACCATTCATGGTTTCTTCCAGTTGAACTGCTGCCATTAGCAGCAAATGCGAGGCGGCTGGAAGAACGGCCTCTCCCTGAACCTTAGACACCAAAGTTATTTTGGACTGTTCAACAGTGTTCAACATCATACCATTGAAAATCAGTTCAAACTGGATGAACCACAGTAGATTCTTGAATTTTATGACAAATTGTAGTTGCAATTGCAGCAACAACAATTTGGGACTTATGACGTTCCTTCTTTTATGGGCACTTTGGGAGTCACAGTGTGTTCAAGTTCAAAAATTGGGACCTCAAGGATCATGCATGCACATTTTGGGAAGGTAAATTTGATCCTTAGGAAAAAAAGGTATCAAAAATAAATATACATTGAATGATATAAATATATATATATATACACATTGGAGCCTGCTAGATTTGGACACAAACAAATTTTGACCTTACCGTTTCGATGATCCAACCTGACACCACCACTTCAATTCCTGGTAAACCATGTCGCACCTTACTTTTGACCTCATCAATCTGGGTAAATTTGTAACATTTCACCAACCTGAAAAGTTCTGTTGTAGTTTTGGGAAAATTATACCAATCCATGCTAATCCTACACGTCATTTCAAGTGACGTCTCAGCGAATTTGTTCTAATTTACTCAGATCGTCCCAGATCCAAATTCTTGTCATTCCAATCATGCCAATCATCATCACTCCACTGGTAACAATATCCCCTAGCAACCAGCAACCCTAGCAATATTAGCAAATATAAACCCATACGCTCAAACACAATCATCATTCTGGAAACAGTAATTTCATCATAATTCAACAACCTCAAGAGTTCAGCCATTTGGGGATGATTCCCCTTCAAGGTGTGCCCCCCCTTGATGCTTGTTGGTTTATATATATATATATAACCATTGACTATATGTAAACATATGTTTACCATAGACCATATAATTCACCTAGTTAAACTATAAATATAATCCAACCTATCATAAATCCGATTGAATCAGCTATAAATCCCCATGAATTCGTTCTATTTCTTGGTTAAACGAACATGTTCCCATGGTTTCCAAACACCACGGCCTCACGGAACCCTCAGGTCTTCCAGGTCTTCCAGGTCTTCCAGGTCTCCGCGCACGATGCTGTCGAAAGAGGCGCAGAGCCGGAGAGGCCAACTGAGGCGAACTGGGTTTCCGCAAGGTCTTGGAGAAAATCGCCTGGAGCAAGGTCAACCAGAAAAACCATGAAAAACCGCCATCTATGGACATAGTTTCTGACATACCATCCGGAAGTATATATGGTATCTATACATATATATATATATAGATATGTAATCTGACATTCTATCTGACAGTCTTTCTGGCATAGACTTTGACATTCTATCTGACATTCATTGGCATCCTATCTGGCATATATGCCGACATTCTTTCTGGCATTCTATCTGGCATCTATTCTGACAGTCTTTCTGGCATCTATTCTATGATTCTATCTGGCATTCTATGTGGCATCTATGCTGGCATTTTATTATGCCATTCTATTCTTTCCTCCTCTCCTCCTTCTCCTTCTTGTCCTTCTTTCTTGCAGCCTCGGACTACACCCTCAACTGCGAGCGCTAGATCTCAGTGAGCCCTGCCAGAATAGATGCCAGAAAGAAAGTCAGAATAGATGCCAGATAGAATGCCAGAAAGCATGTCAGATACAATGTCAAAGTATATGCCAGAAAGAATGTTAGATAGAATGTCAGCATATATATATATATATATGCACCATATCTACTTCCGGATGGTATGTCAGAAACTATGTCAGAATAGAGTGTCAGGCTGGGGATCACTCGAAGAAAGTGTTCTTATTTTTCTGAGGGAACACTCCAGCTTCGAATTTTGGATCATAGCCATTCGTAGTGGGAAAAGTACAACTTCTTGCCGTGGAAATCGTTTTTTTTCAATGCTGGTAAGTGACTGAGCATGGGAAGCCGACTTTGAACAGTCTGCAGACTATGGTGGAATCGTTGCCAGCTTGGAGTATTGAGAACCGCCAGTGTTACTGTTGGTAACCCCGACAAGAATCTGCTTGGTGGTTTGGTAACATGAATTTCATGACTTTCCATATATTGGGAATTTCATCATCCCAATTGACGAACTCATATTTTTCAGAGGGGTTGACTATGACCACCAACCAGAGAAACTATGACCAGTACCTGAGGAACAAACTGATTTCTAACTGAAACGGTGGCCGATCTTATGAGTAACATCGATGTAACCGCGCCGCAAGCCAGCGAAATGCTTGAGGAATTATCATGATACCTTATGGCTGATTCTGGACGTGTTTGCTAATAGTTTGGTATATTGCAGACACAAGCCCAAACATCTACAATATCTCTGGGTCCATTCTGTTTACCGCGGAGAACAACGAACGAAACGATGGTGAATTCTGCATGTTATTGTTACTCCTACAATTGGGGCAATGTGGGTTGTAGCCCCAAATATCTATTACAAAAGAGAAAACATGATGATTCATAGCTAGACTTGCATGGATATATAGTATAGGTGGAACATATGGGATATAAGATTATAATAGATTATATAAGTAGATGGTGGTTTCTTAAATCATGGGCGATCACCAAGTCACCTTATGGGTGTCAATACCAAGTCATGGTCATCCATGACTTAGATATACTTGGATGATTTCACGGTAATTATCCCAGATTTTTTAAAGGAAACCTCCATAAAATCTGGGTAAATTATAATATTTCACCAACCTGAATGAAGGCCATTTGGGGATGATTTCACTTACATGCCAGATATCATTCATTCCCACCTGCCAGCCACCCATGAATTTTCTTAGTGCCGGACTTGCCCGGCACGAGAGCCAAGGAGAGGATGTAGCAATGGTTTCACCTTGGAAAAGCTCCATGGAGCGTTGTCGCCATGGGTGCCATGGATGCCCAGGATGGTTTTGAAGGAAACTCGAAGGAAAACGTGGAAGACTGAGAAAGACCATGTTTTTGTGCTCATGAAACAGAGTTTTCGGATGTTTTTCGCATTCTTGGAAAGAAACCTGCCAGTCCACCCAACCTGACATCTCCAAATCTAGTGGCTGGTTGGGTCTCCCATTGGATTTCCATCATCCCCATTAAACCGGTGAGTGTAACTGCATATTACTATACAGAACATCAACTAACACGTTTTTTGGGAATTGTTGAAGCACGTCCGAAATACCCAGAAAACTATGGAAACACCCGAAACTTGGCTGGTCTGTAAAGTGCAGTCATCGACTAAACTTGGGAGAACTGACATGACAAAGGAGCATGTTCGGAGAAATGCCATAGCCATCTTGGTGTCTTAAGAGAATTTTCTTTCATCCCATGATTTCATACATTTCCGTTTCCATGATTATAATGAGCCTCAGTTCCTGATCACTTCATCCCATCTCAGGCTCTTACCCAGGGCACAGAGTGAGGGTGGCAAACGTCAGAAATCCTTCTGCTCACCGCAGCCCCCTGTGACAGAGCAGGGACGGCATGGTGGTCTCACCAGACTTCAGGACTCCAAAGGTCCAGCATCTTCGCACTCGGACAAACTCGCCAAACTGTTTTCATCAACCCATCCCAAGCAGGTTCCATTATGATTTCAGTTTCGTGTCAAGTAGGAAATAATATTTCAAAAAACATCGAAGAGCTATCAACCACGTTTTTCGAGAATGTTTGGTCAATTGTGTGTTCTGATAATTTAGTCCAACTTAACTCCTCTTAGTACTCTGGCACATTTATTGCATAGCTATGTGCCAACATCAATCCAACTGAAATGATCAAAAATAACGTTTGTTTTTTCAACGGCGAATTGTTTCATGGTTCTAATCATTCTAATCCCTATCATGGTTAAGTTTCCATGTTTGATGTTACAAATGTTCAACATGTATTTCAACCATCCAAACCTCCATCGTTTCCAATTATCCCAATCATGTTTCCATATGATAGCTGAAAATATCCAAATATCCCAATCAGTGTTTTGCAAATATCCCGTTAGATAGCTGAACAGCAATGTTGTTTCCAGCATTTTCCAGCCATCCAAACCTCCATCGGATGACGGAACGACTGAACGGCGCCTGCAAAGCGCGTCCCACAGAGAGCAACGTCTCGGTCTCATGACGCTCCAACCTTGGCTGAACGAGCAACGTCTTCCGGGAACATAGAATGAACAACTGGATCTATTATGTATTGTGCGTCTATATACATGTATATATATATATATGTGATCGCAAACCACATATATATATAGGTACTTTATACACTATATACATGAATGATATATATATATATATATATATCATGTCATATAATATATATTATATTATATTATATTATATTGTATTATATTGTATTATATTATATTATATTATATATCATATCATATTATATTATATTATATTATCATTTCTATGATGGTTTAGAACAGGATTGTGGTGGATCCGGTGAATATATATATATATAAGTTCCATTGGTTGCCCTATTTCATGGGATATTTGGCCCAAAGTTGTGCCAGTGGAGATCATCCAGGTTGAACAGGAAAAAATACAATCGAAACAACCAGCGGCTTCAGTGCAATGTATAGATATATACCATATACATCCCAGAAACCAGAGATAATTACTATGTAATCAGTGTTACATTAACTATGAAATACCTCTCGGAGTGGATGGAACCACCTTAAGACATGGTATATAGTTGAAGCAAAAAAAATGGAGCCAGGGACGGCGGTCGGTTCCCCTTGCTGCTCCAGCATTGGCAAGCAACGCAAAATTGCAAAGGGATGGACGCGCAGCGACAAGAGAAACGCAGCACGCGCCTTGGCGCGCGCGGCTCTGTGCCGCGATCCTGAAGCAAATTTGCGGCGTGGCCACGTCATGCAAGGCAGACATTATAATAAGAGTTACCATCAGGAATAGACGACATCTGAGCTGGGGACAAGGTTCGAGCAGACGAAGACCGGGCCCGGAGCAGGTGCTGCGCCACTCTTCACGTTAAAATGGCTTGTGACTGCTTGCGATGTAAATGCATGTGCTTACAAAGCAGAAAAGAAGAAACAGAAGTACAATCCAAGGCAGAGACCGACGGCGGCTTGGGAGGTGGCACCCTCAAGGCAAAAGATTTGGCATTCAAAGAAACACAAGGCTAAGACTGTCATGATTCATGTGATGGCGATTGAGGACGCGACCGCTCCAGTATCGGCGACAAAAATTCACCGCGGCGGCGCGGTGCCTGCACGACCAGGACCAGGAAGGTTTGTTTTTGACATGCACTGTCAATGACGCTGCCTTTTGCCGCCGATGCTGCCAGGGGTTCAAAGGCACCTGACAGGGCCTGCACCGCGTCTTGGAGCTCGTCCATGAGGCCTGATTCTGCAAGACGTAGTCCTGTCAGGAAGGGATATAGCAGCCGCCCTACTTCCCAACCCTTGCTGACAAAGCAAGCAGCCGTGCCTGGAGGGGAGTCGGCTCCTGGCATGCAGCAAGGCAAGCGATTCAGGTGCACACGGTGCACTTGTTGGTGCACAATTCCAGGCACGCGCCTCCTCCAGGGCAACATCTGCCCAGCGGCCGCTGAACATCGTGATGTCGCCGATGCAAGCCATTGCCTGGGTGACCGGCGATAGATATACAGGCAGAGAAATGGAGCAAAGGGGCGACGCCTGCGCGGACAAAGGGAAACAAGAGAAAGACGGGTGTAAAGCTTGAAAGTCAGCTTAAAAGCTTGAAAGGTGCTGCGGACAGGTCACATAATGAGGTCGCAAAGGTTCAAAATGCACAACCATGGTAGGTTCATTGCAGGATGCAAACGTATACGGATCGTCTCTCGGGCAATGATGTGATAGCCCAGTTTCAGTGCCCAGTGTTACAACACAAGTACCACGGGATCCTCTACAAAAAACAACAATGAAAGAAATGCTATAGCTGCTATTCATGCCGAAATATCTTTGACATTGTGATATCACATAAGATTTTCGGAATATATCATATTATATACAATCCAAACACTGTATAAGAATTCCTTGTATAAGAAAATGAGGGGCTGGATTGTTTTGCCGCATATATGTTTTGTGGAATATATATGCGAATGGAAGTTAAGAAATTGAGGGACCCTGGAATTTTACAGGCTAAGAAATTTAGAATTATGTGAAGGAGCCCCTTTGCCCCCCTGCTCAATTTTTCTTGACCGCGAAAAGGTTTAGGAGATTCTATTTGGAGCGGGAAATGGAGCCAGCCTCCCTTGCAACCGAATACCCGCCAAAATGAATTTTGCACAACCATGGCATTGGTTGGGAGTGACAAGCAAGGGGGACAGGACCAACCAAGATTCAAGCCGCTACACGGTCACCAAGGCTGCTGGCAATAGCTTCAGCCAAACACCAGCCAGACTCACTGTAGGTCATCTGTGTCCTTGGCTTGTGTTGCCTTGGCTTGCCCTGGCTTGCCTTGCCTTGGGTAAGGGTTGAATTCAATACATAGCTAAGAAATCCAGCCCCTCAATTTCTTAACCATGTGAGGGAAAAGCACTTGCAAAAGGAAGGACAAGCCAGAAGAGGTTGCTCTTTGGCTGAAAACGTGGCACTTGTACTTCCGTGAGCTTGTTTGCAGAAAGCCACAGTTCGTCAACTTACCAAATCAGCCAGCTGAAGACTTGACTTGGGGAACTTATCTTCCCCACTGCCGGTTCAACTGCGACACCACTGGCATTGATTCTTTGCATGTCTGACTTGTCTTTTTCCTGAAGCCAAACATGCTGGGAAGCTCGGATGTGTCATATTGAATACTACATAAAGAAATTGCTAAGAAATTAAAAGACCCTCGACCGGATAATTGTACATTTATACTGACATACATAAGGCCTTTCCGATAAGAAATTGAGGGACCCTGGCCATCGGCAACCAACATTCTTATATAACGCTCGCGCTATATATATATATATATATATTATATATATATACACATCAATATTTGATAATTTTCATGCAGTATACTCTCACTATACATAAAAAAAAACACATAGGATTTTCGGCTTTTCCTGCTTCCGATCCACATGTTGCATCATGTTGCTATGGTTTTCCAGCCACTAAAAGGACGACCGGAAGCGATCTGAGACGTGTGACTCCAGGCTGGTGAGCCATCGATCTCCAGCCTGGTGAGCAGTGCCAGAGATCACAGGGTTATTGTGAATTTCCTGTCAAAATATGATAATGTAATGGTCAATAAATATGTATATTTAAATAACACTACATATAATATATATGTATATATATATAATAATATATTGTATATAATACATAGAATAGATTAAATAAAAAATAATATATATATATAATATAGTATTCAATATATAATATATAATATGATACATAACATAATATAAAATATATAACATATAATATATAATATATAATATACAATATATAATAGATAATATATATTTATATAATACATAATATAAAATATATTACATATAATAAAAATAATATGATACAATATAGATAATATAATGTATAAAATACAATATATTAGAGAAACATGAAATGTAATATAAACATATCTAATACGTAATTTAAAAACAAATATAATTATATAGAATAATTTAATATATATATATAATATAATATATTGTTATGTTTCAAAAAATATAAATAATATATTATATATATATATATTATATAATATACTATAGAATAAACCAAATATAATATAATATATATAGTATTAAATAAAACATACATAATATATAATACATAATACATAAAATATAATAATGTAATATTAAATCAATATATAAAATGTGAACATATTATGTATATATATATATACAAAAAATCAAATGATCAGAACGATCATTCCCACTTCAGTCTCATCATTATGATCGATATGATCCATCAATATCTATAATGATAATTCCTAGGAACACATTCCGATGTTGAATTACCATTATTTTTATTACATCCTGCAGTCGGACTTTAAGATGCATATTCCCCCAGCTGACTGGTCGAGCCTGAAAATGGCCAATTGAGGAAAGAGTGGCCGTCCAAGACTCTATTTGCCAAGGTCTTTAACTTAGTTCTGAGAGTCGGGGATGGTATACCTAGTGAAAAATGTCTGGATAAAGGCTCAATAAACTTTTTCTGGGAAAATGCTCGCCACCACGTACACTCGGGTCGCTGTCTGGCGACAGTCTATCACGTCAAACATGCCCTGCTGTTTGGTCGTTCCAACCATCACCCCCCAAGAAAAAACAACATGTCATCAGCGATCACCAGAGATCATGATAGGAAAAAAAAAACATGCTAGAAAACAACACCAGCATGGTGTAGTTTGGGCCTCCAAATCTCCATAGTGGATGGTTTCGTTTAGTCAATATTATGGCCAGTAATGATTTGATGGGATTGCTGTAATGTGGGGCCCCAGAGTTGTAAGTTGGTTCATAAACCAAAGTCACTAGTCATAAGTATCACAAACCATAGTTATAGTTATTGAGTTATAAACCTCTAGTGAGCCCCACTTTGTGGCGGGTGGTCACCAAGCTCTTGGGCATGGGCCTAGACTCGCTGGGTACCCACTACCCTCGATTGCTTAGAGAACTCATCCAAGTACAAAACTGTTGGGTAAAACACTTTTAAAAAAAAACCTAACATCTTAGTCTTAGTCATTAAACAACACTAACATCTTAGAAACTCCTAGAAACGTCTTAGTAAACTTATAAAAACTTACGAGTATGTTTTTTTCTTTTGCATACTCAAGGTCGCCATCTTCGCACCCTAAAAAAAGAGGGTGAGTCGAGCCAACTTCACGGCCCCCGGCACCTGAGAGAACGTCCGAGCCATCTTGGCCAGCCTGGCTGCGGTGAGATGTTCAGCCATGTTTCCATATCTATCCAGTGATTTATCTACGTATCACATATGTATATATATATATATTATTACTTCACCATAGCTTTATCTATAGTATCCATACTTATCCATATTCGTACATATGTCCATTTGTTTCCATTGATTGGTAGGGTCATGGCTTCTTCTAGACGACAAAATTTGCAGCTGACCAAACATGCTGGCGTCACACCGGCTGAGGACCTTAAAGAAGTGCACGTTTGGTGCTGCTCCCCAGTGACGTTCGGTTTCGTTTCAAATCACGAGGTGTATATATACATACATATGTATTATATGTGTATATATATATATACATATTATATCTACCATTAAAAAAACATATGAAAACTATAGAAGTCACATGGTGAAGTGTTTACCAACTTAGATCCATATTTTTTTCAGATCAATCACCGCGAAGAATCCGCAGGCGAGGTTGTAGCTCAGCTCTCAACCGACTTCCAGGAAATGGCTGCAGCCAAGGCTTTCCAAGACTTTGACCTTGGCCACGAACGAATCTTGGGAATTCTTGGGATATTACAGGGATCCAATAGGATATAAACAAACATATGCATATGTATACAATATATATATATATATTATACATTGTTATGACATGTTATGATATGTTATGATGTATTGTGATATGTATATGATACGTTATGGTCACATATTGCAAGTCTGCAGGGTATTACAAAGAAAACAAACAGGACAACAAATCGGTTCAACCCTTATTTCTGCGGTTCCTCGTCAAAAAAACCAGGCAAACATCCCCTAGTTCACTGGTAAATGATGGTTCATCCACCCAAAACATGGTATTTCATAGGTCTTGAAAAAAACACAACCTGGTTCCCCGGGCCCCAAATATGAGACAACTGTTGGGGCCCCAAACCGCACCCAGAAAGTCCACGGCCTTGGAAGTGTCATGGCCTCGGCGCAGGTATCAAGTCCCATGGTACTGGTTGGTTAGTAGACCCATATGCTCCATGGTGCTGGAATATTTACCAACATTTGCCCTAAAAATCACCCAAATGTAGGTAAATATATCATACAGTACATGGAGTGTATGGGACATATTATGGGATTGAAATATTACCGTGCTTGCTTATGGTGATTGATTAGTAAGAACTGGTTGGTATTCTGCACTGGATTAGTTCATCCAATGAAACCAGCACCCCTCACAACAACCTATGAACAGCCGTGGAATCCGAGAATCTTCCGGCTCCTACTTGGAGGATCACAGCCATTAACAGCTCAGTAACAGCATAGTTGTGATATACACATATAAAATTATTTACGTATAATACTATATAAATAATTACATATCTTATATATATAACATATTATATTTTATAATGTATATATATATACATAATATTCTATGGCTATACAATTATATTATATAAATTACAGTAATGAGATAACAAACTTCGGGGACTTACGAGTACCATGGTATGATACGCCAAAAGAGTGAGCCCAATGGGATCCAAAAAAAGATCCTGGCACTCCCAATAAGTCGGTGCTGGGGCAACCCCACTAAGCCAATATTCTTTCTCTGTGACTTCCTGTTTCACAACTGAAGCGCTCATGCAAGACACCTTGGGGCGCGAGAATGTATCAGGAGCTATTCCAGTGTTTGGGATCGAAAAAGAGCTGGTTGGGGAAAATGAAGCCCCTCATCGTCAAGTAGCAGCTCCCACATAGAATAAGATGAGCTGGAAATTATGCGCGGGAAACATATGGAAATAGGATCTATATGTTTGTTTTGTTATATTGTTTGGGGGACCCCTATTTCACCTACAAAAAAGCGTTCAAACTGGATAGATGTCAGCCGATATCAGAGCAACGCCGCACACATCACCATGACCTGTGTCGCTAAGATGTCGACAAAGGTCACTGCAGGTGGGGCAAACTTACAGGTCTTGCGGCAAGGTGCAGGGTTTGCGAAGCGTTGTCTAATGGTTTCAATCCAAAAAAAATGGCCAGTTGGGGTCATGATCCCAAACATGGTTGAAAACATACACATGTTTGACCAGTTGAAACCAACAACCAGTGGCGCGTGTATATTTATATTATATGGGTAGCCATATATAAATACATATCTCATCACTTCAACCAATTCTTCCACCTATAAACCCGCGGCAAATGGCGTCCTAAAGCCAAACGCACGCGCCCAACCTTGAGCTCTTCCTTCATTCCTTAGCAGGTGATGAAGTCCATCGTCTTTAGAAGTGTCTCAAGCTCCTATGGCCACAACAAAAAATAGAGCCAATACATTCCAAAAGGTGGGGGGTAACCTATCCTGGTGTCCAAAATATGTTTGTCAGTTGGGGGTCATTCATCCAAAAATAGAGAGTTGAACAGTTGAACATGTTAAAGATATGTTTGAGACCACCAACCAGTATACCTAGACCCTCCAAAAGGTATTCGGTATTCTACCCCGTGATTCTAGTACATTTACTTTTATCATCTTTTATCTATCTTCATGGGCACTTGGAGGTCTAAGTACTATAGATATCTATATAGGTACCATGAAATGTGGATCTCTTTAAGGATTTCCAGAGAGACTTCTACCGCCTAAGATTTTTGGATCAGGACGGGACAGCCCCAGCCTTCGAGGACGGGAGAGAGCAGCTTGGAGTGCATGGCATATGGCCTTGGTAATGGATAGATGATTTACGTCGTTTACTGGACAGCAACCATATTCACACGGCAGTTAGACATGGAAAATCCTCAGTCATATGAACTATCCCCAGTTCCGTCGAATATTATATATCCTGGGATGTACATCCAAGTACACCATGAATTTTACTCATCAAAACTGATGATACACCAAAAAACATCAAAAAAAGGTTTCTATGCGGCAAGATTTCAACTATGCGTCAATAGACATTGGCAACGTAGCCAACGAGGGTTTACTCCAATACCCGGACCTAGAGAGAACCAAGGCAAAACATGCTAGGTGGGGCCACCTAGACAGCCTGGATTAGAGCTCCAATAACTATGATGCTCTATGGAAAGTATAACTACCAAGCCCCAAGTACCTGCAAACATGGTGTTTTAACCCATAGTACTTTTACCATTTGGAGGGTCTATAGGTATATAATATACTTAATGGATCTTAATGGATCTTAATCGGTGTTACAGATGAACAAACCACCCGTGTGGGCCCGGATTTTTTTCTGGCCGGGCATCAAGACAAGTCTTCCTATTCCACCAGTACAATCCAATGAACTGCCATCAATCACACTTTTTGTCCTCTCGCAATCTATTGTGTCTCGCATTGGTCATTGTCTCGACTGTGCGTCACCAAGTTGCCGAATAAGGGCAACCAAGAAAGCACAGTAAGCAACAGGTGACTGGGCTAACAACAATGGTTTGAACAAGTTCCGAAATAAACGCGTAGAAGAAGAAGATGTTATGCGAAAGCA
Organism: Cladocopium goreaui; assembly: GCA_947184155.2. Taxonomy (NCBI): domain Eukaryota; class Dinophyceae; order Suessiales; family Symbiodiniaceae; genus Cladocopium; species Cladocopium goreaui. The sequence goes on along the minus strand of CAMXCT020005957.1, from coordinate 30,941 downwards.
ATGGACAAGCAAGATGAAACAACTTGAATACCCCGAGCAAAATACAGCAAATGCAGCTTTTGTTGAGGTTTTGTTGTTTGGTTCGATACCTAGACCCTCAATGAACCCATAGAAATGGGTATTCTAGTGTATAATTCTACCCCAACTTCTTGGTATACATACTTTCCAAATCATTCACCCATTTTAGTTGCTAACAACCGGAACATAACCTGAGGACATAGCTTCTTTCACCCATTTTCACGGGCACTTTGAGGGTCAAGGATCACGACTTGCTCCCCAGCCACCACGTCACGTTGAGTAAGAGTCAGTCTCAGCTCAGCTGCTTCTCACTGAAACTCAGCCGACACTGCGCACAGTAGTGAGCGCAACGGGAACGCAACTGCCGAAACATCCGCCGCAAACGTGGTGCCGATCGTATTCACCGGCTCCAAACAATCCCGACATCGAAAACAGCATGATTTGAGTCCAATCCCACTTCTGAAACTGCTTGATGAAGCTACAGAAAATGGAATTTATTGAATTTCCAGATGTCAAGGGCCTGTGGCAGAAATGGATCTGCGAACATCTGGGAACATCCGGGCTGAGTGCCTCTCGGCCAGAGGTACATCCCCGGGAACGGTATCGAACTTGCACCAACCGCGGCTCTTGATTTCTGTCAGCCTGGGAAGATTCCTGCAGGTAACCAACAGATTCATGAGCTGCAGCACGAGCTACATCTGGCTGAATTCATTGGAATGGTGCATGTCGCACGATGGGAACCTGCGTGGTCGGATCTGAGAGGACAGGATTTTTTCAAGCGAGTTGGGAAACTCATCAGGCGAGATCTTTCAGTTGGCATGGGTTCAATATTTTTTTTGCCTCTCAGTGGTGCCGAAATTGACTTTGCAACGTGTAATCTTAGAAATATGCTTCAATATGCTTCAATATGCTTCAATAGTATGCGTTGCCTGAGGCCTCTGCTCCCAGAGTAGGTTAGGGGCCATAGAGCAACAATCAAGTTGATGCCATGTCAACATGATATGTGACATCAGTGACATCTCCCTGCCTTGGTTGAGAGCTCCAAGCATGCAAAGATCAAGCACGCCATCATCGCCACCCGTCCATGTTTGAGTTCTGCTTCTGCCATCCAGCGTCGTCCCTTTGGAAGCCAGCATGACATGGGCATTTCGACGTCCTGCGGCGGCTCTATGAGGTGGGCTGCAGATAGGCCTTCAGGATTCAATGAAAGGTAAATTTAAGCAGGAACCACCCTTCAAATGCTTTTTCCCCACCTGCCAGGTGAGGGTTGTTAGATTTTATGTCAGTTGCCTCCTCCTCCTCCTCCTTCTCCTCCTTCTCCTCCTCCTTCTCCTCCTCCTCCTCCGCCTCCTCCTGCCTCGTCCTCCTCTCCTCCTCCTCCTCGTCCTCCTCGTCGTCCTCGTCGTCCTCGTCGTCCTTGCTCAACTGCGACCCGCGATCCACAGTGTTCTCTGCCGGACCTCAACCACGACCATCCACGCCCAGTGTTCCCTGCCGGACCTCAACCACGACCATCCACGCCCAATGTTCCCTGCCGGACCTCAACCACGACCATCCTGTTCCCTGCCGGAGTGCTCCCTGCCGGACCTCAACCACGACCATCCACGCCCAGTGTTCCCTGCCGGACCTCAACCGCGAGTATCCACGCCAAGTGTTCCCTGCCGGACCTCATGTAGGAAGATATGGGACAAAGAATGTGCAGAAGAAAGTTAGAAAGAATGTCAGAAAGAATGTCAGAAGATATGCCAGAAGATATGCCAGAAGATATGCCAGATAGAATGCCAGATAATATGCCAGAAGATATGCCAGATAGAATGCCAGATAGAATGCCAGAAGATTTGCCAGATAGAATGCCAGAAAATATGCCAGAAGATATGCCAGATAGATATGTCAGAAGATATGCCAGAAGATATGCCAGAAGATATGCCAGAAGATATGTCAGAATATATGCCAGAAGATATGTCAGATAGAATGCCAGAAGATATGTCAGAATATATGCCAGAAGATATGCCAGATAGAATGCCAGAAGATATGTCAGATAGAGTGCCAGAAGATATGCCAGATAGAATGCCAGAAGATTTGCCAGATAGAATGCCAGAAGATACGCCAGAAGATATGCCAGATCATATGCCAGAAGATATGCCAGATAGAATGTCAAATAGAATGTCAGAAGATATGTCAGATAGAATGCCAGAAGATTTGCCAGTAAGAAAATGTATAAATGTCATGGTGGGGATCACACGAAGTAAAGTAATTTCCACACTGCTTTTTTAGGGATAAACAAAAACTATAGGAAACATTGCAGAAAGGTATCCTCATGTATCCTCCATTGTTCTATATTTGCCTCACAAAAACTAGTGCCAAAATGGTGGAGAATTATCCCAGTCAATAACTGGCTGGTAAGTCGCTGTGGATGATGTAAAAGGTTTTGCACCACATTAAGTCCCTTGAGTCAGCTTGTCAAAAACAAAGAGTAGGAGGTTTAGCCCGTTTTTCCCCCCAAAAATGATCAAACATGGTAATCAAGTCTACTTGGCTGTGAGATGATGAAACGCTCCATGGTACCACCCCCAGCCCCTTCCGGCGGCAGCGGCGCATCCTTCAGGTTTAAAGGGTCGAAGCCGTAAAATCCCGGTGGCGACTCAGGCGTCTTGGACATCTCAGGCACTGCAATGGCCATAGCTCCCACGGCCAGCGCCAAACCGAAGGGGAAATCGCCTGGAACCAGGCCTGGAGCCAGGATCACCGCTGTTTCATGGTTATTTGTGTATATTTTTTTTGCTGAATCATAATTAGATAAATATTTATAAACCAACTTAGCTAACTATGGGATACTATACAGTGGGACCCATATGGCATATACCTTTAATTACCCAAGTTTAAAAGTTAGATTCACTGACAGTCTGTATATTCTTATTTATACAGTATATTACAGTCTTATACTATCCTCTGGCTGACCGGCCAATCAAAGTGTTTTTTGTCGAAGTCTTTCGGGTCATTTTGTGGGTCAAGCCATAATCGTATGGCTCGATTGTTGGTATGGACAAGTACATCTGAAAACACGGAGCTTCAAACTTTACCCCAGAACAAGACCAAAACATAGAGACTAACAACACATTGCCAGCGCTAGTCCAGGAATGATATGACTTGAGCTTTTGCCTAGACCCTGCAAAGTACAAAAGAACAGTAAATGTAAAAAGGTCTTTCAAGATCTTTCTAGCAAATACCAAGTGTCATGGGTAGCTTGAAGTAGATTCACATGGTATTTTGAGAAGGTTGTAAGCATTGGGCAACCCTCACAGCAAAAATGGCACTGCACTTATTTGGAGATCTCCATAAAGTCAACACGTCTCCTGGGCGATGTCCCTTGCAGTAAGCGTCTCGGCCTTGGGTCTCAGCAAGGACGGAGTCGAGCTCTGACAAGGGCCAAAGCAGCACCGAAACCATGGCGATGCGCGAATGCTTCAACTCAGCCTCTTGCATCCATCTAAAGGTCGCCAAGTCCTCAGAGTCTCTCAGAGTCTCTCAGAGTGCTAGTAGATGTTGATTGATGTTGACTGGTCTGCCTCTATATTTTGGCTGCTGTTTTAAACCTGATTCCATAAGGCATCTTTGATGTCACATGACCTGACTGAACTTTCGCCTGTGGCATACTGGAAGTGGCTCCCCCAACCACGTCCAACCACTACTTTGGTGCGCATCCAAGTTGTACTAAAGTGATTGCAACATATTAACAATTATTTCTGGTTTGTAGGTCTCTAAATTAACAGGTGTCCTGTATATCATTGACTACTGGGCTAGTTCCATGCATATTATATCCTCTTGCCATCTGACATGGAGATCCCAGAAATCCCAAAAAAAACCTAATGGTATGCACTTCCCCAGAAGAAAGATCTCTTCATATTTGGTGTTTTTTTGATCTCTTCATTTTGGAGTCACTTTCTGAGGGAATGGGATTAGAATGTCATCTGCCTGTTTCAACTCCCGGAAACATGTTTCGATGGTATCTTTGCTTTCGCAACCAAGGTCTACACACTTTATAGATTACAAAATCCCATTGAAATGCCGTTCAATTGCCATTAAATCCCAAAAAAAAACAATTGAATCCCAGTAAATTGCCATGTAATCCCAATACATTGCCATTAAAATTACAAAACAAATGCCATTAAAATACCATGGTCACCGCTGGCTCCGACTAAAACCAAGGAACTCTTGCGAGACTGGCGGGATCAAATCCTGCATCACCTGGAACGTTGACGATGAACTCGCGATACTTTGGCTGAGGCAGGAACCTCGGTACAGTCATGGCCCAACTAACAGTTGTAAATGGCATGAACTAACTCCTGCACCTAAGATTACATACAAATAAATATCACTTAAACGAGCTTATAAGTCAATTATACTTATATAGTCTATAGTTATAACTGTTAAGGGCTATAACTTATAGTTACAACTGTTAAGGGCTATAACATGCTATAGCTGTATGAGTCTACCAAGAAGATACAACAACAGGGACTATTTCATTGAATTTAATGGGATATGATGGAATCTATTGGGATATAACGGGATATTATGGATGTGTTTGAGATATAATGGGATATTACGGGATTTAGATTCATGGGGAGAGACCCCTTTAAGTAGCAACTTCAAAAAAGGGAAACTGATCATGAAGAATGGGATTTAGAGGTTACCAACTTTGAGACAAAGCTGCTCCAAAAATGGTCCCTGATCATGGCTAAGACATGTTGAGGATAAATGGGACGCATCGGAATAATAATATGATGAAAAAGGGAATAATATGATTAAATAATATGACTAAATAATATGATTAAACAATATGAATAAAAAAAATATGATTGAAATATACAACAGTAGGAATACCAATAAAAGTAAATCATAGTCATATCGTCCTAATCATAAACCATCCCCAAAATCATCATAAAAAGGGTCCTATAAACCATCCCCAAATGGTTGACACCTAGGAAGACAAGGTGCTTTACCCGCAACTTAACCCTATCTCCGGATAATCTGATTCCAGGGTAAACTGCGGTTAATAAGAAAAGCAAGGTTCATTATTGGTTGTCCCACATCACAGCAATTATATTGAAAGCTATCAACCATCCCTGACTCCTCAGCATCATTGGCAATGAATAAATATGGTTCACTGTCAGAATTCAAGACCCAGCCTTGAACATCACGTGGATACTTTCAACATCTTTAACAGTCAACTTAGGACCTAGACTCGAATCACAAGTGCCTTTGACCCTCACTGGGGAAACGGGGAACCGATTACGATCGATACGATCGATACCTGACCAAAGGAACGGTAGTGCTGCTGGTTGTTCCAGTGCTGCGGATGCCTCATGGATAAAAATTGGGTCCGTCCACTTTATCTGGTTGGTTTTTTGTTCATTTCATTCACGTGGAAATAACTGATCTGATCATGATATATGTGTTTTGTTCATTAACTGATTTATAACATAATCTAATATGCTCTAACATGATCTAATATGATCTATCCAGTTGTTTTAATGTTTTTTATCGATGCAACTCCAGCCCTCTAATCCGATCCATCTTCCCACCATTCGAAACAGGCCGGCCGTCCTCCAACCGTCTTCGCAAACTTTGGTCCGATGAAACGTCCACATCAACCGATGTCTTCACATCTGGGGATTCCTCGCACCCAAAGGTGCCCGTAGAGAGCAAAATGGGACCCATCTCCAAGAGAAATCCAAAACAGCGACAAATGGGAGGAGAAACAGTAGATAAGCTGACTGATTACGAAGAAACTAATACAAACACATACGCATATTTAGTTTTAATTGAGCATTCCGAAATCAAGAAGAAAGATCCTTTTCTCTTTTGTTGAAACGACCCATCCAGTGGCCCACATTCTTGCACAAAGCAGGATGTGTCTAGCATTTTGCTTAGGCATTATATATATATATATATCGTACCTGTTGCAATGTGGCTGGTGACAGCTTTCAAATAATTAGTTTCTTGAGGCACACTATGCTATCCATATCTACCAAGACTTATTGCCATCATCACCAGTAGGATTGATGAACACTGCTGTGGATTAAGACGCCAACAGGTATCGCAACGACAATATCTTTAGTTAGTGTTGGTTCTCGCCGACGACACACCTATGAGGGTGATACATCCTATTGCTAGAAACATGTTTGGTTGAACATTTAAGCCCCCTGAAACATATTGACATATTGTATCAATCCATCAACATCACCATCATATACCATCATATACCATCATATACCATCATATACTATCATACATCATCAATACCATTATCATTATCATCATCATCATCATCATCACAGGTAGGATGAAGGGGAACCATATCTACAACACAGGCATCTTTCTTGGTAATTTAGTCACTTTCAGCATTTTTTCAGCGATAAACATACAAACAGATTGTCGTCAAGCTTGGTTCAGTTGTTCAATTTGTCCCATGGAAGTGCGAGACATGATCTACACAAAGGAAATGATTGGTCAACACCCAATCAAATTATTGGAATAGCAACATTGGTGCGACTGAAAATGGCTACACCCAATTTATGGCCGCAACTCATGAGTTTTCCCCAACTGGTCAACTAAGCTCCCCAGAGTTATTGCTTCTAAATCCATCAGTACTTTAGATGGTAAACATCTACCAGTTGCCATTGATTCCCTGCTTCACTTCAAATCCCCTGAAATTGCCATGAAATCCAAGTTTTTAGATGGTCAAAAAGTCAAAAACCATTAAAAAAAAACAGCGGTTTCAGGAACTAAACCCAGCACTTTCCCACCAGCCGTCCTCCTGGTCCCCTCGACTCATCAGCGCGGAGTTCATGCTCCGTTCTCCACGTCTCCGGGCGACCGCATGGGCGCTAAGCCCCACGGCCACGCCGAGGCCCGCCTTAGAGATAAACCAGGCGCCACTTGGATCAAACAGCGGTAAAAAGAGTCCATTTTTAGCCATAACTGGTGGAATATACTCCATAGTTTTGGTAACTTTTAGTACTTTTTAGCATTTTTTGCCCTAGTTGGAGGGTCTTTGGAGGGTCTGGCCGGTTGTTTCATAGATTCTATGGGATTATATATATACTAGTATATATATATATATATATATTAATCACTATATATCAACATCAACAAATGATCAAGAATGGGCATTTCGAAGAATCATAGGAGGTCCGTCATGGTTTGTTTACCAGGCCATGCAACATTCCCTGTTACAATAAATACAGATTATTCAACAACCCCAAACCTTGACCATACAAAAAAAAAACGGTGGGTTTTTGAGGACTCACACGGCGACGTCGACGGATGAACTGCTCAACTGGGCTCGTGGATACCCATGCAATCTTCGGTAATCCTCCCAATCAAACTATGAAAACTGAGTTTTTTTGGGAAGCCCATGTTCAAACAATCTCAACCGATCAACCCCTCCGAGCCACTCTCTGCACCAGTGTTGTACATGTCCCGCAGAAGGGGCTTGCGTGCGGCGCATGCCTCCCATGGCCTCCGAAGTGAGTTCTGCATTGATTCCCATTCTCAGGGTTTCAAGGCCCGCAAAACAGGCCTTTCATGTTTAAGGTGTTGATTTCCACATAATTCCCATGCATATCCATACTCCGTACCCTTCGGTAATTCCACAAAGCTCTGAAAACCACGGCCCACGATTATCACGATTGTTTTTTTTCTATATACTTAGATGGGCCATGGAGTTAATTAATTGGTTAATAAGTGGCTTCTGACCAATCATACCCCAGTTAGCTGATAAAAACCACTTATTAACCACTTACAACCAACTCCACAGCTCATCAAAGTACAACTCATGTTGGTAAAACAATCATAAACCATCCCATTTCATCCAATTTCACATTTTTTATAGGTAGTAGGTGGTATAAACCATTCCCAAATGGATGTTAAATGGTATAACATATTATGTTCCATCCATATGTTATAACTTATACCATATTACCATACTATTGTTATACCATATTACCCAAACATTATCTGGTTGGTGCTTTCAATCCCTCGGAAAAATGATGGACTTCGTCAAATAGGATCATCCTCCCGTTGGGGAAATTATCCCAGCCATGTTCGGGCGCCTTGAGGAAGCACTGGTGATGCTCCAGGTCCCGCCTCCGGCGCTCCGATCTTAATAAACGACGCTCCGGGAGCCATAGAAAATGGTGCCATTAATATACCCAATATAATGTGTATATATTTACATACACACATTGTATGATATCTGTAACATGTATATATATATATATAATGTTATATATATATTTCTGCCTCTGCTGTTTTTTGGGGTACTTGGAGGCTCTAGGAATAGATTTAGAGTTATGCTACAAGTTTATCCCTTCAATGGGAAGATGTTTCGGAGAAGAAAACGGAGTATTCAATGGTCAAGTCGCCGGGCTGGAAAATCCATGCGGAAATGACCAAACTTTGTGTCATGAAATGTCATGAGCCAACCAAGCATGAAAATGGGTCAAATCCGGCACAAAATGGATGGTTTAAAACTTAAGTGACCAGCATCTGCGAGTCTGGGATAGTCTGGGTCTTGTCTGAAGTCTTGATCCATTCCCGTGTAACCATTGTAACCCATACCTGTATCCAATTCAATGTGCTTCCATCCAACAAGCTCAGGCTTGCCTGTTGGGCCCTAGGGATGATCTATATATCAACTTTACTGGGAGCCACTAGAGGCTCCATGGAGCCCACCAGATCTCCGTTCTCGAAACCCCCGACCGTTCTCCTGCCTGAAAGGCAGCAGGCGAAGTAAAACTCAGAGACATCGCGCCTCTTAGGGAACGAACTTCCCCCTGTACTCTCTGTTTGTACCCAGCAAAAATGGTGGAATATACTGAATATACCCCATAATTGCCATAGTTTCATAGTTTTAGTACTTCATCATGTTTTACCATATTTACCATATAATGATTTAGTATTTTTATGTAATTTTACCATCATTTTACCATTTTTGAGGGATTTGGAGAGTCAATCTGAAATTCTTCGAGATGGGACATCAATCCATCAAGCATCCGATTTTTGGGGCTGGAGGTTGTGCCAAACAAGTCCTGTTTGGAAGAAGATGCTAAAAGGATGTGGTACTATTGATAGATAAAGATAGATAAAGCATAGAACGTTGATAAACATGGGGCAAATATGGGCAAATGCACATCATGATCCCAACATCCCAGAATCACATTGTCATCTACACTGGCTGGTTGATGTTCTTTCCGCCACCACATCTGCCTTGCCTGACCCAAAGCCGCGAACAAACAACGGCTGCACGGTCCCACCGGTCGACAAGTCTAATCTCTACAAGTCTAACTAAGTGCAATCTAGAACCCAAAAGCTGCAACACTCAGGGCGTTCAGACTGAGATTTCGAGGATAACTGTCACATCTTCAGCATTCAGAAACGACCACTTGGCAGCTGGGATGAACTTGGACGCTGGCGACTTCAAGAGCTTGCTTCTTCCACGGAACTGCTGGCAAATCTCCTGAACCGGTTAGGAAAACATTTGGTTATGGGTCAAAAGCCTGGTTACTTGGATGGTACCCTAAGTCATAACTGATTATTTTTTCAGCCATCTTGGTAATTTCATAGATTTTGACCCATCCCCCATTTCAATGCAGTCACAAATTAAAGTGTGCAATCATGGGCATTTCAATCGTTTGGGCCTTTGGGTTTGGGCAATTGGAATTATCTCCGTGAGCATGCTGAAGAGATTGCCACTCACGGCGGCTCAAAAGGAAGATGTCACTTGGCTTCAGCTGGTCTCGTATTTCATGTAATTAGTCTCGGTTTGCTATGTCTGCACTCTACACAAAATCTGACGGTTGATACAGTTCCACGGTAGAGATGGAGATCCTCTTGTCACCTATAAGTTGCGCATGTTTCATACTCTCACCACTCCCCGGGACAACTAGATCATCATTCCAGGGCTCCTGAGTCATGCCTGTCTGGTTGGCTACCAGAGGTTCCCATCTTGGAGCCACAATAACAAGTATAGCCAATGTTCGCCAATAAATCAGCTGCCATCTGGTAGTCAAACATGGTTAACTAGAAAATAATCTATAAATGCTGGCTTAATATGTCTAATGGGAACATATATAATCTATATAACATTATATAACTATATAATAATATATATATATAATATAGTCAATCTATAATATATATATATAACAAATCTATAATATATATATATAATCAATCTATAGTATATATATATAATCAATCTATAATATATATATATATAGTCAATCTATAATAATATACATATATATATATATTCAATCTATAATATATATATATATATATATACTGTATATATATATATATATATTCAATCTATAATATTTATTTTTAAATATATATATATATATGTGTGTATATAGTGTATATATATATAGAGAATCAAGCATGGCCACCAGGAATGCTGGACCAGTCTCCTCCACCATGTCCTTTGGGCCAGCAACAACCTCAGGCCAGGTCAAACCACTTGTTGCACCTGGGAAAACAAGTTTGTAAATGATGAACAAACTGGGGGTAACTGCTTCCGCATCCCAGTAAGTGGTGTGTAACATTGTGTAACCATATTGCTTAATTACGTATATCTGGGGTAATTATACTATGTATATATATATAATGTAATTACCCCAGTTGTAGATGCTTTTTCACCACATGAGTGTCTTAAATTCTGGGACCTGCCTGATTTCGGCCTTGCCAGCGGAGTCCGAGGGACCGTTTGGCTCGGAGCGTTGATGGCAGCGACGTTGAGTCGGTCTCGCTTCACCTCATAGAGCTTTGAAGCTTTGGTGTTAAACATTCGTGGGTTTATCATGAGTTGGATTATTAGAATTGCCATTATTGTTTACCATAAATGGCAATTCATCATGGTATACCATAATTATTGTACAATCAGTATACCGTATACCCCAATGAGTTGTCCCTAATTATTAGAATTACCATGAATCTTTGGGTATACGGTATACTGATTGTATACTGTTTGCAAACACACTTGTGTTGGCAATCGTACAAACTATGCTCACTCCAATCCACACAGAAATCACGCTGCCAGTGACAAGGTTGGGATACCACATGCCCTGAATTTGAACTAGCCGACCAAACTTGGATGTTCGGGGATATATTTAGACCTTTAAAATGCACTTAATTCATCATAAACCATCATAAATCATCATAAACCATCATAAATCATCATAAATCATGATAACTCATCATAGCCAAGGTTTCTTTTAATCGTTTTTCTTCATCTCCGGGTTTTCAGCAACGATAGGGCGATACCCCAACGGGATGATGTATTTCATCTAAGCACCTCACCAACGCAGTCTCCACCTGGACCATAGCGATTTGGAATGGTCCAAAAAAAAATGATTTGCCATTGATTTACCATGTTTTAGCATAAAACGTGGTGATTTCCTATATCTATATATCTGTATATATATATAATATATGTATGCATAATCATCGTATATATATATATATATAAAAGATAAATATTATACAGCCACATAGACTCTGTTTGTACCCATAAAAATGGTGGATTAATTATACCCTAAAGTTTTAGTACATTTTACAATTTTATTGAGATATTTGGAGGGTCTAGGTATAACGAAAAATTGATCATATATAGGGGTCCCAAAAAGATAGAAAAGTTTTTTTCCAGGATTTTCCAGGATATTTGGTTCGATGATCTTTCCTGAATGTTTCCATGTATGACCGGGGGGTGCTATAATAAACAGTGAAGGACTGAATGGACATAATAATATGTGAAGAATAATTGCGTTTGCCAAAAACAACTATATTAATAGGAATTATAGGAATAATAACAACATAGTCATGGAACAAATCAATCCTATTATATGACAAAGGGGGTCTCATGTCATATAACCACCAACTTATTGGTAAATAATGAACTATCATGGAGCAACTGGCTATGGATTTGTTTCTTGGATCAAGGGGACTCCGAATTCTAGTCATGTTAAGGATCGTAAACCATCCCACGTTTTGGAATTTTGAAGTACTCAACTTTGACCCGTACAGTACCCGATTGGACTCATACAACCAACAAAAAAATTGCCGTGACTCACCAATACTGCTTCAATGCCGTTCACCGTTCACCGAAATACTCATCCAACAAAAACCATCGACCTGGGAATCCCCGCCTCCTTGAGGGGTGCGAAGATCGCTGCCATTCGACCGGGAGGATCAATGCACCTCGTGCTGGGGCCATGTCAAAGCCCCATCTTTTTTTGCACCATTGGGGGGGGGGTCCTAATGTTCCTAAAATAGAGGTATCCAAAAATGGATGGTTTATGATGGTTTATAATAGAATCAGTAGAATATGTCCCACCGAAAAAGGGATGATTTGGGGGGTAACACCATGGTGGATTGTGCCTCTCATCCAGCAGCCGACCACGCGCGGCCACTAACCGCAGCCTTGGCAGTGGCTGGAAGATATCATGGGTTTGTCCTACAATAATGGAGATCAAAAACCAACCATAACGGGGATATTTCATGGGATATAGTGGAGGAATTACACACTTACAATATATTTTCATTATCTAATGGGTACTTTAGGGATAGTACCAGCAATGTATGTGTCTAAACCACAATGTAACCATATTTAATGGGATCTACAACCAATATGGGATGCATGGTTGTGTTAAAAATGGGCGGCCCCCAAGATATAGCCATGTTAAAGCATCTGAAAAACATGTCTTATCATAAAGGGGATTCCTACCCATCTCAGCGATCACGCAATGGCGAATCCAAAGGGATCAGGTCAACCAAGGCAAAGGATGAAACATGCCAATTTTTGATGTTCCTTGGAGGGTCTAGGTCTGTATACCTATCCAATTATATCCCAGTGAAATTCCATTCTGTCCAATCAGATCCCATTCTATGTCAATGGTTGGTTATATATGGTATATATGCGTATATTTCCACTACATATATATATATAATATTATTATATATAATTATATATACATACTATTATATATATATAGATATATCCAATATCATATTTCATTATTCCGTTTATTATGTTAGATATATCCCAGCATAACCCTTTTCAAATCCATGTGAGGCCTCAACGGATCGAGGCTTCGACCCCTCTTCCAAAGACATCACGCCGGCGACGCAGGCGGCCGCGAAGTCTCCTAGACCTGAAGATGTGGAAAACCCACGAAAAGCCAATGAAACCCATGGTTTCCTTACCACAAATCATCTAGACATGGGGGGGAGTTCCACATCTATGTTAATTTAGGAGGGTATGTGATATTATATATTGAGAGACTAGATTTCATAATATCCATTATGTAAAAGAATGTCTTAATATATATATATATATATATGTAATTGAAAATAAAGTAGGTACATAGACCAACTGTAGCAGGCACTACAGAGAAAATATTCAAACTTGTGCTGTAAATGGTACTATATTCACATATATACAGTATATATATATATATATTATATATACATTAATTATGTGTATATATACCATTTATATACCCAGACCCTTAGTATACCAGTGGAAATGGTTTAAACATTGGCAACGGTCCGCTCTAAGGTGGCGGCTGTGTCCAAGTACAGCCACTGGCTGTACACCACGTGCTTTCCACATCGCAGCCTCGGGGATCTGTAGCGCATGGTAGGAATCCCCAAACTGCCCAAACACGAAAATCATTCAGGTTGATGGAATACTATGGAATGCCAAAGTTCATATATAATTCATGTATATATATGTGAACAAATTGATCCTTGTTCTGGATTATCCCTTTTGTCTGTAGTACCAGTAATGCTGATAGCGCCGGGCAATCTCAGTGCATGGCATGCGGACAGCGTTCTTATTTTCCTCGCGCAGGACTTGAGCCAATATCATTGGCGGTCCATGCATGACTGTACACGTGTTCATCATGTGCAGCTACACTGTTACCTCGTTCCCCTTCGCACCCCCCATGCCTATGGCATCTTCGAACCATAGGCACGAGAGTGGGAACTTTGAGTTAGATTCTTCTGCTACTCGAATTGCGCCTATGTACATAAAACATGCCATTCGGCTCCCCCTTCCCCACATACCCGTCGGGAATAATGGTTCAGGGTTCGCCTACTCCTTGGCTGTCGATGCATCGACGCTTCATCAAGCTGTACAACGCGAATTATTGCTAGCTAACATCTACTTTTCTACGTTGGCTAAGCATGCCACTCACCCGTCGGGAGAAATGGATCGCCTCGCTACCAAAGATTTACAATGCTAACTAACGAATTCACGTGCACAATGCAGAATCTCGTGCAGATTGGGAATATCAAAAGTCTTGAACCTAAGCGAATTAGTCTAATGCCTCGCTCAGTGTCCACTCAGTTGGTCTTTTCCTGATCATCTGTTCATAAAGACGGTAAACATCTTGTAGCCCAGTGATCATTTTGACGGATCGAAGCAATTGGTTTACTGCTCACGGCGGACTTTCTTCCATTGAGGTGCTGTTGGAGTTCTCTCCCATCCTGCCGCACGTTTCGGAGCAGCTTTCGGCGATGAAGGCTTTGCAGGCGGTGCCTTTGATGGTTCATGGGATTTCGGCATAGCCTTGCCCTTTGGTGCGCTAGCCGATGAGGATGATGCTGAACCAGTGCCTTCAGGTGTCTGTGAAGGTTGTGCGGGTGGTTTAGCAAACTTGGAAGCTGCAGTATGTCCAACCGCTTTGAATACTTCACTCACCACTTCGTCGCCAAGGGTTGGAGCCATCTTCGTTTTCATCTCGGTCTTTCCCCTCTGCGCCTCGGCCTCGGCCAGCTGAATAGCATAAGCCATCTTGCTGACAAAGTTTTGAGGTAAAGGAATGCCACATTGTTGGGCGGCAAAGAGCAGTTCTACTCTCTGTTCTTTCTCCCTCAGGCTCAGATATACCGAGAAAGCTGGGAGTTCGATGCAGTTGGGGAAGCCGTGGCTCCCGGAGCGAAAGAAGGTGTATGACTCGTGCTCCGGAAAGGTTCCTTTGAGCAGTCGTCGAAGGAAATTGCTGATGGTTACTCGCATCTCCTGTTTCCCTTGGGCATCAGCCTGCATTCGGTTCATTGGCATGAGAAAGCCTAATGACTCAGGAGTGTACCCGGCGCGTACCAGAAATTCCATCATCTTCTCATAGATCTCTAAAGTCTTGATGACAGGCATCATCATGTTTCTTGGTCGCCCTGAGTATAACTTCTCTCCTTCTGACCATGAATTCCTCTTCCCTTTCTCCTGAAAAGAGTTCATCCAACTCCAGCTCCGTCGGGCGCTTGAGGTTACCATCCTGGTCTTCTCCTGTATAAGGACAGAAGTCGTCCAGGTCCAGCCGGACTCGCTTGGTTTCCGTCATCATCTCATAGTATTCCTCTGGGGTCAGAGTGACTCTCTGTTTGTAGTAGAGCCTGAACATTGTGATGATCTTTGACATGACGGCATTGTCATACAAGTGAGCCGCGGCCTCGGAGACATCATTGTTGATAAGTCCGTCTTCTGGCATACCCTTGCTGCCGCTCTCGAGGTTCTTGGTCCATGCTGGAAGTTTGGAAGAGGGTTCATCTTCAGGTTCGACTTCCATTTCATCGTCGTCTTCTTCAACGATTTCGTCGTCTTCCTGTTGGGCTTCCTCCTCCTGATCCATTTCCTCATCATCGCCTTCGTTGTAGTCGACCTCGTCAGGATTGAAGCCATAGTCGTTGGATTCGGATACGTTTTCTTGTGCTTGATGGACCGTATCCTTGAACAACGATTCTTCTTGTCGACGAACTTCTTCATCGATCTCTTTCTTCGTGGCCTCATCTTCATCGTCTTCAGGAGCTTGTAGCCGATAGGGACGGATTCCACAACTTTCAAGTTCCGTCCAGCAAACTAGACACACTGCTAGTTTTGTCGGCGTCTCATTGAGACAGTGAGGACAATGGCGGCAACCTGATGTTTGCACCCTTTTGCGTTCGACTATGTAGTCAATCAGCTTGATGCGGGCCAGGTATTGCTCTTGTCCGCCAGGCTCGATGAGGTTGTTCTTGAATTGGTTGACGATGTTCATGGCATCCATGGCGGTTTCGTCAAACGGTTGATCTTCGGCGTCGATGCACTGACTTGCAACCCTCAAGATGGACTCCTTGGTGGCTACCGTTCTTGATTTGATAGTTCCAGACCGGACTACCTGGTCATCGCCCGACGGGACGAACAACCGGAGCCATGTCTTATTGTTTTGGTCCTTTGGGTCCTGAATCCATCCTCCTTTGATTGCCGAGAACGGGATGATCTTTGGTGAGACGATCTGTCCCGAGTCAGTCAGTCGACCGCCATATTCCACCATCAAGGTCTCGGTCGGGACGAACAAGCAAATGTAGTCCCCTCTTCGCGTATCAACGCTCTTCGTGATGGTCCATGATCTGTGATCCCATGGCACAT
The DNA here is from genome assembly GCA_947184155.2 of Cladocopium goreaui. Taxonomy (NCBI): domain Eukaryota; class Dinophyceae; order Suessiales; family Symbiodiniaceae; genus Cladocopium; species Cladocopium goreaui. The sequence goes on along the minus strand of CAMXCT020005957.1, from coordinate 14,452 downwards.
ACGGGTTGAAGAACGTGAACATCCGATGACCTTCTCCAAGACCTCCTGGAATTAATCCCTGCCTCCAAATGCTTCGAAGGTTGGTCTTCTTGGTGATGTGGAAACAAACCGGTAACGACAAAATGGTGTTGGGCGCGATTGGATGTGAAAGTAATGAGGACAGCAATGAGACGTCGTCCCTTGAAGATCCTTCTTTGTGCCCCGTAGGAGCACGGACCGCCACAGGGTAGAGCAGTAGACCTTCATCAGGAATGTTCGTGTCCGCATCGACTTTGTTGTCAATGCACGTCAGGCTGGTGCGCTCAATGTCCTTGTTGATACCAAATGCCAAGACTTGTTCACGAACGCGACGTCCATACCGGGCACAGTGGAACATGATCTTGAAGAGCAATGTCATGCGGTAGTTTGCCTCATCGACATTCCATGCATTCTGATCATTTGCTCTTCCTTTTGGAGCAAGGAATACATGTGGCCAGCGTGCGTACTCGTGCCTCCAGATGGACTCACATTTGAGCACCTCCTCGATGGGCACCCAGCCGGCGTCATCACATGACAGACTCTGTTGTTCTGATACCTTCCCCACGTTGTGCCGCAGGATCCTGTTTAGTGATGAACTCACCTTGTCCTCGTAGGTATTGAGCCGGTTGCCAGTCTCGAAGCGGTAGTTGGCCGCATATTCTACACCTCCAAAGTAAGAGCAGTTGAAGAAATGGGCCCCCGTAGTCGGGATGATTTTCAAGAAACCATCTTGCGGCGCCTCGACTCTCTTGTAGAAGGGCTTCCTGATGTTGTTATCAGAGTAGCTTGCCATGAAGTCTGGCACTGACCAAGAGTCACCTCCTCCTCTGACAATAGCGTCTCTGACCACTTCGTTGAGGTCAACAATGTTCTGTGGTCCTAGCTTTGTAACATCACGTCCTTCTATGCAGAATCTACCATACTCATCGAGGTCACCAACTTCAGACATAGTTCTGATGCTGTCGTACCATTGGTGTTCACTAAACCTCGATTTTGTAGGTTCATCCGTTTGCCCCGACCCATCAGTAGCACCTGAACCGTCCTTCTTGTGCTCAGGAGGCTCCATATCGACGTCATCAGATGTTGGACTATCAGCCTCGAGCGACGCTCGGACGGCCTTTAGCACCTTTCTGACTTCATCCCTCTTCTCATGTTCACATTCAAGATGGCCATGTTGGGTGCTACCACAATACAAGCACACGTTGACATCCTCAGAGACGGTAAAGAGTTTTCCCAACGCATCCAAAAGTTGTTGTTTCCCGGAATTCTCTGAGTCCCTGACCACATCGGTGGGGTCGTTCGCTGGCTCATCAGCTTCCTCCTCCCCAGGGTGAGCCGACGACTCGTCACCTGGCTTGGCATCGGCATCAGTGCCCATGCTGGCGTCACCCCCTGTGATGTTGTTCTTCCTGCGATAATGAGAGAATACCTGATCCTTCTCCCAGTCCGTGAGGCAGCAGAAATTGGCCAGCGAGTCATATCCGGGGATTGCGTGGATGAGCTTCATGACCCTTTCGGCTTCTGCAGTTTGCAGTGTGCAGTCGAAGGATCCCCGTCTCTTGTCATTGATGGTGCTCGAGGTTCGGGAGGTCGATGTGAATTGAGCCAGTGCCTTTTCCAGTCCATTGAGATACTCAGCTGGATCAACGCTAGCATTGAAAACATCCACGACTCCCTTGGCCATATTGGCCACGTCCAAGACACCAAGCCAGAACTCGATGATATCTCCAGTTTTCTCGGCAGATGCACGGGAGAATCCAAAAATCTCGTTCCTCTCCTTCACCTCGGGAACGGCAACCTTTTCGAAGAAGTCTTTGTATGCGACATTTCCGCAATCCTTTGTGACTCTATAGATCAAAAGCCACTTCTTTGCAACATCATCGAAAACTCTTTCGCGATATATGCTGAATTGCTTGCCGCGTCCGTTCCGGAAAATTTCCAGAGCTTGCCTCTTCGAAATTCTGACTCCTCCCATGTGAGATAGAGATTTCATCAAGTGCTCCCCATACGCCAACGATGCATTTGAAATCAACGAAGACGCAGTAAATGTGAGCCATGTTTGGAATCCTTGATTGATGTCAACAATGTCAACACCAAGATCCTCGAATGCAACCTTCAACCTAGCTGCAAGGAGTAGTACGGACTTCCTGGCCTCCAATGTGGGAGATGAACGCTTGTAATGGTCCTGGGTGTTGGCGGAGCAATTAATGCAATGGGTTGGTCTCGACTGGCACGTCTCGATCTCATCCATTGTCACTGCGCCTCTACAGCTTCCGCATAGGATGTCGTCGTTCTCCTTGTCAATGGTGAACCACATGCATCGATCGGAAACCACTGGTTCCAGCTCATGGGTGCCGACCACCGGTTCGACCCAACTGGTCTTGAACCTTTTGTCTTTGGTGAATCTGTTCACGGCGGTTCCAGGGCCTCGCTGGAAGATTGTGGTGTCGTCATTTGCATAATCACCAGGGGTCATTTCGCCACCTGCGATCTTGAACGCCTCAGTTGGTCCGGTCATATCCTCCAGAACTTTGGCGATGATGCCCGATTCGTCAGGTTTGAACGCTCCCTCATTGAGAACTGATACATGTTCCCTGTTCGTGGCACACATGAGGAAGACCCTTTGGCGAAATAGATTCTTCTCGATGACAGACCAAATTGCCGTCTTTCCCAAAGTCCCCTTCTTGGTTGTACTCAAAATCGAATACTGTTTTCCGAATTGCGAGTACATTGATCGCCACATCCTCTGATCCGATGTCACCAAGATCCCTTGGAGCCTCATCTTCTCAATCAGCTCCTCTGCGATCCTGGACGTAACAGAGTCCATTCCGTTGAACATGGAGTCATTGTTGATGGCGACCATCAGGGGTCTGGACGTGACTTGATCAAGATCGAGCACCCCTTTGACAAACTGATTCTTGAAGTCGTTTTCAAGCATGACACAATGAGGTGGTTTTTGTGCATGTAGGAACTGCAATGACAACCAAAGGTGCACAGTTATCAAACCATCGTCGACGGTATCCGTGCTGAGGTACTGCTTGACTTTGTCAAGGGTGTCGAGGAATTGCTGAAGGGGTCGTTCTGCTTCAGAATCATGGATTTTGAACACCTCGACACTTTCCCATCCCATGTCAGCTAATCCCATTTGGATGCCATGCGTCCCACTTTGGGTTCCCACACGGAACATCAGGTCGGTGATGAGGATGGTTGTTCCAGCCCTGAAATCACCTGCCAACATGTCATGATCTCTTGGACCGCTTGGTGCTTCGATGATCCTGCAAGCAAGTGGGTTGGTGATCATCTTCTTGATGCGGCCAAGGTCGGACTGGTTGGCGACGTTCACGTCGTGATGCCCTAGCATCATGAGCATACCTGCTGTCGACAAATAGCATCCGGTCCGCGTCAGCATGTACTTGCGGACAATGTGGCTGTAACACCTCAGCCAATCCTTCTCGGATATGGTGGATGCAGTGTCCTCGGTTACGACCCCCGGATTGCAAACTCCGAAGATCATGCAGGCATATGCGGTCACTCTCCTCAAATATTGTGCCCAGGGTGCTGATCCCAATGTGCTGGCTGCTTGAGCTGCTGGTCCTTGGACGATTGATAGAAGAAAGTGATCCCGCTCGTCCATCCATGCTGAGGTGATGAACTCGGAGTTCCTTTGATCGGGCATTGATGAAGTTCTGAAAAGATATCCATTCGGTACCCGAGGAATCACCCAGTCCTTTCTTGCGGGAGGTGTAGATGGCCTTGCCTTCGATGGTGGAGCTTTTGGTGGTGGTGCACTTCCAGCTGCAGAGCTGTAACCATCGTGTCCACCGGCGGTGGAACTACCAGGCCCAGTCTGTTGTTGTTGCTGTTGTGCCCGCTGTGCATCGGCTTCCCTCTGTTGCTTGTCATTCATCATTCTGATAGGTGAAGGATCCCAACCTGGATGATCCGGTTGACTTGGAGGGTTTCTGCCGTCTCTCGGCATCAGCGGGATGTCCCAGCCATCAATGTGGGAGACCTCTGTGGCTCCTTGGCCCATCTGTGTGGTGGCAGTGGTCGTCACATAGTCGCGGATACAGGAAAATGTCCTGTTCCGTTTCTCCACCTCCTCAAACATGCCCTGGTCGGCCCTCTCAATGTTGTAGCCCCCCAACTCCCATAGGTCGTCGCGGAGGTCAATGGCCTGTTTCATTCTGACCAGATCAGTCTTGATGATCCCGCTCAGGTATGACATTGATTTGAAGCTTTCCAATTTTGTCATCCACTCATGTAGCATTTTGGAGATCATGAGAATGGTTTGCAAATGGACAACAGCTGCCGTCCGTTCCAAGCTGAGATCATAACTCATTGACATCCAGTCTTCCAGGACATTCTGGACGATGATGGTTTTACCCTGGCTGCTGGTCGCTCTGGCATTGTGACGTCGGAGTGCATAGCCGAGGCTGTAGCTCTCCTCGTACATGATGTTGACCAGATATTGGATGCGGTTCTCAACTTCATATGGTTCAGGTTCCTCTCTCCGCATCACTTCAAACGACCACTTCTCCCATTTTCGACGTGCAATTTCCTCGAAGTTCGTCCTCTTTCGGATTTGGTAGCAAGGACTTCCATACGGAGGATACGTCTGGTTCAATGATCCAAGGTTTGCTGGGCTAGTATTTGCGATCTTGTCGCGCAAGTCTTTGACTGTGATCTCCTTGTTGATCATACTGTTTTGCCCAGTATAGTGGTCTTTGAGGGTATCCCATAGTTCATCTATTCTGATTGCGCACTCGAAGGTGCACAACATCTGCATGATGCTTTTCTCATCTGGATTTCTAGCGGCTCCTTCCACCAATTTCGATAATCGGGCCCCTTTGTCAATGAAGCTGATGGCAGACATCTTCAACTCATTTTCGTTGGTCACTTTTGATAACATTTTCATGAGCAACCTGATTGCATGAGTTACGAACGCCCTGCCACTTCTATCCATGACAAAAGCTAAGGCCACAACGACAGGAGGAGAAATCTTCACTCGATCCAACCATTCGTCGAGGTCCTTGTCCTTGTAACCCCTGAAGTTTGCCTCCTCATAGGTTGAGAATGGAGCAGGAAGGTTGTGCTCTTGTTTCTTCTCCTGGATGAGGGACAAAGTTGATTTCAGCAAACTAATGCCTTTGGCCGCTGAAGGGATCACAAGGTCAGTTCCAGCCATTGCGAAGACCGAAGTGAGGTACGCGGAATCCGGATCCGTCAAGGCGCACCAACGACGCAGGTAGCAGCCCGACTTCACCTTCACTCCACCTCTAACGGGATCCGGATCCGCCAATAGTGATCCACGACGTGGATACAACCTCAGCTTCACCTTCACACCGCCTCGTTGGGTGATGAAGTTAATGAATAGTTGTTCATTGATGGTCTTCACGTTGGTGTTGCATTCATAGTCATTCATGATGACACATGCACATGACTTCGACTTATAGTAATCTTCCTCTTCCATAACCTTTGGTCGAAATCTCCTCCCATAAACGTTGTTAATCAACATTTGATTGGTGACACCTCGAAGGATAGCTCTGACAATCTTCTCGGTATATAATTGTGTTGCACGTGTTTCTCTGCCCGCACATTGACCGTGAGTGTGTGAGCCATCACATTTCACATGCAAGTCAAAGAACTCAACCCCCCATGATACGATCCTCCACGGTTTCTTGATTGCGGTCCCAACATCTTTGAATTGTGACTTCAAACCATACATGCATCCATCAAAGTCATGCACAGTCGATTGGGTCCCATTGATCAGAAACTTCATTCTCTCATCATTCCAATAGTCGCATCCCCGAGGTAGTTCCAACAATGCCATTGCATGCAAAACATGTACACGTTGCAGACACAATGTGAGCTCTTCCCATAGCTCCCAATATAGAAGTGCTTTCATTCTGATGTTGTGCGCTGTGACCTCACTCACATTTTTGCTTAACCGATTCCACGGTGAACCACCGGTGCAAGGTCCCGCAAAGAACACGCAGTCACTAGGACCCCTGATGCAACGTCTCCATTTTGCCCTTCCGTAGTTGGACATGAGGTTGTCATCTTCGGTAATCGTGACCGCATGCATCATCTTAAACCGACTCTGTTTGTGAATCTTGGTAATGATGCTTTGCGTTTCGGCACACATGAGGAGCAAGCATGGGGTATCATCCTTCATCTCATAGACGTTGAGAGATATGGTAACGTCATTGAGTATTTTCCTGAGAAGATCAGCATAGGATTGCTTGAAGTGATACGTCAGAATCTTCCCATTCTTTCGATGTAGATTCATCTGAATATCCCAATCATTTTGTTTTCTGGTCTCATGCTTCAACTTGTAATGATGGGCTATAAACATGTCATCCAACGGAATGATTTTCATGTTCCCATCAAGGATACAGGTGACCACAGTGTCCTGGCACGATGCCCTGTCCTCCACGTCAGACCCGCTGTCCATCACATCTTTGATGTCTGCATTGGATATGATCTTGAAGGTAGTGGTCCCTGTCCAAAATTCGTTTCTCTTATTGGTTTTCTCGATGTTATTTCCCACCAATCTCCATGAGTCGTGGATCAATCTCCCACTTGACTGATACACTTGGTTGGTTTCCCTTTCATCTCTAAATCGTCTCAGCTTACATGGCAGAAAGTCAGCCTCTTTGGGGGTAAACATCTTTCTTCTTGGTACTTTGTGCACTCTCGTCAATGTTGTTTCATCCTTCCATATCCACTCGTCTTGATCATATTCATTTTTGGATATTTTCTTTCCCTTTCTTGATGACGTTGAGGGGTTATAGGCTTGGTCTTTTGACACCCTACCAGCAACCACGTCACCACCGGCGAATACAATTCGTCGTCGATTGGGATCTTTGTTTTCTGTGGGATATGGATCATCATCGGGGTCCCCCGACGGAGGAAATCCCATTGGAAGACTACCCCATCCAGAACTCCCCCCATGAACAACTCGAAGGAGCGTGTTGATCACCCGAGCAGTACCACACGGAGCTGCATGAATGGTTGTGGGTTCGTTTCCATGGGATTGATGACAAAATAGTTGACCTACCCCCACAGTTAACTGAGGATACTTCAGGACTGGGGTCTGACGAGTCGGCACCGCAGCAGCATGGAGCCCTTGTCGTGCTGTTGACGCCAGGTGTCCCGGTGAGACAACACCAGCTGATTGCCTAGTAATCACCGACGGTGATATACTAAATTGACACGGATGGTATTGGAAACAAGCTCGTTCTACCCATTGATCAAAACGGTCTTGTTGTTGAACGGGTGGAACTCGATCCTCAACCTTGATCCATTTGCCATGAGAAAGTATCCAGGTACTTCTCAAACAATCATGAGGCAATGATACACCAGGTGGTCGCTTTCTAAAGAAAGTTGGCGTCTTAACAACCAATATGGGATCCATACCAGGTAGTTGTTGTACTTGTTCTTTACCAGAAAGACCCTTCTGATACACCTCAGGTGGTAGAATAGGTATTTCGGTATACGGAAAATTTGGAACATCTTGAGTTTTGGTTTGAAACACTTGTCGGACAGTGGTATCAACATCCGTGGTAGGTGAGACCATATCGAGCAGATCTTTCGTACCGATGTCACCAGGGTCCAACAGGTTGATGAGCATACATGCTCTTTTCCATGCTAACGGATTCTTGAAACCTTTGGTGTGAATGTCAGCGGCCATTTTCGAGGTCACCTCATACATGAGTACGTAGTTTTCCCGAGTAAAATGTTCATGGAGGGAAGTGATGGCTATGCCATGGGTCCTCTCAAGATGCCGCATAGTGGGGTTACGACCCGACCTGACTACACCGATCATGCCCTGATTGTCATCATGAAACAATAATTTGGGCGACTTTCCCGTCAGCGTTTCCCAGATGCTCATTGCGGGCAAGCCCATAGTACGGAGGGTGACATCGGCTGCAACGATTTCGGCCTCAGGCGTCGAATGGCTTACGCATCCTTGCCGTTTGCTGCCCCCGGACAAAGGAAACCGAGTATGGTTACCCTGGATATGCATATGAGACCCTGAAGTTGATCTCAAAGACTGGGCACACCCTGCAAAATCAGCATCAGCAAATAAAGACAATGTCAATTCATTGAAGTTGTCCCCAACCCATCCGGTCATTCTTTTAGATAGGCTGGAATTCACGTAGCACATTAAGTGATACAACTTTGCATCGTCATCAATGGTCCACTTTGTTACATTCCTGGCCAGGGAATTAATGGAACGAAGCAGATCAAAACGAGCAATCCTCGCCGCGTACAGCAGCTTCATCAACACGCTAGCAGCGTGTGGCGCTAATGCACCTCTCTCAGACTCCCCAGGCGAGACGTCTTCCCCTTGGGTTCCTTGTTCATAAAACAATGGAGCGTCCGGATCAAATTCATGAGTACACCATGGACATACCTTCTTGTTCTTGGGGTTCCCGGGACATGGTGCTCTAGACTTGTGTTTCTTTGTTTCTTCAGGTAGACTTGGAGTAGATACTTGTTTCAACTTCGTATCTTTTCCAACAATGTCCAAGTACTTCTCAACTGACAGCTTCAACAAACCTTCCATGTCATAGGTCATAGTTGACACCGGGGTTCCATCATGAAGTTTGGTAGATCCCTTTCTCAAAATACAACCAAGGTAGAGTCCTAAGTCAGTCTCGGGCTCGATGTTGAGTTTTGATCGAAGCATCTCCCAACCCTTAGTCAGGTTCTCTTCCGGTCCTGCCAGCTTTAAGTCGTCTACATAGATGACAAGAAGTAACTTCAGCTTCTTGTGAAAATACATTGAGGGCCATTCTTCTCCAACAGGAACGAAGTCGAGTTCACGAACTTTCTGATCACAGTGTTGTTCCCACATTGTTCCCGAATCGGGGTGACCATACAAAGCTTTAACCAATCTTACAACTGGTCTACGGAACTTTCGAATATCGACATCGTCTGGCCATGCATCTTCAGGTAGCTCAACCCAACATGGTGGTCCGGTTAGTTTTGCTTGAATGTATGCCTGAATGGCGTCGGCAAGTTTTACATTATGGCCTGGAAGACACCCATAGAAATCAGCCCATCTCGATGCCTCAAAAGTAGCCGGAGAATTGCCCAAGTCCTGGAAGAAGGCAGCCTCCCAGAATTGGTTCTTCACCTGGTTACCAAGCAAGACACCTCGGCCTTTGAATTTTCTACTAGGACTTCCTGCAGGCAACTGATAGTTTTTCTCAACACAGATACCATGTACTCTGGCCATGTGAACCTCTGTCTTGTTTGCCTTTGCTTCACGAACAACGTCATCATATTCTCTAACGACACTGAAATCGTAGACTCCAGCAGCATGTTGACCCAACCATTCCTTCCTCATAGCTTTACGTGCATCATCGTTTTCCATCATTTCCTTCCGACCAACAGGCCTTGCCACTGCAGTGTTGAACATCTTATTGATATTGATTCCATCACCATTTGAAGTCAGCTTTTCTCGATGATCATCACAATGATTAATGCATGGCATGCATGGAAATGGAAGGAAAACATCACTGAGGCCACGAGCGTCTTGGGGTACTTCGTTGGTGTTGTGCAATGTCGCAGCAGCCACCACCTTCCCCTGGTTGAAGTCATACACTTTGTCGTTGTTCCAAGTGGCTTTCGGTCCCTTGCCCTTCTCGATCTCAGACCATTCATCCCACTCCATCAAGAAGTCATCATCATCAGGTACGTCAGTGTCTGATAGGTCTGAATAACATGGAGCAGAGGCAGAGACCCCTCTCCCGACGGGAGAAACGGACCCTTTTCCGTATTGAAAAACTTTGCCTCTTCGGATGTAGTCTTGGGACATGGCCACTCCTGAAACGTGATCGTCTTTGTCGTCTTTCTTGGAGGATTTGGCTTTCTTTACTTCTTTCTCTTTCTTCTTTTCTTCTTTTCTCTTTGCTCGCTCCTCACTTTCCTTGATTTTCGCATCACTTTTCTTCTTCTCCTTCTCAGCTTCGACCTTCTTCTCTTCGGCCTTGGCAATCCCTTTTCTGACAGTCGGTGACATCTTTCTCCACTCGTCAGGGGTATACTTTGAAGGCCTTGGAGTAGTTGATATTCTGCGAAAACCACGTTCATCAATACGATATGGATGACCGCGAGCATTGAGTTTCACCCATTCACCATCGTCATTCAGGTATACGATCCCATCCCCGGCCTTCCCAACGGAGTAATGATCTGGCCCTCCTTCTGGAATATGAAGGTCTGGATGTGCTGGCTTATCGATACCTGGTGGTCCCAATCTTTCTGACATGGCGTCAAGGTGTCTTTCGGCTTCCAACTCTCCTTCAGTTGGCTCCCGTGGGACCTTCGACGAAGGTACACCACCACCATCGTGACCATCGTCATCATCTCCATCATCATCACTATCATCTGGTGGAGGTGGTGGTAGGATTTCTGGGTTTCCTTCAAGACGATCTTTCACTTTTAATCCCTCAATGGAAACATTAATCCTCTCATATTCTAACTTACATGGGAATTCAAGGGGTTCCTTTAGCTCGACCCTTTCGGTATAGTGTGGAGTCCTCAGCTTGGCAATGGGCTTCTCCGCATCATAAGCCAAGTTCTGCTTGCTCCAATCACATAGTGCCCATACCCTGTACTTCCTCGACCAATGGAGCCCGGGGCCAATGGAGTATCCGGCGAACACTCCAGGGATTCCCATAGGGTCAAACTTGTGTTGTTGTTCTCGTTCACGTGAACCACTGGGCTTGAAGTACACGAGGGCACCAAAGGGTATCATCTTCCCTTTGAATTCTTCTCCATGAAGTTTGCACCAAGAACTTACCTCATCGTCGTTGGGCTCGATGTTGAGCAAATGGCTCACGCATCTGATGGCATACATCCAAAAGCATGGTGGAATTCCTGCCTCAAGTAGACAGGTTGTTGTTGCCACGAGCACGAATTGGTTAGTTCTCTCTGCGAGCGAGTTGTGCTTGGTCTTTCCGGCCAAGGAAGTATCCATTGGGATCTTTAGGATCTTCATTGCCTTGTCGAACTGTGGGGCATCATCGGAATATGCTTCTCGAATCTTACGACGGCCCATGAACTGTTTGACCGCCCGTATAACGGCGTCTGTGTCCTTTCTGGCAGAAGGATAAGACTGAAGCATTCCTGTATACCTATCCCTGATGACAAAGATGGTTTTGTCGTCGCCATAGTCCTGTTCAGCAATACGACGGTTGTCAACGTAGTCGAATGTGATCAGGTCCCCAAACTTTGTGAGCTTACGCTGAAACGCACCTCTGAACGTTTTCCTGTGCTTCATCTTGGCACGCACGCAAGACTCACAGTAAGGGTTCTTGTAGCGATGAGTTAGAAGGTGAACCTTCGATCGTGCTTCATTCTTCAAAGTTCCCCTCTTACTCAATCGGACTCCTCCATCTTCCTCATCAACATCAATGACATCATCGTCGTCTTCACCTCCTCCATCTTCAGGAATTTCTTCAACTTCAATTGGATGATCTTCATGGATGTCATCAGGTGCGATGCTGGGATCGTATCCGTCGTCCTCAAACTCGGCATACTCGTCAGCATAGCATGACATTTCCTCAGCATCACCTGCATCACTTCCAACAGCCACTTCATGTTGATCATCTCTTACCTTAGCTTTCTTACGTTTCTTCATTGATCTCTTGGGTGATTTAACATTGGATCGTCCAACGGAGTCGGAAAGATCTTCAAGTTCATCCCCACTTTCTCCATCAATGACCAAAAGACCTTCACCTTCCGATGTTGAGCATCCATCATCAAGAACTGCCATGATCTTCTCCACACAAGATGATTTCAACTTGATCTTTTCTTGATCGACGCTCACATAGGGAATATAGTCTTTAACAGTCATCTCGATGAAGTTGCCATTTGGATCCAACATGAATGGAGTTCTTCCGGTCGGCCATACAAAAGAGTAACCAAGATCAACGCATCGCTTCCCCATGGAGAGCACGGAGGGTGTGTCCTCCAAGATGTGAGCTTCTGCTGGTTCGCTAAATGCATCGAACTTGATGCTTGAACGTTTGGTCGAACACGTTACCCCATTTGCTGTATGGAAGTTGACGACCTTGTCATCGTATGTTGGGAGATCCATTCTACTTATTCGTGTGGATGAAATGAGATCATGGCCACTTCCAGAATCCAATATGAATCTCTTATCTCTCTCTTCAACAGGAACAGTGATACACATTGTGTTGCCCCTTTTACCATATCGACCTTCAATATGCTGAACATAGTTTTCCACAAATACTTCCCTGGACACCTCACCGTCCTCGACGTCGAGTCTGATCAGGATGTCCATGCTAGGGCCGACTATGATCAGGACTTCATCAATGTCACTGTATTCACCCTTCTCATCGATCAGAATAGCCATTGCTTTCCCTCGGCTCGAAGCTAACCTGCATGAATAAGACCATTGCTCATCTTTCCTTATCTGATCAGTGGGCTTTCCAACTTTGCCATGCCCTTTGGAGACAGTCTGAGATTTCCGATTGCACTTCACGAAGTCCTTCTTTACGTAGGTTTGAACGTGAGTCTTAGACTCATCAAATCTGACCCTCTTCTTGACCACGTTCGATGCAATCTTATGGAACGTCTCTTCATCATCGCTCCAATCATGGACAAGTGCAGGAGTAGCCTTTGAGCTTGGTGCTTCGGTGTTGGGAGCAGTGTTAAATAGATGAGGATCGTGGCGTTTGTTGCATTTGTCTCCATACCGACACTTGCCCTTGGCCCAATGCCAGCATGGTTCATCAATCTTCTTGGTCTTGTTTGCAGGAGATTGACTTCTTGGAGTTCCTGGCTTCCGACCATTCCCTTTTGCGTTCTTATTCGCCTCGAACACCTTTTGATCATGACTGTATTCACAATCTTTGCCTTTTCTGCATGACTTCTTGATGAAATGGAAATGGCATGGGATCTTCTTCTTGGATCTGGGGCTGGTACTTCGGCTGTTTGCTCGATCCTTCCCTTTCCCTTGACCTTTTCCTTTTCCTTTCGCATGCTGTTTAGGCTGAGGTGATGGTAGAACTGGAGCTGCATCGGCCTTGGCCTTCGCCTTGGGCGCTGCCTTCTCCTTGGGAGTAGCTTTAGGCTTCGCTTTTGGATTTGCAAAGGTGCAGCAGCAGTTGGGTTCGGAGCAGGAGCTGAAGGTTTGCCGCCGCCTGCAAAGTCTCTCGCATACTTCTCTCTGGCTGCCACATGCTTGTCCTCTCTGATTCTGGAGATGTGCCTTTCGATGACATCCAACAGGTAGCGATAATTTCGTCTTTGGTCTCCTTCCATCCATGACTCGTACTGCTTGATGTCAAACATCATAAGACTCGAATTTCGAATCTTCTTGTATAGAGCGTCACGAAGCCAATCATCAGGAGGTACGTCATCCGGCATCATGTTTGATACCATCTCCATCCATTTCTCGTAGAACACTTCTAGGTTCGAGTCACCGAGATACTTCATCGATACGATGTGCTCCATGGTGAAGGATGTTTCTCGTTGACCTGGGGTCCTGAAGTGCTCCAGAATCAAAGCCAAGATTTCCCGTCCCATGACATAGGTTCCTCTTCGGCTATGACTTTGTGTTCTCAATCTCAATTTGATCGCTACATGACGAGCAACATCACCGGCTTGGGCTATTACGTTTGACAATGCAATTGACAACTTGGCGTCGATGGACTGATACCGTTGCCCCCCACTGTCATTCAATAGCTCGATGTCAGGATTTGGTCGAATAGCCGGCTGTAGCCATGCTTCCCATGCGGCTTTATCCCCGTCATTTGCCGAAAGAACAACACTCTTGATGAGATCTGATTGCCAAACCCCAAGGTTCTGTTGCTTTGGCCATGGGCTAACATAGACTTTGTCAGCCTCTCGTCTTGACATTCTCGGTACTTCTTCCGCAGTGTAAGCCGCTGTGGAGACATCATCTGCTGAATCGCGTTGTGATCCTCGAACTGAAGGCAAACCAGGAGGTTCAGGAGGTGGTCCTGGACCGTTAGGCCCGAAAGGGTCCGGAGGTCCATCAGGGTCAGGCGGACCGCCCCATCCACTCGGTGGCTTGTAATGGTCCCTCTCAGTTCCGCCAGCGATCTTGTTGTCAACCTCTTTCAGCAGATCAGCGATTCTTTTGCTTGATTGAGAATGCTGTTGTTGTTGAGGAGGTACAGCATGCCCACGATAGGAATGAGCCACATTTGTCTCATAAGTCAACTCCTTGTCGATCTGCGAAACCCAAGATTTCAGAATAGCGTTTTCACAGTTAGCCTCACTCACGTCATTCTCCAGTTTGTCGATGACCAGTCTGGATGCGAGATCAGAGTTGGGAATGCCTGCCGAATAGGGAAGTGTGTCAGGACTGATCCTAGCTATAGATGTTTCAGAATCCTTGAGACTTTTTCTCAGTTCATCTAAGTGA